>JAHQIW010004985.1:0-321035 GCA_019055375.1 Parelaphostrongylus tenuis
CCCGCAACAAGGGGCTATAGAAGAAACGTAAGACAACTGATCCTCGAGGACAATACAGAACCGCCGGGGTGCGTACTGCCGCCGACTCCCCCCCCAACTCGTCAAACACAGAGAATATTTTTTGTCATGAGGAACAAAAGTTACTCCAATCTTTTTTCGTGACGAGATCTTTCGTCCACAAGAGACAATGGTTTCATTATTTATTGGCACATGCCTGTCTTCCTACTTTATCCCTCTTATAGGACACGAATAAAAGTTGACGCGACAGGAGGCCTAAAGAATGGGCGTGAAGATAGTCACATGAAGAGATCGCTCTGTTATTATAGTTGCAGAGCAGGAGAATGGCGTGATTTTTCAATCCGTTTACCATGACGTCGTACGCAACCTTGTATTTGATCGTCTCTCACCGAAACTTTTCGCTGGTACACTGCAGTGTTTTTGGACCTATCTCATCTCAGTATAAAACCTACTTCACAGGCTATTTTTTGACTACAGAAGTCCATCAAAAAGCACCGTGCGGTAGAATAGGCGAGAAGACAGTGCTTGTAGCGAAATCAGTGCACATAATCGTGAGTATGTTAGCGTCCGGTATGTGAGGTAGTGCAGCCATTTCTTATTGAGTAGTTTGTCCTGTTCAGGATTCCAACGTAGTCTTATTGAGGCATTTTCAGACCTTCTCTAGAAACGTACAGTGATAGCCCTAGATCGAAGAAAAGTTTTGTAGTATTCACGACGATACACTTGATTGTTCGGTCGAATAGCTGGTTCAGACATCACTTGACTAGGCCTCCGATATCTTCGATTACTCGGGTGAATAGCTGATTCAACACAGTTGATCAAGCCTTCGATACCTTGAATGCTCGGCCGAATAGCTGATTCAGATAGTTAGCTGATCAGGCCTCCAATACTTACGATTGCTCGGTTGAATAGCTGATTCATAGTTAATTGATTAGGCCTCCAATACTTCCGATTGCTCGGTTGAATAGCTGATTTAGATAGTTAATTGATTAGGCCTCCGATATCCTCGATTACTCGGTTGAATTGCTGATTCACACATACTTCGATACCTTGGATGGCTCGGCCGAATGGCTGATTCAGATAGTTAGATGATTAGGCCTCCGATACTTCCGATTGCTTGGTTGAATAGCTGATTCAGATAGTTGATTGAGCCTCCGATACCCACGATTACTCGGTTGAATTGCTGACACACGCATACTTCGATACCTTGGATGGCTCAGCCGAATAGCTGGTTCAGATAGTTAGCAGATCAGGCATTTGATACCTTCAACTTCTCGGCCGGATAGCTGATTCAGACAGATGATTGCACAGAATCCAATGATATTATTGTAAACAAAAAGTCGATAGACTGATTTTGAACAATATATAAGTCAATCATTTACTGTTGTGTGCAAACTCTAAAACATCCAACAACTACTGCTGTGAACTTGCATTCTTCATTATTATTGGTAATACGAGAATACTACATCACTGAGTAAGTTCAGATTAGTCATGCTCAAATACTATAAAATTCCATAGATAAGGGTGGTCTGTAATGGAAAACAGGCTCCTGCGTACACCAGTTTTCCAGAATTTTATGATACTTATTTTTCCTTTCGGATTTTTCGTTCTTTTTTCATTTTAGTTAGGTACTTTTTCACTAGGAATCATCAGTAATGTAGGAAGCACGCGTGTTTGTCCGTCCTTCTTTTCGCGAAAATTGAACCGCTTTTATCTATGCAATTTTATGGTACTACAAAAAACAATGCATTAGGTTGGGAGGAAAGTTTTGGGGCACCTGTCAAAAACTAGAGATTTATGCATGAATTCCAAAGAAAAACATTAATAATTAATCTTCAAAATAAAAGCCAACGTTTTCCACGACTCTGTGCTATCGGTCCATCTAGTTTCGCATCCTGTATGTAAAATACCATTTCTTCGATTTCGAAGCAAAGAAATCTTGACGTGCTTCTTCAACTTCATCGAACGATTCAAATCAGCGGTCCTTCAAAATCGGTTGTGCTTCAGGACTGACGGCGTAGCCTGGCCCTACTGAACCTAGTGCTTGTCGCGAATTTGGTTTGACCAGCTAAACCCACTTTTCGTCCTTCGACTTCGAATCATTCAGTGGATTGATGAGCAGTAGGCGTCAAATTACGACTCTTTTGGCGGCTTGTGCTTCAGTGAGTTCGTGTGGATCTTGTCGTGGATTTGGCAAAGTTAAGCTGGTAGAGATGAGATAGCACAGTTGTATGAGTAACACCAACTTCGGTTTCCAGTTCGGGAGCACTCGACGACAATTCGTCTTCCAACAACAGTCAGATCTTCGTTGTTCAACCTAGTTGGACATCCTGAACGAGGCTTGTCTTCGGGGACAAGATCTCCGACACTGAGAAGCGTTGAAACCAGCGTCCAGCAGAAGATTTGCTTGCTGTGCTTTCTTCTTCAACCTCGTTGATTTCATCGACTACAATTCGTTATGAAACACCCCTTCTCCAGTGATGACGCAATAAAACACGAACTTCGATTACATCGCTGCAAAGGAGAAGGCTTGTAACGAAGTAAAGTAAAACTAGTAATATCTAAGCCTTCAGTGGGAAAATCCCACATAAAAACTGTAATACGTTCACGATATGCATGAGAGTTATCTCATGTTTACGAATGTGCTCTCGAATTAATGGCACGAAAACACATAAAAGGAAAAGGGCACAAAGATAATCGCAATTCGTAATTAATGAACAATTGTATGCACTAAAGAGTACCCTGGCAAAGGGCAATCAAATAGCAGATCAAACACACAAAATGCTCTAAAAACCTACGACTTTCCTTTAGCCTCAGCATATTCAATCAACCATATTCGATAATTGATAAATCTTTTCGCCGCGGCGTGTATCGAAAACGATACACGCGGGTCCCGTCGCGTTCGGTACATTTGTTTTGTAGAGGTAAGTTACTTATACCGACATTATATTAACTTAGATGATTCGCAGCAATATTCCTTCAATTTTCTGAAGTAAAACCTTACGCTTTCCCATTCAAGTTTGGTATTTTGGCAAGAGAAGTATCATGAAATGAGTTGATTTTCTACATATAGTTAGATCTATTAGGGCAGTATCTATTAAGATTTCAAGAGATGCTCTAGGAAACTACAAACAAATATAGATTGAAGAATTAAGATTTGAAGGCAGTAAATATATAACATTTGGACTTCTGTCGTTGACGCAAAGCGTCAATCAAAAAAAAAAAACTCTTGACTTAATGTTGCAAAAAACTGATCTTAATAAGGAAATATTAGAAAATATTTTAGCGGGAAGAAAAAGTCCTAAAATACGCATTTTTACTTGATCCCGATAAAAGCTTAGCTAGGGGAACGGGAAGGAATAAAACTGAGCCATGCAACATCCTAGGCAACAAGCACGATGTGACGGTAAGGCCAGTAGAAATAGATGGTTTGGTTGGAGGCAGGACATGTAAATTATAACCATAATACCGCGCGTGGTTGTTTTAACCTTTTGACAAGTCTTTTACCAAGCTCGATCTGAGCTTTCGTTGCAGGGTCTTGGTCTGATCCAACCCTGGGAAAACGATTGAAGCTCTCTAAATTGTGCAAGTTTATGCCTTTCGACGATTGGCACGACTCTCGAAAAAAAATCTGATACTCATAGAGTAAAGTTAGGTGCACACAAAAGAAGCGCTCAGATGAACTGCACTTTCCCCTTTAAAGTAAAAAAAACTTGCACAAGGTCGGCTAACCCTCCTTTCAATTCGATAGCTAACGGACCGAGATAATGCCGAAGGTTTCTGAATTTCCAAAAGTTCTGAATTTTCTCTTAGAAAGAGTTCCTAGTAAGATAGAGAGAAATAGACCCGTACAGGAGAGGAGAGTTCCCCGTAACCATTCTGACCCCCGCCCGTCGCTGCCAAAAACGGCCGGTGTCGTAACGGAAAGAGTTCACTAAGAGATTGATGAAAAGAGTGTTCAATTTGGAGAAATAGCCTCAAATTCCTGGACTGCATGGGTCAGGAAGGAGCCGGCCTAGAACGAACTGGTAAGACTGTAGACGGGGATCGGCTATCCCTCAAGCGTGGGGCCACTACCGCCTCGTTCGCCGACCGACGACGACGCAAAAGCAGCGCCGGCAGCTATTCGGGCGCCGGCCGGCCGCCGACACGCCACCACTGTCACCGCCCATCACATGGACTCACTCACACAAACACATTACTTTACGCAAACCTCCCATGGGCGACGGTTTTTTCCCCTCATCTCCCGGCTAGACCCCGAGGCGTTGGGGCTAGTAAAGACGGGGTCAACGTGGTCCCTTCCCCTCCTTCTTTCTACTCCTAACCCCCCTAAAGGATGATATTTGCCCTTTCAGACCGAAGGCTTCCCACAGGTAAGAACCGAATCGGGATGGTCCCTCCTCTTTGAATTCGTGGTTTTCTATTTTGTATTTTTGCTTCTAACCCCTCCCCGCCCTCCTAGACGGGGATTCACCCCCTTCCAAATTCGAGATGACTATGGGTTTAAGCGGAATCGGGATATTTCTCCTATCATCCTAGTGTTTTCCCACTTTCTCCAAGAGTCGTCGTCTTGTTTTTCATCACTTAATCGTCGTGTTATTCGCAATTACTCGACTACTCAACCTACTTATTAAAATACCTCGTCATTTATAAGGAAAATCTCCTACACATGTAACCGATCGATAACGATTTCTATAGGATATCGTCGTCCTCGTTCTCTTCCTCAAAGTAGTGGTGGTGGTAATCTGCTGATATCAGCCAACAGCGACATCGTACTGCTGGTAGCCCCAGTTGGTAGTGATTGGTAGGTTTCCTTAAAAAACCCTGATTTTTCGGCTCCCAAATCAGAACAACGGGACGTTTTTAGCTAAGCTTTAAGTCCTGAGGGGCGGCGTGTACCTGATGAAGTACACGATCGATTGTTTGAAAGTCTTTCTCGCTGGGACAGAACTTTTCTCTGAGGCAATTGGTAATCATTCGAAAGCCTAAATCTCTGCGATTTCGGCAATATGTTTGGTTTTTGTGAAAGCCTTTTAATTGCGTTTGTAGCAGCGAAAATAAGATTACGTTTCACACTTAGTCTGCTTTATTTGCTCGTTTGGGGCTTTTATGTGGGTCTTTGCAGAACTCTTACTAGTCATTCGATAGCCGAAATCTCGAGGATTTCGATTGCTGCTATTGGTTTTCCGAATGGTTATCAACGAACGCTGGAACGGCGAAAAGAAGATCCAGTTTCGCATTCAAAGCTTTCGTCGTTTAGAAAAGTTATTTTTGAACGAAAAACATATGGCCATATAAAGAAAATCATGGAGTATCGGAATAACACAAAAAACCTAAGGGTTCGATCTCCAAACTAAGGGAAACCCTAATTGAAAAATGGAAATCGCGTGGCTTTCTGCGATTTGCACGCACTATCGATCGATCAACTGCCGTCCCTGAAGGGTCAAAGACTTAGTTAGCGCTCTGCAAGACTCCTCATTTACAAAATGTTTTTTTTCTTCTTTTTTTCAGGAAAGGATCTATCATCGTTGTCGTCGTCATCAAAGCGCACGAGGCCTCCTATCTCTCCCTTGCAGCCGCTCTCTCAGCTTCTCTGACTGCCTTCGTCCCCCAGCACTGCCGAAGGATTTTCTCGCTGAAAACTTCGAAATAAGCAGCTATCGATGTCGTCGCCAAGTTCGGGTAAACGTCGAATGGACACTGACGTCATCAAGCTGTGAGTGAGCTTATCACTAATTACCATATTGCCAATAATGTTGCGCACTATGCTAGACTTTGAACCTCCGGCCGGAGTCGATCCCGCGTCTCATCCTATCCGGAGGCGCACGCTGACCAGTGAACCACCGAAGCTTCTATTATGTTATCACTCTTGTGTGATGCAAATATCATTGATATCTTTTTTTCGGTTGATCAGTGACGTCAAGAGGGATGAGGCGATTTTTCGTAGTTTTCTCCCCCAATCTCAATTCTTTTGACTATACCCATGTGGAGCTTGAGAACCGACTTTCCTTTAACCTGTTCGAGACGGCGTGTACCTCCCCAAGTACACGAATATTCAAAGGCCTTTTTCGCTGGGCAGAGTTTTTTCCTGTGAACTTCTGATTATTCCTCGGAAACTCAAATCTCGCCAAATTCGGCACTATGCTTGTTTTCTGGAAAGGCCTTCTTGTTGCATCTAGCAGCGAAAATAAGATTTTGTTTCCACTCGGCGCGCATTTTTCACTCACCTTCAGCCTGTAGATGGCTTTTCATTGAAAGTATGATAACGATCTCATAGCATAAATTCTGGTGATTCTGGAGCTGGGTATGATTCGATTCCTATAGAGATATTCATATTGAGGTTCAAGACCAAAAAGAAGATCACGTTTCACATTAAGTTTTTCTTCCTCACGTGAGAGATACATGTGGAGCAAGGCATACGAGCCTGTGAAGAAAATCATGGAGTATCAACGTAATACAAGAAACCTAGATTTTTTTCTTCAAACCGGTCAAGAAAACGTAAGTAGAGGAGAGCACTCACCGCGTGCGAACCACTCTGCGCGATCGATCAACTGCGGTCTTGAACGGGTTAACCCAGGCTACTGGGTCTAGTTAATACCACGAGATTGATACGAAGCTTCAAACGGCTAGCATTTCGATTTCTTTGTCTACTTCAGAGTCGACATTTGAGTCGATTGTTCACAATCGTTCGTTCTCGTGAATCTTCGTCATCGTTGTCGCTCGCGTCAAATTTTCTCCATTTGAGGCCTCACTGAAATGAAGAGCCTCATGGCGCGGTGATCAGAGGTGCTCTGCGTTGCACGCAAGGTCCGTGACTTGATCTCACGCTCATGGTTCATCAAGCCGTTCATCCTTCCTGGGTCGATTATGTGATACCAGACTTGTGTGGTAGGATAAGTAGAGCTGAGTCGACCGCGGTAAGCCACCTTGAGTTATTTTAAAGGCCAGACATGCTTCAATCACCTCCAACGAAGCTAGAAATTGAAGATAAATGCATGGCGCATTCATTGGTCAACGCCGAGGGCTTTATCCTCTAACCTTTTTGTCTCAATGATCCATGCAACCTCTAGGCATTTTTATCAGCTAGACATACAGGTATCACCGAGAGAAGTTCTTCATTCGAGCGGTTCTCCAGGGAAGCGGATTCAACTCGAATGACAGTGAAGGAGAACACCACCACAACGTGGACGAGCGACGAGGACCATCGAAGAGAATCACTCCTACTTTGAAGAAGACAAAGACGCGAAATTTCAGCCGAACGGATTCTCATATCAGCGTTGTACTCATGTCTATTCAGTAGCAACTTAGTAGTTTGCGATCGGTTACCTTTAGCCGTTCGTAACTGTCACATCTGACGGACGGTTGTAATAACTCTGTGGCGTCAGATACTGAGTGATATTAAAAGCTCTCGACCGCAGACGGGAGTTGAGCTCGCGTTCCACCCATACCAAAAGCACGTGCTACCACTACACCACGGAGGCTATGTCTCTGCTACCACTCTTATTATTTGGCAATCATTACCGGTATCGGCAAAAATGAGGTTGATGCACTATTTTTCTCAATCTTTGATGAAAAGACTTATTTGAAGTTATGGGGCACATCCTCATTCTTATAGTCGTGTATATATGAATGGAAACTCGTCTAACCTCGGGACTAACTCACCAGGTTAGCTCCAAATACTTGCATCTTACATCCTAGGATGCTGAATGTTATTCAAGAGATTCGACTCCAGACAAGAATTGAACTTGCGTTTCATTCCTTCTGGGGAGTGTGTGCTATTATCACATCACCAGTGCACACTCAGCCGCCACTCTTTCTTTCATCTTAATTTTCTTTTCCCACTTTCTCGGAGTTGTTTACGTATTAGTATCGGTTGTGGGTGAAACGCTGTCACTCATGGAGATTGACTTGACCAACGCAATTACGTCTTTATTCGTACCTTTCCCGTCCGAGAGAACCTGTGAATCAAGGCTGCAATTATTCACAAAGGACTTCGCCAACACTTAGAACATTCTATTTAGCTCATATGAGGCCATGGAGACGATCTGTGGATAAAGTATTTTCTTCTGTTTAGCCGTCTCAAGGTTTTATTGTTATTATTTATTGATTATCAGCGAAGCAATAACAATGCAGTTGATAATGCAACATGAATATCACAACAACCGTGCTGGCTTAGGTTTCGGCGAGGGTTCGCCACCTTCGGAGCCTGGAAAGGTCAAATTGATTCGCAAATCATTCAGTCAAAAGCCTCCGTAACCTCGGCAGAAAACGTAAGGCTCGAATTTTGGTTCGCATAATAAAAACTTCATTACAGAAACACATTCACCCAAGTGAGACTGTGCTTGGCTCAGGCCGAGAAGAATAGCCTGAGATATGGTGCGAGGTTACGCGTTATCACCAGGCACTCCTCTTTGCGTATTATTCTTGAGCCTTTACTATGTATCTGAAAGGCTTCCAAAGTTTTACGCGCTGATGTTTCTGATTCCTTTTTTTTCCTGTGCAGGGACCGTGAATCTGGCGTCAAAATCTGCCCCTTTATGCTTCTGTTCCTAATGCGTGCCCAGTGGGGTTTTCGATTCGGAGTTACCTCTCTCTCTCTGATTATGGCAAATTACATATATCATACTTTACTCGGATCTTCTCGTTGCTCGTTTAGAATTGAGAGCAAGCACGAGGTGAACATCACCGGTGGACTGAATGAGTTCAATGTCAAGTTCTATGGCCCATCAGGAAGTGAGTTACATTTGTTATGAATGACCATTCATAAATATGCCGTGTAGCTTTAACTGTCGTTTACAGATACACCCAGTGATATTGAGTGATGTGCAAAACTTGGACGTAAGTTGGGACTTGAACTCACATATTACCCTTCCTGGGGCGCACGCCTAACTAGTTGCACTACCGACGCCTGTTTTGCCACAACTCTTTCTACGCTACAACGCATCGTACCACCGCTAAAAGGGGTTGAGTATGGAGAGTTCTGTCTGATCATACATATATGCGATATCTGTTATCGTGATTGGGTTCATTGGCGATAATGACTACCAGACCAAACCGTTTACGTGTGGTTACTGATAGATTGATGCGTGGTAACGTAGAATGAGTGGTGGCTAAACAAGCGTTGGTAGTCCAATTGGTTGAGCACACGCCCCCTGAAAGAGTGAAGTGCGGGTTCGAGTCCCTCCTGGCGTCAAAGTTTTGCATATCACTCAACATCACTGGGTATATCTGTAACGTTATACCATCGCTGAAAAGCGACTTGATAAAAAGAATCTGTCCTTACGTTTGCCACTGCTTTTCTCATGTACCATGGTTAATTCGGCGGTGTAATTACTTTTTACAATATCGAGTCCGTAGTAGTGTGTTCATGGAGTCTCATCACAGTAAATCAGCAAAGTCAAGGAGTCAGGGAAAAGTGCTCGCAGCTATTATTCCCTTGTGAGTCAAGCTTCTTTTTGGAAATTTGGACGACCTCAACTTAGATGGTTCAGTCGGGAAGTGGACCGTGCACTTTGCAACCCAGAAGCATTGGCCATTCTCCATGAAGTAGTAGTCGGTGCATGAGCTACTAGGATGAGCTTGAGAGTCAATTTCGCTTAAATGTTCCGTCTCTACTGTTAAATTACTTTATTAACGACAGTTCATGTATTTATTTGATGTCCCTTCAATAAAATAGGTTTAGCCGCATACGAAGGAGGAGTTTGGCGTGTTCGTGTTGAGCTACCCGAGAAATACCCGTTCAAGTCGCCATCAATAGGATTTATGAATAAGATTTTTCATCCGAACATCGATGAAGCAAGTGGATCCGTCTGCCTTGATGTAATTAACCAGGTATTTTCGTTGTTTGGCTAATGATATTAAAGCGTTCGATAAACACTGCTGGATATCAAAAACGGCTGTTCTTTTTTGTAACAAATCGTTACTGGAAGCCCTTGAGGACGGCGTGTACGTCATTGTTTACACGCGTATTATGGGCCTTTTTTTCGCTGAACAGAGCTTCTTTGCTAGATTTTTGAAAGTTATCTGATAGCTTGAGGGACGGCAATTTCAATGCTGTGCTTGGTTTATGAAGCCCTAATGCGCTGCAGCAGTTAGAAGAATTAGGCTCAACGTTTCACCTCCAACGCGCATTGTTTGCTCAGCTGATGTCTGTGCTTGGCTTTTCAATACGCTTTAGTAGTCATTCGATAGCGCGAAGAACGGCTATTCTACCATGGGCTTGCTCTGTCGAAAAGCCTTCTCAGGGCGCTGTAGCAACGAAGAGAAAGGTTCTTTCGCACTTCAAGTTCTCTTCACAGATAAGAGTTAAATGAACTAGAAGCACGCGAGCATGTAGAGTAAGTCTTGTAGTATCAGATTAATATGAGGAACCCAAATTTTTCTTTCGAAGTGGGGTGAAAAACGCTAATCAATCAACGAGAATTGTGCTGCGCACAATGATCAACTGCCGTCTACAAAGGTTCAACAAATTGATGGTGTTCGTAGTTCACATATATGATGATCGTTCATGTGCCGAGTTTTTGTTTACTTTTCGATTATCTGAAGTCTGGCGGTGACTAGATTTGTGGCTGAACATTTTCTGGATGTAGTAGGCTTACGCACTAAGCTTTTACTTCAGAGTTTTCATGGCAGGCTTTACTTCAATGTCTGTTTCAGGCATGGACCGCGTTGTATGATCTAGCAAATATATTTGAATCATTTCTTCCGCAACTCCTCACTTATCCAAACCCAACAGATCCTCTGAACGGCGATGCTGCTGCTCTTTACCTCCATAAACCGGAGGAGTTTAAGAAGAAGTGCAAGGGTATAAGTCTACTAAATCGGGAATAGCACTAGTATTTTGTTGCTTTCAGGATTTTGTGGAATGAGGTAAAGGTAACTGAAAGATCAACGTATAATTTAGAATGATATAAACTGAACCTGACTGGTCATGAGCGCATTGGTATTACGTATTCTCATAAGTTTTGGCACTGGAGCAATAAATACCAAATTTATTAACGAGGAGTAATCAGAACTGCTTAACAACACTATTCAAAGTATGCGCCATATGGCTGAACACATTCCCGCCATCTTTCGGACAACAAAGCAGTACCACTTTGTACAGAATTTTTAGAGCTTTCTTTTGGTGCCAAAATTGTCCATAGTTGCCGCACCACGGCTGCTCAGCGAAGTCTTTATCGTAGTTTGCTGCTTTATGAGTACGAATTTGGACGCCATGCTCAGACCGCCTTCGAGAACATCAACAGTGAAAAGGCTCAAGGATCCAGATAAACACGTTTCGGTTCCTTGCTGAGTTTTGCTATGATGCGGCATGTATGGACAAATGTGCCAAAACATAGCTCAGAACGTTCCGCACAAAACGGTATCGATTTGTTGCCTAATAGATGGCAAAAATGTGTTCAGGCTGATGGCGCTTACTTTGAATGGTGCTGTAAAGCTATTTAAATTACTTCGCATGATAATCTTGGTTTTATTGCTCCAGTACCAGAACTTTTGACTATTGTGGAGACTTTTTATTCGACCTTTCTTGCCGTAGGTCACGAACATCAAGTTTTTGCATGTTCTGAGAACGCCGGGATGAATTAACAATACTCTGCGGTACATGAATGTCGTGTATAATTAGTTTATAGAAGCCAGTTGATAGTATAGTGTGTACTTTTATCAGAGCTCATAATGTAGACTGACATATCCTTTTATTTAAATCCCTGGATCCCCACTCACAATGGTGGAATATCAATGGGAAAGACTTATGAGACGGTTCTTCGTACTTATGAGGGAACAAATGGAAGCCGATCCCATTTGTTGGAGAGGAACTCTTTATAGGAGTGTTAAGAACCATTTGAAAGCTTAGACTTCAGGCTACAGCTCAACCGGTTTTCGGAAAGCCTTTTTTACGTTACTACAGATGGAGATTTCTTGCGTTGCAGACGCGCATATTTCTCGCAGGACAGAGCTTTTTTGGACTATTAGTAACTATTCGATTGTAATCAGCAACTATTACGCTATCCAATAATTACTGATAGTCTAAAGGAAGAGCTCTGTCCGGCGAGAAATATGCGCGTCCGAGACTAGTTTATTTTTTGTTTCACAGCGTTATCAAAGCTTGTTTTGAAAAACCAGCGACGTGGGGCTGTAGACTGAAGTCTTATCCTTCGACTGGGTACTGAAACTCTTACTAACCGTTCCTCTCCATCGAATGAAGTCGGTTTTTCATTTGTCACCTTATAACCACAAAGTGCTATGAGGCATTTGGAATTATCCAGAAGCGATAATCGATTAACAACCCAAACATTAGAAAAGTAATTCCACTTTTTTTTTCATAAGTGTGCACGAGGTTATTTATCAAGACGGTTCATCTAGTAGTGCAATACAGTACAATGAGAATGGCTGATTTTTTGACGGTTTCGCCTTCTTCAGAGGCTGGAAGAGTCAAATAATGTTTAATCTATTCATACAGAAACTTTTATAGCCAAAGCAGATAGAACTTGCCACATAAATCTCTGACCACATAGTAGAGCTTCTCTTACATATTCACCATTTTACTGTTTTATGGTCCATCAATTGTCAAGGTTCATCTGCTTTGGTTATGAGAGTATTTGGCTAAGAAGATTACATGTCAATCAGAATCTTTCAGGACACGAGAAAGGCGTAACCGCCGTAATGTCAGCCATTGTCATTGTACTGTTTATACGGTACAATTTCGTGATCGCAACTCACTTTTCAACCTTCTGGAAATAAGATCTTTATCGCTTTTTTCTCAACCTTTCAGTAGTCATTCAATAGCTCAAATTTAGGCCATTTCAAATCTAAAAACTATATTTGAAAAAGCCTCAGAGCGCTGTAGCTGCGAGAAAGGGCACGTATCACATTGGACGAGCTCTTTCGCTCAGATGGGGTTTGTAATAGGTCTTTCAACAAATTATCAATAGTTATCGATAGTATAAATCTGAATGATTCTGAAGCCAGAAATGGTTTTTGAAAGAACTTTATAGAGCGCTGGAAGAGCGGAAAGAAGATTATTTTATCGCACTCCCTAGGCGTAGGCTCAGCCGTTATTTGATGGCATATGTTTAGGTGATTGATACGGAAAATTCAGATATCTCTACGAAACGAAGAAAAAAACGCGCGAAGCCTCGGTGTCTTTTGTTGCAATGTTGTGAAAGTTGCATTCACGCAGCGATCCACACACCCTAGCCGAGCGAAAAATGCACGCCGAGTGTAAAACTCACTTCTGTTTTTGCTGCTACAGTGCACTAAAAAGGCCTTTTCAGGAAAAAGGCACATTTTCGAAATCGCCCAGATTGAAGCTATTGATTGAGTACTAAAATGCTGAGGAAAAGGGAAAAGATCTTGTCTCAAAAGGGTTGAGATTTGGGTTGCAGTAACGGAATAGTACCTGCTCACTAAATAAACCGCTCACATTTTGTTCACAGTAGGACATTTCATTGGCAAATAAAATAGAAAACATCTTACGAAATTACTTGTGTTCAAGGTTAATATTTTGTTTTGCAAATTATTGAAAACAATCTAATGATAGGAGATGCTACTCATAGTTCTGGCATATACATAAGTGATCATTGTAGATTATGTAGAACGGTTTGCATCCGAGGATGCGTTACGCCGATTTTTCAATGAAGCATCTTCTAAGCCAGACTATAGGACCGAAAAACCCGGTGACGATTCGGATCTTTCGAGCATGTCGGACTTTTCGGAAGACGAAGCCCAAGGCATGGAATTATGAGATCGCACGGAATCTGTGACGTACGGTATCGTCATTTACAAGGTCATTAGACATCTTAGACCTATCCGTCGTTTACTCAGAAATAGGTGACCTAAGCAGATGTTAGCAAGAGTTCTAATCTTACGTTTCTCGCAGCTCTCGCGTTGCATTGCAAAGGTGTTTCTCCTCTCCTCCGTTGTCGGAGGCATCGTACCAAAAAGCTGCGAAATTACACGGTTATCTCGAATTTTGTTCTCATGGGATGTTGATACTAGTTCTTCTATGCCCGATTTATACTTATTCGTGACATTATCACAAGTAACTTCCAGTAGATCTTAATAGTTTTCACTGTAAACACTCTCTTTGTCATCAGTCTAATTTCTTGTCAGTCCGCACATGTCAGTTTATTCATTTCAATCTGCTAGTGTGAAGCATGTATATATTGCCTTTTTTTCTACATTGAAGTTGTATTTTTTTCAATAAAACATGGTCCTACGTATCAATCACTCCGTTTTACTACCTTCAAAACTGCTGAAGAATACCTTTATATTCAACTGTTTTTTTAAGACCGCTAAAAATCAACACGTCATGACAGCATTTTAAGCCTTTTATGAGGTCTGTTAGGGAACTTATAAGGTGCTGGGCACGTGTTTCGCCCTTTTAGCCTCATCAGTAGCACGGTGCTTTTCGTTTGAATCAATCCCTTGTAGGGGAGTATACCTCTAAATACAAACGAATCGACATGGAACAATTGGCTCAAGCGAAAGTCGTGTTACTGATGGGGCTGAAAAACCTTAACACGTGTATAGCACTTTTCAAGTGCCATAACAGATTTCATTAAAGGCTTAAAGAATTTAGTCAGGTTGCTGAAGAATAGTTTTCGCACGGATCGTTTCTTCACTGGCTCTCCCTATCAGCAGTCTGTTTCAGCAAATAAACCCCTGTTCGACATCAATCAAGTCGGTCGGGAAATCGGTGCGGGTCTTGTCTGGGATCAGCTCCTTTCATTTCAGGAAAGCTGATGACTGTTCGTGAAGATGGTGATTCTAAAAATGATCCTAAGACGGGAATACAATCGTCCCAGGAGCCCTACAGGCGATCTCGCTCAAGAACAATGTGACGGACAATGTATTCTGAGCCTCCAATGAGTTCTGTCATGGGCACTCATACAGTGCCACATAGAGGCACACGTGTTTTGGTCTTGAAGCCTGGTCAGCTGCACGCGCCTTTTCGTTCAGTCAGTTGCTCGAGTAGCTGCCCTTATAGAGAGGAATCTAGGACAAGCTTTACTACACTAGACGTACAGTGAAGCAGTCACTGTGGCGTTTATTCAAATATCAATGTTTGTTACATATGCCCACGTAACAACCATACGCCATGCATTTGATAATCAATCACTCTGAAAGGACGCCGCATTGACTGTTTCACCGTACATCGGGTGTAAGAAGTTCGTCGTCGTTTCCTTTCTAGGAGGCAGATTCCCGAGGAAGTGACTCATCGAAAAGGCCATCTGACGAGACTAGAAGGACGAAACACGTTTCTTGCACTGTTTAATCGACCATAACAGACTTCACGAAGTGCTCACAACACATTGTCAGATTATATACAGTGACATTTATTGAGAATGCAAGGACTCTTATAGAAGCGGTTAAATCCATTCGTAAAATGCGAAGGCCTTTATGTGTTATGGATGTGACAAGTGGATGCAAGAAGTGTTAGGGTTCCTATCGCGCTTATAGCCCATGAAGCCTTCATCCCTCTGAGTCCGTAGATTGGTACTAGACTTGCGAATGCATGGGATCCGTCAAGGAGTGATCAACGTGGAAAGCTTCCGGCCTCACCTTTGTGGTTCAAATTGTCCTTCATTGGATTCATAGTCTAATTCGAGTTGTCACTTTCGACCGAAGAAGGAAATCATACTAAGACTATAGATTGACATATCATCAAATCATCACTGGCACTAAGTTGGGTGAACATGGACTGTTATAAAGCAAAAGAACGAATTTGAACTGTTAGCGCTTACTATGACTCGAGTAGGAAAGAGGTGGCCATCTAAGTGGGTCGATTATGTAAACCATCATTCGTCCTAAACGTCTACACCAACAACAATGTAAGAAGCTAAACTGAAGCTCTCGGCGTTAATGAATCCGTGAAAGATGCGCCATGCAATCGACTTTATCAACCATCGCTAAGATTGATTGATACAATAATTCGCGGTGGACTACCGATGTATCAAGTCAATGTTGATATCCTCTATCAAGCGTGGTACCAACTCCGCGAGCCGAGAGATATGGTGGACTCGGTGAGCTATGGGTGTGGGATCGAACCTTCGACCATGTGGGCATCGCAGGGCACCTTTAACCGGTGCGATACACGCTCATTAGCAGAACAACCTATTGAAATGAAATGCTGCCACAAACGTCATCAACATTTTACGGGAAAGTCCAAATTGCGTTGAACTCTACAGTATACAGGATCCTTTTTTAAAGTCTGCAATCGTTTTTGAAAAGACCGCAGCGTTGCCGTATTTGTACCATTAATCAGTCGCCTATGCCTGGTTACCGTGATGACTACTTTGGGCATCGATAAGGGCCAAGCGAAAATAAGTATCGCGTATCCAGAATGTCGGGATTCATATTCATAGGACTCGCTTGTGTCTTGTCAGCAGTGGTTCCCAGATCCCACTCCGTTTCACCAGATAACTGCCGATTAAAAAGTCCAAAACTGTCAGCTATTCTCGTACAGATTCTCGCTTATTCCAACGCATACGGTTGAAATCGTCAAGGTGGCGTTATGCAAACCAAGAGCCTTCGAAGGGTCTGAGTATTCAAAAATATTTTTTGAGGTATGGGAATACTAACCGCAATATGCTTTGTGCTGTCTAAGATGATTTACACCATGAGGCATAGTGAAGGACAGGATCACACTATCGAAGAGCAGAATGCCAAGCAATCCTTAGACTAGCCGATTCCTCCTGAATAGCAATTACAGTCCACGCCTATTTTCATCAGCTTTTAGAGACAGGAATAAAAGAAAACTTTTACTGGCATCTACATGTGAAGTTCTTACAGATACAAAGTCTTAATGTGGATTAAATACATGAGACTAATGAGTACAATAACATGATAACTGAAAGAATTAGAGACAAAACTAGATGGTTTTTGATGAAGCGATGAGAAACAGAATATAATTGGGCCAATGGGAAAATAAAGAGATTGATGGTTGTGAAATCTACGGAAAGAAATAACATGCAAGCAACTCTCGTTTCGAAATCAAGAAAGAAAGTCGAACATCCACTACTTTGTAATGAAAGCCATTCATCAGAAGATCTGCTACTTCTCGAGATTTCTAATCGTCCTTCTTACTCGCATTGTCTCCTCTCTGAAGTGAAGAGAAATACCTTAGATAAATCAACAATACGACAGTATAAGAAGACAATCCATATCAGGCTATTTCTCGATGCTCACAATCAAAGCCAAGGAACAGTTGAAAGGCATAACAGTACCTCAAACTTCACGAGCAGATCCGACACACGATCATATTCATCCTGTAGTGACTCTGCCTGTTTGCGCAGAGTATCACGATCAGTCTGAGCCTTTTTGAGTTCAGTGCTCAATTCTTCAATTCTGCGGGTCAATTCTCCAACTTCTGTATCATCACTCTGGAAACAAATTTACGCACATAAACAGATATATCAACAGTATCATTTGAGAACTCGTTGAACACTCACAGCATTCATTAGGGTCTTGGCTGTTTTTGTAGCACTCTCAGCTTGTCGCATAGCTGCTTCACTAGCAGCCTCAAGTTGAGCTCCACGACTGATAAGTCCCATGATACGTTTGATGACTCTGGAAAAATGGCTAGGGAATACCTTAGTAAATGACATCTACTCATTGAGCAATAACTATACAGGAATAGGAGAAGGGCGAATCCGGAAATGTAGAAGTTACGCTGAGCACGGAACAAACGCATGTGGATGACGGCATCGGCTTCAGCGGCGTGACGCATTGTTGACGATTCCATAACTCCCTCAACGTGTGAGTACTTCTTGACCTCGCGAACCGAATCTCAAACAATACTAATCAGCACTTATTGTTCTCGTCTTCGGACTAGTCTGCTTCTAAACTTTCTTACTAACAGGATTACATCAAGTTAAAATGATAGAGCTCTCGCCGTTGATCGATTCCTGAGAAACGCGTCATGCATTTGACTTCGCCAACATCGTTTGAGGTGAATGAATGCATATCTAGCCTCTACTGTGACTTGCGGTGGCCTACCGTTGTATCATGTCAGTGCTGTTATCCTCGTAGACAAGTCTGGTACCAATCTGCCGACCATGAAAGGAAAAAGAGTGGCTGAATTTTGAGTGCACGATGGAACCATTGATTACGTGGTGTCGCGGGACAACTCCAACCACTGCGCCACACGAGCCCACTTCAATATTATTTTTTAAAAGTGAAGTTAATCCATTGTAACTTACCAGCAAATAATACAAAAAGCACAAACGCCGCCGAATATGAGTATATCCGGCCATGACGTGCCACTGCCGAAACGAATCGGCTTTTGAAGAACTTACTCCACCTGAAAAATTTTAATAATTCTTCCACGTGATCTAGCGCCTAGTGAAAAATGGCAAAGTAGAAAAACAAGAGAAAACCAACAAAGAATGGCGAATCCATGGCAAGAGAAGTATAAATGTCACCGCAATTTCCACATACAGGACTCCGGCTACAATTTGCCACTGAAGAGTCATTTTATCTAAAATTCATGATGTTAAAGATAACGAGAGAAAAAAAAAACTCGTGAACAGAGTTGAGCAAGAACACACAAAAAGACAGATACGATTCGTTTCATAACGATTCTATTGAGACAAAGCTCATAGCCCTTGTAAACAATTCTTTATTACCAAGGTTACTTCACCAACATATGTATGAGTTTTGTTGAGAGAGACACTGTGGAATTACGCTTATACTTTTCGTCCGAGAACGAAGAAGAAACTGATATCTAAGCGCGTGAAAGGGAGACAGACAGCGTCTCAAAGCCAACGTTAGAATGAGATGAGCACCAAACCAAATGAATAAAGCCACTCAATGGGGAGTGATCACATTGCAGAAAACATCGGTCAGGGCAGACTTGGCATGCTGAAAATGACATCGTCAATAACGACACACTGGATGCTAACTGTTGAAATGATTCGAGATCGACTCTCATTTAACCTTGACGGAATATTCTCAAAACGTGACTAGTATCTCGACGATTTTGCTTTCCTCAGAGCTTGGACGAACAACGAAACACCTTTCGTGATCATTCTCTTGACAAGAAATCAGTCTGAGAGATAGTTTTCACCGACAAATAATCACAAATGTTGTTAGGAGTACGCCTGGGCTTGGCAAAAGGCGAAATCGCCGAGACATCAGTCATTGATCTTCGACAGAGAAATTCCATCCTCGCGCAAACTTTACACAAAAAAGCAGTTCATGAGCTGATTGGTGATCTCCTTTTGAAAATGGGAAATGAATGCCGACGATAGGAAAACAATGATTTGGAATAAAGATGACTTACATGCTCACCAACGGCAATACTCGCACTGGGGGAAGCACTTTGCGTGAGAGAGCGATCCAGCGTGTTACACCGCGTTGTTACACATGCAATAAGACGACTTGAATGACTTGAACTACAAAAACGGAAAATCGAGAAAAATCAACAGAAATGATCAGCAACATTGACGACGTCCACCTCAGGAAGCAAGTAGGAAGAGAAAAACCTGCCCATCAAATTCGTAAACAGTTTGACGAAACGTGGAAATTCAAGTTAAAATAAGAAGTGATCTGCTGGAATATGCCCTGATGTTTCCTGGACCTTTAATCATTGACTAGCACAACTCCAACAACTAGTAAAGTTTGAAGACTCATTTCGAAATGAATTTTCATCCGAAAAAGCAACTATTACATCAGATCGAGCCATGTCGTCTCACGAAGGGAAACCCACAAACCGCTCAATTGAATCTTCTCTTGGAGTACAAACCATGACTGAGCTTTTCTGGACATTCCGTTAGTAACTCATCTTTACCTGGACAACCTTAAGTCAATTAGAAACCAGTTAGCCAAAATGAAAAATACTACAGTGAGAATATAAAAACTCGAAGCATACTTATGACCGTCCAAAACAAAAATGACGGCGATAAAATGGAACGATTGCGCTGAAAAAAAATAAAAGAAATTTTTCACAGAAACGTCAAAACACGGATAAAGATACGGTCACCATTTGTGGCCGAATAAACCATATTCAGATGAAAATGAAAAGATAGATGCATAGGATTCTACCAGTCCGATACTACTGTATATGATTATAGTGAGTAATACGACATCGTTAATTTATAATTAGACGAGTAAATGAGTTCACAATGGACCACTACTCGAGTAAATTCACGACGATACCATGAATGTGTAAATATGCACTTCGCGGGTGATCAATTTTGCGTTGAGAAGAGAATGTATTATTCCCGTGCGTACTGAAGCGTCCACTCCTTCGCCGTACGAATCGCCTCAGATTCATTCGTTTTCCATTGTTCAGCCACATCAGTGGCTAGGGGATCCTAAAGACTTCCAGATTTTCTTTTCGAAAGAAAAATAACAAGCAAGATACTGAGCGTTGCGGAAAATATGACTGAATTTAGAATTGGGTCACTTCAGAGTATAAACACAATCTGAATACAAAGCACGGTCACGCTTGATCTTACTGAACCAATTGAGCGATCTTCCCGTACTATCAACTTCCGCCAAATAAGAAAAAAAAGTATTTCTCAAACTTCATCATACCTCAGGATTTGGTGCTGATAAGAGTGCCTGGATTGACAAGAGAACGGTACGAATTTGTAAAGCAGGAGACCATTTATCTACAATGTTTTATAGAGACATTATACATAAGATTAAACACTATAAATGACCCGGGCTTAGGTAAAACAGCGAAAACGGGATCTGATTTGGAAGTATCTCGGGTTAACAAGATATTTTCCGGACTTTTTCATTCTTGTTAATTTAACGCATTCATGTTTTATTTATTACTATCGTTTAGAGCAAATTCTTGTGGCTATTCTGATATATAATGCTCTATACATTTGCCTTATGATGGAATTGCCCTGAGAGCAAAAGCGATTGTTGTTACTACAAGCGTACGGTTTGGATTCAGGTGCACGCAACGATACTCATGTAATATCAGGAATCGTTTTTGCCCTCGAGACAATTCTATCTCAAAACAAATGTATGAGTGTTATATATCAAAATAACGGCAAGAAGCTGCTCTAAACGACAGTAAGAACAAGAACTCAAAGGCATGAAAAGCAATCAACAAGGACAAAAAAAAATCCGGGAAACTTCTTCCTAACGCGATAGAACAGCGCCGACAGGGTTCAGCTCCAACAGAAAATCAACCAACTACTAACTCAACGACTTCGTTTCGCAAATTCGTTATATCCGCAGTATTCATTGCAGCAGCCGCTATTGTGCCTATCACCACGTTGTGAATCAATATGTCTCGGAGATCAACCATATTTATCCCTTCGCGAACGGTGGGTCAATTTGTCCCTCAACTTATTAGAGACTTTTTTTGCTGGAGAGAGTTCTTCTACTAGAATTTCAGTAGTTATTTAGAAGCTAACCCTTGACGATCTCGACACTGCGCTTGGTCTGAAGAGGCCTTCCTAGTGCACCGTAGAAGAGGTAACAAAAATGTTATACAAGCGATCTCCTTTACCCGCCCGGCTAGGCTCTATGGATGGCTTCCCTTAGATTAGACTAATTGGAGTATCGGAGTAATACAAGAAACTAAAGTTCTTTTTCTTTCAAACGAAAACAAAAACTCTTGATAAACAATGAAAATCGATCCACTCGCATAAATCGATAAACTGTCGTCCAAAAAGGGTTGAAGAACTCTATATTGTTACTTTAAGTTGATGCACTAAGCTATTCAGAATGTTGGATCAAACAGAGAAAATCATGGCTAACCTTTAAGAATATCCAAGCAGATTCCTTCCGAGTTTATCAATATTCGGATGATAAATCTTCGTCATAAATCGTACCTCAAATAAACGTTATGAATGAAGTCAACGACGCTGATTCATATAACTTACTATGTAAACAAAAGACCATTTGCATCACGAATTTCACAATATACTGGTATTAGTCATGGAGTGAAGTCATAAGGATAGTCAGGATAAGATAGTCTCGCAAAAAGCTATGTAGGATTCCACGTCGTGAAATGAACAAACCACAGCTTCATAACATACAAAAGCAAAGATAGAGTGGAAGCAAAAATCTGATCTCACACGGAAGTTGAACCAGCGTGTTTCACCTAAGTGCCACTGGGGAGCAAGCTACCACTACACCACTGCGGTTGACAGATACGATAGGATGTATCGAAGAAAGAGTGGTAGCAAAGCGGTGGCATCGGTGCTGTACTCTCATTACTATTCTGTAATCCTTTTACAATTACTCGTTTTTTATTTTTAACAAGATAGAATAGAAAAACCCACTTCAATAACAAACTGCGATATAAAATAGCTATTGAAAAAGATAGACAGTGCCTTTGGAGCTGCCACTGGACACCTCCTTCTGGTAAAAACAGCTCCAATTTGAATCTAATTTTGTACATTTGGTGGTCCCCTAAGTTTCTCTAAAACACCAAATTTACTGAACCAGAAGTAAATAGAAGTGCTTGATTTTGCATCCTTCGATTACGCACTTTCTCGCGAACATTTTGGTATACAACTTGTCTATGCTTTCTTCAAAATGGAGCTGTCGTGGGAACAAATTTACCTACCATTTGTGAACGAATGGCGCGTAGGAGGGTAGTGAAGCGGAGCGCAAGATAAATGGAGCTTGGGATGACGATACGGTTGCAGAAGGGAGGCTAGAAACGACTCGCGAAATTCAAAGCTGGAGAGAACAGCCTAGAGGATCAACCGGGCTCGGGCCCTCTAGAGGAAGTCCCATTTGATCTTGCACACCGCTTCACTAGCAATTTCCCTACGAGCTATTCGTGCATGAGTAGCGGGCGAATTTGCTACCATTACAGCTCCACTTCAAAGCAAGTATAGGCAAGCTGTAGATCAAAATGTTCGCAAGAAAATGCGCAATTGAGCTATACCATTATCTGAAATTTTACTTACTTCTGCACAATAAATTTGGGGTTTATTGCTCTAATGCCTAAACTCAAAGAGCGACCTAGCACTTATTTTGCCACATGAACAAAACTTTTGCAAAACAGATCCCACAGTAGTGGTATTGGTCACACAAAAGTGTTAGGGATATACAACTGAGTATGGACTGAAAAGGGCGCATATGGCGCAGTGGTTAGAGGTGCTCCGCGTCGCACACGAGGTCAGTGATTCGATCTCGCGCTCATGGTTCACCAAGCCATCCATCCCTCCGACGTCGGTAAACTGGTGTCAGACAGGTCTCAGACTTATCTGTGAGCATAAGCAGCACTGACTCGGTTCAGCGGGAGGCCATCGCAAATCATTGTAAAGGCCAGATATGCATTCAATCACCTCGAACGAAGTTAGAAATTGAAGACGAATGCATGGCGCATCCCTCAGGGATTGATCAACGCCGAGAGCTCTATGCTTTAGCTTTTATTGACTGATTGCACAATGCTCGGTATGAGGCGGGAGTCGAACCCGCGTATCACTCGCACCGGGGCGCATCCTACCACTACCCGTCCGCTGCCGCCGTCCTGCTACCACTCTTTCTTCGATATGCACTGTCGTAGATGTTAGCGATAGCCACGATAAAGTAGTAATAGGAATTAAAAACCATGTAGAACTTCATGCTACAATAAAAAACTAGAATCTCACAAGAACCTCGACAACTCTTCCACGTTAACAACACTTTTTCTCCATTTTTCACAAAATAGAACAAAAGCGGCTCTCTCTTGGTAACATTTTTCGATATAATCAGCTGCTGCCTTGAGAAAAGACAGACTACCTTTGGAGCGGCCATCGGATATTCCTCCGGTAGAAATAGCTCCAATTTGAACACCCCACCAGCAAATGGCGAATCTTGTGGTCCAGCAATCATCACGTGGAAATATCTGGCAAGTAATCGATCTTTATCACTGCTATTAGGCCTCTACATATAATAGGGAATAACAAACCGTGCATTGTTATCGTCAGGACTGGCCGAGATACCCGGCACTGGGTCAGCCATCAACCGCTGGGTTTCCTTGATAATTCGTCGCGGTAAGGCACCTGCCATCTTCTCTGGATGTCTCTATCGACTGATCCTAAATAACCTTGAAGTCAAACAATCAAGATCACGCGAAAAATCCTAGAAATTCTAAAATCTTGAGAAGAAACGAGAGGAAGCCGAGAGGGAGCCAAGCAGAGCAGATGATGACCCTGAGCGAGAAGAAAAGCGGCAACCAGTTTCATGAATGGGTCACCTAAATGATACTGGAGCGCACTATTCTTGCGACGCCGTGGGCGCGTGACAGAAGACCCATAATATTCTGGATTCTATCCGTTCTACTCGCCAGGATATCAAAAATAAGATGGGCCGAACACGTGGTGCACTTCAACGACAGCCGATGGACGAGAGCCGTTACCGACTGGATACGTTAAGCGCTTCAAAGGAAGACCACTGACCCGTTGGTCCGATTTCTTCACGAAAGCGATGGAAGAAAGATATAATGCTCAGCGAATCCCCAGAGCGAGGAGGACCCACTGGGCTACTCTTGCACGCGATAGGGAAAAATGGAAGAGTTGCTGGTACCCGCTCAAGTCACTCGACGATCAATGGGACGACAGGTGATACAGATGATCTGATTAAAGAGGGCGAATGAAAGACCGACGTTATTCGCTGTACAGGAACCTTCCATGGGAGTGGTAGTGATCATTCGAAAGCTTGGATTTTTGGCTGCAGCTCGACGTCGCCAGTTTTTTCGAACACCCTTTTATAACGCTGTTAGCTCCACACAAAATTATGTCTCAACGCGCATATTTCTAGCTGGATAGAGCCCTTTTCCAACTATTAGTAATCAATATGCCTAATAATCATTTTTTTAGCCACGCATGTCAGTGGTCTGTCAAAGAGGGCTGACTTATAGAGCCCGATACAGGTCTTGTCAGTAGGGCAGTTACCCTCTCTACCAGCCAAGAGCAATCGAGTGTACAACGCTCTGTATTCGGTGATAATTTCACTGGACATAGAGTGTAAACGTTCGTCGTTACTAACTCTTAGAGTGGGGACTGGAGCACCCACACAGGATTGGCAAAAGACGAGAAAGGGTAACTGCCCGACTGACGAGATCGCAAGATCGAAACACGTGGATCGGGCTCTATAAGTCAGCCCTCATTGACAGACCACTGACATGCGTGGCTCAAAAATGATTACTAGGCATATTGAAATCTGAGCTGTGGTCTTGAGAAAACACTCGAAACGAAAGATATCAGTCATCATTCGATGGCGTAATCGCTTCAGATTCCCATGCTGTGCCTCGTATCCTGAAAATAACGTTCCTCTGAAACGCGGCAGATAAAATAAGTTGAATTCTCATCTGCCATCAAGGGAGTCTTGAGTCAATTCACGTGCGCTGGCACGATGATCGATAGACCATGCACCAGTCCTACGACATCGCGCCAGCGCACGTGGCTGCCTCAACCAGCCGCACATGAATCGGCCAAAGACCATATGATCACAGATGGGATTCCAACTTATTTTACCTTCAGCGTCTCAGAGAAACGGTGTTTTCAGAATATAAGCACAGCGTTGGAATCAAAAGCGCTTACGCTATCGAATGATTATGGTTCAAAAAAGGGCTCTGTCCGACTAGAAATATGCGCGTTGAGAAATGATTTTGTGAGGATTTTACAGCGTTATAGAAGGTTTTTTTTTAGAATATCGGCCGAGTGGGGCTTTAGCCAGAAATCTAAACTTTCCAATGGTTGCTAACATTCCCATGGAAAGTTCTTCTCCAGCGGATGAGGTCGATTTTTCATTTGCCCTTGTAGTCAGAAAGAATCCTTTCTCCACCTAGGCTTGTATGCTAATAATATGGGAAGAGTGAGAACAGAGCGGTGGCCTTCGATACCTAGTATCGCAGAGTGACTGCAAAGCAACGGCCTCGGTGGGTGTGGTGGTAGCGCGCACCCTCTGCATGGGTGGGTAACAGGCTTGACCCTAGCCTGGGGTCGGAAGTTCTGCATATCATTCACCATCGTTCGATATTTGTGGGAAGATTTCCCCACCTGTGAACCCGAAAAAGGAAATGCGACGTCCCTAACTGAATTGCCAGCTCACGATGTTGGTCATTCGGAGGTCTAGCACTCTTTCCAGGACTGGACCAATGATTGTGATAATGATTTGCTCCTAGTGGGGCTTCTGGGCCGAAATTTCAATTTCTTTGTCAACTTAAGTGACTTTGTGAAGGAATAAACCCTGATTTACATCGAATTCAAGAATAATGCGATGCACAATTGGTGTTTCCTTGCGGATTAAGCCATTCCCAGAGGGAAGGAATGATGATGAGACCACCAAAAATCCAAGGAACTACGATATTTTCTACGAAAAAATGAGTTACTTTTTCCTTTTCCTTTTTCCTCAGATCAACCTCGAGTTAGCTCGATCGTCCAGGAGAAATCTTGTTAACCTTCCGGGATCGTGGACCCATGACTTCTGCATCTCTAACTGGCAGCTCTAGACGGTCTGTTCCACCTTCACTGCATCTCTAGCCTCAGCGTGCGATTGTTAGACGCAACAGCCTGCCATTGTTGGACGCAGCATGCTAGAGGTCAGAGATGCGGCAGGAGGTAGAGCAGACCGTCCAGAGTTCGCCAGCTAGAGATGCAGAGGCTGTAGGTCGCCGGTCCGTAAAGGATCAAACTACCCATGCCCGGTATGAAAACACTCTAGACCCAAACCACATGGATTTTTCCGTCAAATTTGCTCTTCTTATTATTACATGCATCTGCTTTATTGTATCTGTAACAAAACTATTTGTAGACAACAGAACTGATGGGGCCTTTGAAATCCTTCTCAATTAGTCTGATAGTTCGAAAAATACTCTGCCAAGAATACACGACTGGTGGAATGCGCAACGTAATCTTCTCCTCGAACCTACACCGCGTTGTATTCCGAAAAATCAAGCCTGCTGGTAGAATAGCCGTTTCCGACCTAAGAAATGACTAATAAAAGTCTGGTGAAAAGCCAAGCACTGACAAGGAGCCGGGCATGAGACACAAGTCGAAAGTGAGACATCAACTTCTATTTTCTTCTCGGCGCGACGACGCACTAAGAGGTTTTTCCAGAGTTTTTGTAGAGTGTGAAAATCATAGTTTCTTGAGCGATCGAATAACTATTGAAAGTTCATGGGAAGTTCTGACAGCGAAAAAGGCTTCTAAAGACGCGTGTACAGCATACTGTACGCACCGTCTCCACTTTCCAATAAACGCATCTTTCGTTTATTGGTAGTAGATCACATCATTGTCCCCTTTCTAATATGTTGTAATTTCGGCATATTTTTGTTCGTCAATGGTGAGACAGTTATCACATCACGTTCAAGGCTTTCATATATATTTACCAGTTTACGTAAGATACAAATAAGGTTTTCACCTTGTGACTAGACTCCTTTCAGAACTGCAATGGCCCTGTGAGTACGCCCTTGTTCCTAGTTAGGATTAAAAAGGAAATTCTGATCACCGCTCAAACAAATTTCTGTTCAAGTTACACTCAGAACAGCTGGTGCGTTATAATAGGATGAGAACCAAAATGCTTCGACATACAGAGAAACATATGTTTATTCATAAAATCAACACTAGATGCAACAGTGTCTGTGGAATAAAGGATTGTGACAATAATTATCACAGAACAAAACAGAACCAATAAATAATCCCTAGTATTGAAAATACCCAACGCTCAATCCTACCTTAGAAGATGTGTGGTAGTCTGAACAGCGACTCGAATTTCAGAGCCAAGAAAAGGCGCTTCGCATGAGATGCAAGTGATACCCAGAGCATAGTCGAAACGTTTCGAAATAAGTGTTGTCAAAACACTCGAGAGAAAAATATCAAATCTACAGCTCTTGCTTCACATATTTAGGCTTAAGCTCCTCAATCTTCTTCACAAACTCAGATTTCTCAGTACATCCTTTGCAAACCTGTAAAAGTTTCTTTGTAGCTGAAACGTAGAACTTCTGATTCTTCAAGTATCGTTTTATAGACATTGAAATCATGTGTAATATAAAAACCGCAGAGATAGGTTTATAGGGAGATTTGCAAGACAATGAGAATTTTCCGGCAAAGGAATATTTCCATGGTGTCCCAAAAACAGATGAGAGCTCTCCATAGCCATAAGGCACTTAGTGTCACCAATACAGCATAAATTATTTTCGTAGTCAAAAATTGGATCACCGCTATTAATTCAACTCACCGCAAAGCTTTTACGAAATGATGCGAATGTAACAAACAAAGACATTCATATTCTCGTCGTTATCCTCTCAGACCCCAGAATGTGTGTCACGTTGACTTCAGACATGAAGAAATGAAGAAAACACGAAGGGCAAAAAGGAATGCGATCAGGTTCCGACTAATTTATTCACAAACAAAAGTGCTTTGATCCAAATTCCCCGTATAAACACCAAACAGGTCACTCCTTAGTACGATGTCCAGGGCTCAGCAAATCTTCCATCTCTATGGGGGTCAAAATATTACAAATTGATTTGTAGGTATGCCGATAAATAGCTTTTTGGAATCAGACATGCACTTAGTCATTTACGTGATGCTTAGCGAAAATGAATGCACAGCATAGCTTTCATGAATTAATTAAGCCGAACGGTCTACCCTTTATTTTTCCATTCATACGCACTGTATTTACAGTCTTATCTCCTTTGCGAAAGTAGAGGAATTTAGATGACCCATGCTCAGATATCGTAAGGTTCTTAGCACTTCCACTCGTTTAGTTGTCTTGCAACCGAATACGTGAAGTGGTCCTATTCATGTGTAGCTGTGGCCGCGATTTGAGCATATGGAAGCCGATTTCAGCTGTGAATTCTAGATAGTTTAACTTGTGCAACAAGTACTTCGACGCACCTCACGAGGTTTCCCTCTACATCGTTCAGATTCCCTCGGGATTCACTCTATGATTCTATTTTTCACCTGCCGTTTTCTCTTCTCTCGATACTTGTGTCTTGAAATATATTCTGTCGTCCTCAAGGATATGACGTTTCTAAGATGTCTACGAAGACCAGGATGGTGTTGAGTATACCAATTCATCTTCAGAGAACGTCTCTCGAGTTCTTCGCTATTGGACGCAACGCCCTTGTTTGAAGCCGCATAATGTGTCGCTGTTACACAACTCACAACTTGGACAAATGCTCCGTCAGTTAAATAGCATGTATGTGAGGATCAATAAGCTGGTGGTCAGCAGCCTCTTGGATCTCAGGTCGTTATCCATATTCACTGAACGTTCCAAGTATGAGCAGGACACGGTCTTCAGTCAATGATTCAATCTAAAAAATTCTCCTCTACATTATGTGCTCTTCCTGAATCAAACTTTGGTCCGATTGATCTGTACTTAGTTTTCTATTTGCTTGATGGGCTTAGTATGTACTGCTTCGGCTTCCTACGAAACTGCTGAAAATGAGAAAACCGCCTATTAACACACACTCCATATTACTCCATTCGAGCAATTGCGTTATACACTGCAGCGCGATGGTTGGTATTGGTAATAATGTGTTGTCTTGTCACATTGGCGGCCCAAATCAAATAATGAACGTTCAGCGTGGAAGCTGTATTGTCATTATACGATGACTAATCATTCAGCAAGCTTGTTTACGCGTCTACACATTTATCAATTGATCCAGACATGCTGCCACTAGGCGCCACACTGTCCAGTATTTCCTCATAGTCGACGATGTTTATCGCAAGGGAAGTGGTATTGAAAAAATTCTTATAATCCTCGGTAGTGCTTGGATGCGACTAGCTCAGCTAGATTTTGTACGGCTTGCTTCAAAAAGTTAGACTTCTCACTTACTTCTTAAAGTCACTCACGCTCCTTGAGGTGAATTTTATGATGGAATGGGTCACCGAAATATTTTCTCGCCGACGAGAAACTGCAAGGATCTTCGAGTTTTCAAATGCAGCTTGAACTTCTAGAAAATAGATTTGCTGGAGTTCTTTCAGCGATGTAGATCTGAAGATTTTATACAGAAACATCTCTGTTATCGACTCAATCTTATCGCGAGAAAATCTCAGATTGTGTTCCCAACAGGTACAGCATAAACTGAACGCCGCTCACAAGAAAATCTCGACCAAGTTTCTTCTTTGTGATGCTTTTAGGTTAATCGTTCATTGCTATCGATGAAGATTCCACATATTGTCGCGCAAAGGGCTTAGATAATCAGTCATACAATACGCGTAGCCAAGGTGTTGTTATGGATACCTTCATCAGAATCTGCTCGGAATTGCTAAGTAGACCCTTAAAACATGCCTCTGAATCAGTAAAAATTTATTCATTAGTTCGGAGACCATTCACCATTATCTTTCCTTGAAACAAGAATAAAGCTCACGGCACTGATCAATTCCTGAGGGTCGTGCCATGCATTCAACCTCATGAAGCATCGTTGGAGCAGCGTGAATGCATATCTGGTCTTTAAAATGTCTCGCGATGGCTTACCAATGTATCAAGTCGGTGTTTGCACATTCCCAGAAAAGTCTGAGAACATTCTATCTCCCAGAGGGATTGAAGGTTTCGTGAGCCCACGACGCGCGGTCGAACAAGGAAGTTGTGTTCCAGGGCGTCTTTGAACACTGCGGCAAATCCGCCCCATCTCTCCTTATCATAATAAAGTGGTGTTAATGGTTGCTACATGAGCAGATCGACAGCTGATGGATGACATAGAACTCGGCAGCACTGCATTCTGTTAATAATTCGCGTATCGAAAGTGACTCCTACATTCCAACATACATAGATGTAGATTCTGACAACATTCAGCACTGCGAATTGACAAAAACGAGGTTCCCATACACCTTTCATGAGAACAATTATAGGTAAGTCTGATGTGAAATAGCCACTGTAGTGAGAATAATTAGCAAACAGATGTAGGCATCAGAGTCTAAGAATGCGCAGCACTGCGGCTATATTTCTATCGCTTGACTCAATCTGAACATAATCAGCTCACCTCTCCCCACTCGTTGAGAATGTTTTTCAATTCTTTAACACGCATCTTCTTCAAGTCAATCTTACTCCAATCCAACGGCTTATCTGAAAAGCCTCGCTATAAAAAATGAAAAGTTACAAAGCCAGTAAATACTTTTTACGGATTCTATAAAACGATATTCTTCAAAGTACCATCTTGTTTATAAGAATGGCAACACAAGAAAAAAAAACCCGTACTCGTTGCGAAAACCAACTAACCATATTTAAGTTCGCAAATCTGAGCGTCTTTGGATTTCAGCTTATCGCAAACTTTTTCTGGAGGCATGGACCAAGAAAGCTGTTTCGACACGTCACCCATAATCGACGTTGCCGATTCGGGAAGAGCTCCGATGTAGAAACACTTGAACAAATTGAAAAATTAAGGACATTTTTATTTAGATCTAGTAAACTGAGCTCTAACTTTCCACAATAAGTTCAACTATATAATTTCGCCAGTTAATGTTCTTCGCTTTCTATCCCTATTACTTTCGAGCTCTGATCCGATAAAGTAGGAAAAACGTCAGAAAAAGCACTAAATTGATCGTGTTAAAGCACCATTGACCGATTGAACTCATACGTGCACCATAAACAATTGAGGTTTTCTAACTAGTAACAATACTTCAGCTAAAATTCTTTTTATTTAACCGCTCTTAGCAGTGGTATGATGTTACAAATATATCAATACCGTTGAATGATACACAGAATTTAGATCGTTACACGGAAATCGAGCCGCATCCATTCCGTGTTCACAGCTACCTAATAGCACTACCGATGCTTTTATGCTATCACTTTTTCTATGACAAACTAATATCTCTTATCGAAGAAAGAGTGGTAAAACTAAAGCCTGGGTAGTACAATCGCTTAGGCACGTGCCCTTGGGAAAGTATGAAATGCGGGTTCGAATCAAGCCTGAGGTCCAAAGTTTACATATCACCTAAGATTACCAGACATTTCAGCTCGATACTGAGCTTTATTCATTGAGGTGAAATTCATTATAACCAGGAGATCCTTGTCAACAAGATTTATGTCAGCTTATCACGACGACATCCTAACTTTCTACGCGACATAAATCGCACTTTTTTTCGCTTTCATTTAAACCGAAACTAGTAAGTTTCCAGGTGCGAAGCGATCGAACATGGAGATCACTTCGGCTGAGCGGAACTTATCGATAATGCTTTTCGGATCAATTTCCTGAACTTCCTTGGAAATTTGATGATATGACAATATTCTACAAAATAAAAACCAGCATGCATTCGGAAAATTAGAAGAAATCCTCTCATTTGATTCTGCTCGATCACCAATCATACCACTCTAGTCACCGTGAAATGATCACTGGAGTTGCTAATCAAATACTACGTACTTTCATAGCGAAAATTTGAAAAAAGCCAACCGAATACAGAGATGTCCCAACGTGAAAGCCACGATCACTCTAGATTTCACTAAAGTACAGAGCAGACGTATCAATAATTAGAATGAAGTACAGTGTTAACACTTAAGCGCGGATAATCACTGAATCTCTTTGGGAACAACAGAGCTTCGTTGCTACACCGCATTAAGAAAGCCTTTCGAGACAGCAAGTCTAGTGTCTGAATTGCAGTTTTTCAAGCTAACGAAGAACTAGTAGAAAATCGTACATTCACAGGGCACCCCGAAAGAGTTGACCTCCCTGGTATAATGTCTTCAAAATTAACAACCTAAGAAACTATATAGTCTGATAGAATGCTTTGAATTTTTCTGAGGTTTGATACGTTAGCGATTTATGTACGTTTCGGCAGTCTCGCCTGCCTCATCAGAGCCACATACCCTACAGGTTGCCTCTACGAATAGTATAGCGATGGCCGCGGATGAATCAGTCTGAACAAAATGAGATAACATGTAATGTTGTGGTCTAGACTGTTTTTCAGTGAATAGCTTACTGCTGTTACGAAGCATATAACACTACCTTTCAATCGACTGAGTTAAAATTCCGCTTAATCTCGACTGAAAATCAGTATAGATCGCCACTTCACGTATATCTCACTTAGCCTAGACTGATACATCTGCAGCCATCACTACTCGATTAGTGAAGGTAACGCACAGGCTATGTGACTCAGTGAAAAGGACAGGCGAGACTGTCGAAACGTACGTAAACCACTATCGTCACATACCTCAGAAAGGATTACAACATTCTATTAAACTATATTTAATTTACAAATAAGGCTTCGCACAGTCTACTGAGAGGTCTGAGAAACCGGTTTTTCAAATTTGAACAGATAGGAGTGTGTCACACGAACTGGAAGAAGTACAAAAAAGATCACACTACAGCCCTGAGAATTTCATCGCATTCTATGCAACGAGTAATTAATTCTTGACGCTCTCTGACAAGACCATCAAATTTTTGTTACAGAGATCATCGACGTAAAGCTATTTTATGGGAGAAATTGTTGTTCTTTATCGATTTATTGAAAAGTATCTCTACCAAAGTACACTATAACAAACTATTGTGATATATACGCCTCGATCTATCATAAAATTTGATATTCATAAAGTAGACGAAAGATTTCAACCAAATGACGCCTATGATTCTCAGACCTCATAGTTCTGTTATGGACACTCGCTTGTAAATACTCGTCACTTCTAGAAAGATGGATAAATGAGTGAGGAATAAGTCGAACAACTACTCTCGAGTGTCTCTTTGCCTGTAACGTTGAGATTTCTGGATTTTGCAACTATTCTTTCGTTTTTACATAAATGAAAAGCTCAATCTGTTTTTCATACCTTGTGGAACAACACCAAACGTTAATGTCCAATTCAGTAGGTTGCATAGCTGAATTTTGGTTTGCCGTTTTGGCTTCTTTAAAATGATTTTCACAATGAGATTGCATGATTTTGGTACCGTTCAATTGCTCGTTTTCTTGTGAACATTTTGCTATACAACTTGCCTGTACTTGTTTCAAAATAGAGCTGTCTTGAGAACAAGTTCGCTTGCTACTCATGCATGAATGACGCACAGGGAAAGTGCTAGTGAAGCGGCGCGAAGGAATAATGGAGCCTCGGGTGATGATACAATTGCACAAAAGAACGGCTAGGAAGTGGTTCGCGGGATACAAAGGAGAAGAGAACAGTGTGGAAGGTCAGTTGCGCCACAGAAAGTTGATAATGAAGCTGGGATCAAGATGGTCGAAGAGAATCCCTCAATAACACTGAATGGTAGATGGAGAGTTCGATTGTTGCTTCAAGACTAAGCTCTGTTTCGAAACAAGTATAGGCAAACTGCATACCAGAATTCTGGGTATTTAATGAGTGTGGTAAACTAAGACACTCTCTCAGTAATATTGGGGAGTGGACACTCGGGGGAAGGGATTCAGGGATAGATTGAAATTAGGACGACATTGATTTAGTCAGCACAATGCTGTTCTTTAACTGTCAAATGTAGCAAAAATAATTAGAAAAACTCCTCACAAACTTGTGCTCCTTAGCCTTGACATCCTTGCAATGCTCACGTACAACCTTAGCGATTGACTCTGGTTTAGACTTGTCCGCTTCTGGCACTTTTGCCATCGAATCTTTCAGGACTTTCACACAAACTGAAAGTTCAAAATAAAACAAATAAATGACAATAATGGAAAATTAAAGGAGTAAAAGGAATATGTTGTAATATAAAAATAAAAATAAATAACGAGTTTGAAGAAGATGTACAAATGAGACAAAGTAAGGATGAAACAGTGAGTGTCTTCAAAGGAAGTCTAACACTATGGGAACGGCAGCTGATCATTCACAACAGTGCGATATTCATTACTTAATTAGGGCTTTTTTCTCCGTTCAGAAAAACCTTAGATTTTCCGTACTACACTGACAGGTACTTCTGCTACCTTGTTTGAGCACTCTGGCAAATGGTATTTCTTCGCTTTTTTTCCGAGTTTTGTTAGTCATTTGAGAGCTTAAATCTCGAGAACTGCAATAGTGTACTTGGTTTTTTTAGAAGGACTATACAGTTCGCTAAGTAGGCAAAAGAAAATTAGAAAATTGCCCTCGGCGTGCCGTCCTTGTCGGCTAGGGTGAGTGCGATGTTCCGAAAGCACCGTGGCTTCGTGCCAAAGTTGCGAAAATCTATAAATTAACCAGAGCAAAGGACGCGAGTCACGTATGAAATTTCATTTAATTTCTAGTGTTACAAGCGTAACAAAGAGTCGTTTTTCAAAAACAAAGTGACCATCGAAATCATCTGAGACTTGTGCTATGAACTTGTTGCTCAAAGTTTGAGAAAAAGCTATTATCAAGGAAGAATGCTTGAGTGTGATACTCAGAATTATTTTCGCTTTTACAACGCAATAAGAAAAGCTTTTCAGAAACCAAGCACATTATTGGAATCGCCGAAATTTGGGCTTGTGAACAGTCACTGAAAGTCTAAGGAAAAAGTTCTTTCCAGCGAAAAAATCCTCCAGAAATTCGTGTCATACCTTTGGACACACGCCGTTCCGAAAAGATTAAATAACAACACATCTACTATATTTCCTATCTTGATTAGGAATTATTGATTAGGAACATCTAGTGATTAGAATAATATCTTAATAGTAAAGTAAAGAAAGATACTTTTCGGTTTACGAGGGGACAATTGAAAAACCGATCTCATTTGCTGGTGAAGAATTTTTCATAGGAGTATTATCATCCATTCAAAAGCTGAGACTTCGAAGTTACAACTCCACTTGGTCGGTTTCTCAAAACACCCTTATTCACATTACTACGGAAGAAGATTTCTTGCGCTGCGGACGCGCATATTTCGAGCCGTACAGAGCTCTTTCTTTAGAACTATTACTAATCATTCGATAGCGCAATCGTTACTGATTCCAACGCTGCTCTTATATTCTGAAAAAGACCGTTTCTCCACAACGCGTCAGCTAAAATAAGTTGGATTCGCATGTATGAGCAAAAGGGGTCTTTGGCCAATTCACGTTCCTTGCGTGAGGCGGTCACGTGAACTGCTGACGCACTATTTCTCTACGCGTTCATATGTCGAAAAAGCCGATAGCCTTCGCGTCATCGAATGTGGTTGCATCAGCCAGCTGCATGTGAGTTGGCCAAGGAGGCCATTGATCGCGGATGGGATCTCAACTTATTTTATTTGCTGCGTTGCAAAGAAACGGTCTTTTCAGGATATCAGCGCAGCGTTGTAATCAGTAACGATTACGCTATCGAATATTACTGATAGTCCAAGGAAAGAGCTCTGTCTGGCGAAAAATATGAGCGTCTGTAAGGCAAGAAATCTCCTTTTATACCAACGTCAAAAAAGGCTATTTTCGAAAACCGGCAACGTGCAGTTGTAGCCCGAAGTCTCAGCTTTCGTATTCGATGACTAACTCTTTTATGCAAAGTTCCTCTCCAGCGAATGAGATCGGTTTTCATTTGTCCCCACATAAACACAAAGAACCCTAAAAAGTGTAGATATTTATTAGAATCAGTGAATAAATTTAACGGGAGCTCCACCTACCTTCACATTGTTCTTGCGAGAGTGCAGGTCCAATCACCGCAATCAGAACAATAGCCAGCTGAAGAATCATCATCGGACTAGATAGAAGCCGAGGAGGAGAGGAAAACCACAAAATCTGCAATCAACCACTGAAAAGGAGAAAAGAAAAAGTGATCAAAAAAGATAGGAATTCACCGAATTGAGAGGCTTTTATATCGTCGAAGCGAACAGTCAATAGAAAAATGTCTGAACAAATAAAAACCTTTAAAGGATAAAGCTTTCGGCGTTGAACAATCCCTGAGGGATGCGCCATGCATTCGACTTCAATTTTTAACTTCGTTTGAGGTGATTGAATGCATATCTGGCCCTTTACAATAACTCGCGGTGGCCTCACGCTGAACCGAGTCAGTAGTCTGAGACTGTCTTGTACCAATTTACCAAGCCCGAAGGGATGGATGGCTTGGTGGGCCATGAGCGCGAGATCGAACCATTGACCTCGCGTGCGACGCAGAGCACCTCTAACCACTGCGCCAGCATGTGCTCTTCTGAACAAATGACAATAGAAAATATCTATAACTGATATCTAGTGGAAGATATCTGTACGTTATACTCAATAATGAATAATACATCCTTTAATTTTCTCATCTAACGCGATTTTGGTACTGACCCGAACTCCCTGATAAATATCATTTATTATGGTAGCTTGTATAAACTGGAAATAAACTCTGAAGAACTCTATCGGTTGTGAAAGAAGCGAAAGGAAGAAGAAAACGAAAAGGAAAAGAAAGAGGAAAAGGAAGACAAGGGAAGAGGAAAAAGGAAGAATGAAGGAAGAAAAGAAAAGGAAGAAGAGAAAGGAAGAAGAAGAAGAAAGAAGAGGAAAAAAGAAGGGAGAGATAGGAAGAAGGAAGAAAATGAAAAGAAAAGAGGGAAAAGAAAGAAAGAAGGAACCTTCACAAAAGAAAAAAGCGGAGGGGGAAGGGGCTCAGGAAGAATTCGGTCACCTGATGGGACTGGGGTCGGGAAAGGAATGCAGGATGAACTGGAGAGGAACACCCGACTCGGCTGAGGGTTTTTTAAATGGTCCGCGAAGAGCTACGTCAGCAGTCGTACGCTGACGTGGGCAAGCGCGAGTAATCGCGCACCACATATGCGCCTACCCCCAGGATTGCAAAGGTGTCCTCAGCTCTTCGTGTTTGGGCATTCAGGGGTTTTGACCCTCTAAGCTTGTTGGAGTCAGGGTCTTCGCTTCTCAGTGCTCTTGGGGTGTTCCCAGTTCTTCGTATCTGGGAAAATTTCAGCAAGAATTGGTGAGGTTTCGTAGTTGCTTGTTTCGAGGATACTCAGGGATCTTCCTCCTTTCCAGGATTCTTGGGTGGTTTAGCATTCTTGTTTGTGATTTTTAGGAGTCCTGACCCTTCGGGCTTCTTGCAATCAGGAGTCTTGCGCTTTTCAGTGTTCTTGGGGCGTTCCTAGTTCTTCGTATTTGGGAAATTTCGGTGTCTTTCAAGAATTGTGAGATTTCGTAGTTGTTCGTTTCCGAGGATACTCAGGGATCTTGCGCCTTCCCAAAATTCTTGGGGTGCTTTTAGCAATTCTTATCTAGAATATTTAAGGGTTTTGACCCGCTAGGCTTGTTAGGTCAGGGATCTTACGCCTTCCCAAGTTTTTGAAAGCGTCCTTAGTTTTTCGTATGTGGGAAGTGTCGAGATCTTTCGAGGATTATTGGGATTTTTAGTTGGTCGTTTTGAAGATACTTAGCTACGTACGCCTTTCCAGGGTTGGTGAGGTGTGTTAGTTATTCGTATTCGGGATTTTTAGGGGCCTTGACCCTTCAGGCATGCAAGGATCGGGGATCTTGCGCCTGCCCAGGGTTCTTGGGGTCTTCGTAATAAGAAAATTTGGAGATCTTTCGAGGATTATTGAGATTTTTAGTTGTTCGTCTTGCGCTCAAAAAGGATTCTGGGGGTGTTTTTCGCAACTCTTACTTATGATTTTTAGAGGTCTTGACCCTCCAGGGTTGTTGGTTCCAAGGATCCTGTACTTTCCCATGAGTCTTGAGGTGTTCTTAGTTATTCGTAATGGGGAAGTTTGGAGAAGTTCCGAGGATTGTAGTGGTTTTAGTTATGTGTTTTGAGGATACTCAGGGAACCTGCGCCTTCCCAGGATTGTCGAAGTGTTTTCAGCAAATCTTATTCGATTTTTTGGGGCTTTTACCCTCCAGGCTTGCAGGGTTAGGGATCTTGCGCCTGCCGAGGGTTCTTGGGGTGATCTTCATTTTTCGTATATGAAATATTAATACAATATATTCTTCGTATATTGGGGTATCTTTCCAGGTTGCCGAGGTGTTTGTGGTTCTTTGTGTTTGAGTGTCGAATAATTTCTAGGATTGTTGGATGTTCTTGTCCGCGTTGGGATATTCAGGGATATTTCCAGGTTGTTGGGGTGGTTCTAGTCAATCGTATTGCCGATATTTGGGGTCTTGCGCCTTCTCGGATTCTGAGGGCGTTCGTAGCCCATCATTCTTATGGGGATATCGACCCTTCATTGTTATCAAGTAGTTCGTAGTTCATCGTATTTGGTATATTTCAGGGATCATGTGCCCTTTTCAGGATTGCTGGAGATGTTTTTAGTTATTCGTCCTGAGCGTATACAGGGATTTTTCCAGGATCGTTGAGGTGTTCTTAATTATTTGTACTTCGAATATTTAGAATTACCGATCCTCAAGTATTGTTGAAGTGTTTGTAGTTATTGAACCAAGGCAGTATCTGTCGAACTGTGGTCGGTCTACTGCCATCTCCTCTGCATCTCCAACGAACAGGAACTCCAACTGGCACCTCTGGTCGGTGCCGCTCCATCTCCTCTGCATCTCCATGAACAGCAACTCCAACTGCTTCACTCGTCGGTCTGCATCTCCAACTGGCAACTCCGGACGTCGGCAACTCTGGACGTTCGTTGGCATTCTGGTCGGTCTGCTTCACCTCCCCTTCATCTCCTACTGGCTACTCTGGACGGTCTTCCCTATCTCCTCTACGTCTCTGACCCCCATCGTCCTCCGTCTGGCAGTGGCACGCTGCCGCTGTTTAAAAATGACACACTGGAGGTCAGAGATGCAGAGGAGCTGGAGTAGACCGTTGAGGGTTGCCAGTTAGAATCAGAGGCCGTGGGTTCACGGTCCCGAAAGGGTAGATGGAATTGCGATTTTCATCTCTTAGCGCATGATATATTGAATCGTATGAACTAACTTTCTTACGCTCTTCATGTTCAGTAAGTGTAACAACTCATTTCTAAATTTACTATACTCTTGGAGATGATCTTATACCCCAGAATGAAGTAGTGGTCCGTAGTACTTAGGTAGGTGAGAAAGGAAGCCAACCCGTTACCTCATGGTGGAGGTGCAACAGTGACCCTCTCGGAGCAGGAACTCCTCACCCTAAAGGGGCCATGGGGCTCACAGACCTCACCGCAATATAGAAAGAAGTTATTAACGCCTCACTATAAATGGCCGATGTTTTCTGAGCATATACACTAATAAACGTACAACTCATACCCTACCGTCTACGGATTTTCGGTATTTGTCCATTATGAGGCGACAAATGAAAAACCGATCTCATTCGCTGGATAAGAACCTTTCATGGGAAAGTTAGTAATCATTCGAAAACTTAGGTTTCTGGCTACAGCCCCACGTCGCCGGTTTTCTAAAACACCTTGTATTTCGCTATAAAATCCACACAAAGCTAGGTCTCAGACGCGCATATTTCTTGCCGGATGGAGCTCTTTCTTTGGAGAGCTCTGTTACCGTATTTTCTTCTGTCACAACCATTGAATCTTTTGAATCACATGTACTTTAGAGTAATCGTGTTCTAATGGTTCCACGTTGTTCGATCAGGAATGGCTGGATTGTAGTCTTTTCATGACCAGTTAAATCTGTACTGACCAAGTATACCAGAACAAAAATATCACTGCAAACATTCACCTACACCTTCAAAACTTATACGTCAGAATGTTCTCTTACCGCCGAAACGTGCTTGAGCCACTGACGTACCAATCTCGAAAGGGGTCAGAATATTCTCTCTGACTATATTGAAGGTCTGTAACGAGGTTTGATAAACCAATCGAATGTAAGGTGCATTGTTTGAATATTAGCCATATAGCACCGCCACCTGGTATAAAGTGATGAGAAAGTGAAAACCACAATTTCATCGTGATCCTACGCCCAATAGAGGGACCCGCGAGGCATCTGAGTCCGATGAGGCGAGCGAAGGCGACGAAAAATTTGTAAGCTGCTGAAGTACCAGCCTAGCGACGACTCACCCACTTAGAGGGCGGCAGTTGATCAATGGCACAGCACAACACACGAGAGGCGCGCAGTTTTCGTCATTCAGTTAGGATTTTTTCCTTTACTTAGGAACTGAAATCTTAGATTTTTGTGTCACTCTGATACTCCATGATTTTTTCTACATGGTCATATGTTTTTCGTGCATATGTAACATCTCCACACGATAAAAACTTTGAGTGCGAAAAGTGATCTTATCTTCGCTCTCATAGCGCTCTAGGATAACCTTTTAGAAAACCAACAGCAGCATCGAAATCCACGAGATTTGGGCTAACGAATGGTTAGCGAGGATTTGGGAGTGATCTTCAAATAAGCCCCAGCCGAGCAAACAAAACATACTGAATGTGAAATATAATTTTATTTTCGCTTCTACAATGTGATAAAAAGGCTTTTTCGAAAATCAAGCATATTGTTGAAATCGTAGAGAGATTCAAGCTTTCGAATGATTACTAAGTGTTTGACAGAATAGTTTTGTTTAGCCAAAAATGCCTTCAAACAATCGCGTATATCAGCTGGTACACGTCATCTCTCAAAGATCAAAATAATCACCCTAACAATTCGTTCTATTTTTTACTATCAATTGCTATGTGGAAGTGATGACTCTGAACAGTGAGCCATTCAGGATCAACTTGTTATCATCACTTTAGTGGTACACAGCTGATAACAGCGACTCTTTAAGCGGTGCTCTATCGCACTGAGAGTTCACACTAACTGCACAGGATGAAAACGTGTGGCGTCGATGAATCCTTCCCGTATGCACAGTGCATTTAGTTCTGTTAGGCATAACACGGGTAACACAAGCATATTTGATGTATCATATCAATGTAGAGGGGGTACCGATGTACCAAAGTTAGTGACGAGTACCTGAGCGCATTGGTTAGAGGTACTCTGCGACACACACGTAGTCGAAAATGCGATCGTGAGCCTAAGACCTACTGAGTCTCCCATCTGGCCAAATACATCAGTAGGTAACCGGGGAGTCATTGTAAAGCCTAGATGTGCATTCAATCATCCCGAACGATGCTCGATAAGATTGAATGTATGGCGCGTCCGTCGCAGGTTGATCGACGCTGAGAGCTTTAACCTCACTTACCGTGAAAGCCAATACTAATCAGTTGTAGGTACGAAAATATCGCTTACTCGACACATATTCCTAGATCATCTACCTTCACATGTGACGGCCCCTGTAGCACGGTACTTCCCTCTTCGTTCTTCCGTGTACCAGAGGATTATTTGTCACGTTAGTTACGATACCACAAAATGTTTAGTGCGACCGACTTTTCTTACACGGATGCTTTCTCACCCGTTCTTGTATCATTGGTGCTCTTCTAGCTAAGGAGAACCTTTTAAAGTTGGGAATTTTGACGAACCATGACAAATCTGACGTTTTTTCCGCAAATTGTTGTATGATAATTCCAGACCTTTCCATTTAGAACAAACTATTCCATACGATTTTCAGGTCCTTTGAGAGGTAGTTTTTCTTTTCAGCTGAGTCTACTTTCATAGACTGTTTGTAAAAAAGAGCACTCTGTCTCGTTTTGCCACGAACCATAAATGATTACTCTCTTGCGCTATTTTAGTATAATAAATGTGTAATTTTACCTCGTGCTAAAACCATTTTTAGAGGTTAATATGGTGTTAGCTAAACTTGCGAAGTTCTCCAATTTATTACTTTATCAACAGAACAATTTAAGAACGCGCGAAGAAAAACAATGTGAACTGACGAGTTTGAGATAGCGAGGTGCAAAAAGCGTAAGAATAAAATTATATAAGACTAATATTTCATCACAATAAAATACTGAAACGTATAAAGACATACACGCGTGACTAGCTTCTTATACAAATGTAGACCTAAACGGGAAATAAAGAGAGATATCGACAATAAACACGCAAACGTAAGGAAGCATCTGATATGCAACAAAACACAACATCAAGCCTGAGCGATTACAGATTTCCGAGCACGTAGAACGAACAACAATTGAAATCTCAATCATCAGAAACCAGTGGTTAGCGACCTGAAGTTGTACGTTTATAAACAGACTCCAGCTTACTATGAATTGGGAAAACGAAGTCAAATACATAACTTAGGGGACAGCTGCAGAATGATTAGGTTGCACGTTTTCAGTAAGCATTGCGTTCGTTCGACCCGCTCTCCCAACACATTTGCAATCGCATGGAAATGCTCTAGCCTGGCTATTCTCAAGATTGCAAAGAGATATGCCGGACTAGTATTCTACGCCATTCACGAAGAAGACGAAATCCTTAAGCAGCGGTCGTAACAGCACGCAAAAAGTTTGAGGACCTTCAAGACGATGAAGGCGAGGAGAGGAATCAAATGGCAGAGGTACTGAGATCCTCACAATAGAGCGCGATGACGGGTATCGATGGTCAATGAAAGGTTTAATCCCGCCTTCAAGGCTCAACAGGTCCCATCTCTTCGGAGTCGATGAGTTGGTAATGGATTTGTCTCAAAAGATAACAGCAATGACCTGGTACACAGATAGGCCAATGCGAGCCGTTGTAAAGGCCAGATGGACCTTCATTCCCTTTAATAATGCTTGATAAAGTTAACTGCACAATACATTTCTAGGGAATTCATCAAGCCGTAAGTCTTTTTAGCTTTTTATGTGTAACCAGTCTAGGTTGGAAATGTTCGGCTTACGTAAGGTTATTGTATAGTTTTATAGGGTTAACTCCCTTTTCAAAAGCCTAATGTTTCGAGACGATTGTTTACAGCTTTTGAGACATGATTGGTCGCGCTACAAAGAAGGTAAAGGCGCCGAAACGTTAGACGAATAAAAATCTCAATATAACTTGATAGAAACAGTAGTACAACAATAAACTGATTACTAACGATTTGGTCTTAATTGTATCTGTGCAACGGACCATTCATCTATTAATCAAAGTTGAAAGCACCTTTAGCTTTTAAAATCAATAAACTGTCTTTAAACAACTGACTTGAATTTCGAGGCGCCTGTTCAAGTACTAAAAACAGAATGTATACGCAGATTATTCCATCATTTCATAAAAATTCAATTAGATGAAGTTCTTTTCACACCACCCGTTATCACAATCCCGTGCGGATCTCAATAATACTTCAAGCATTCATCCTCGTATCATCGCCTCAAAAATCTTTCGAGCATTTGCCGTGCTGTTTCAACTATTGCCTGAGGATTTCTCCTCTAAGAATGTTTTATAATGATGGCCGAATCAAATATCTTCAAAACCTCGAGAATAACTAGGCTGAAGCGTTTCCAGGTGACTGCAAGAAAATGAGAGAGGGAGTAGAAGCAATACCTTGTTTCCTGATAATTTACATTGCTAACGAGTCGGCAACCATCCACACCATCGGATAAGAACAAATGAATGCACATATTATATTGAACATTACGAAGTATTTACTTACCGTTACGATAGAAGTGAATCATAGATCTGTGATGTCTACTCATTCTTTACGTAATGTATGAACCTCGTGTGAAATGGAGCAAGTAGTAATAGAATGATAGCAAGAAATGGTGCAAGAGAGATGATGAAAACCTAAAAAATAAGCGTTAAGAAACCCTCGAAAGTCCTTAAAAAAGGTGGCACAATATTATTTGGGCTCACGCTACATTGGTGGCATATACATATGCTGGGTAAGAAACAACATTTCAATTCCTCAAATTCCCCGAGATTTCTGATTGACAGACACACAACTAATAATGATATAGGAAAGTTTTCGCCAGTTCAAATAGAAAATCGCTATCAATATGTCACACTGGGGAAGCTCGATCAGTGAATTAAGAACGAATTTCACCGAAATTTTTGCGTAATCAACTGTAAGTATGTAAGGTAATAATGTTGTAAATTTCCAGTTAGTAACATAGGCAAAAGTAAATCCTTGCCATTAATCGCTGTCATGTAAGAAACCTGTTTGCACGGCAAAAAATTATCTATTAAGGATTCACATTAGCCTATGATGAGCGCTGGAAAACACTCTCTATTAGGTGTCTCATAAGCACCTTTGCTAAACCTAGAATGAGCTATTAGAATGAATAGGAACACTGACCGTATCTTGAATCCTGTCCAAAGTACGTGACTGGTCTGGTCTAACTGTAGGTGCTGCTGCCGTCTCATCATGCATGGTCTTTTTCACTGCTGGTGAAGTGCCTAACGACTGAGAACTGTCCAATTCAAGGCTACCATTCCATGGTAGCTGCATTGGAGAGACATCCCCAGCTATATCGGACTCCAAATCGCGCACTCGAGCTAAACAAAATGACCGCTTCATCTACTTTATACTATAAAAGATGCTAATGGTAGAAAGGGCGCTTGAAGCGCAGTAGTTGAAAAGCTCTACGACACACACGTGGTCGATAGTTCAATCTCGCGCTCAACGCTCACCAATTCTTCCATTCCCACTGAGTCGGTGAAGTGGTACCAAACTTATATCGAAGAATAGTAGCGCTGACTTGATATATCAGTAGGCCACCGTGAGTCATAGTAAAGGCCAGATTTTCATTCAATCATCGTAACGATTGTTGGTGAAGCCGAATGTATGGCGCACCCCTCACAGAATGACAAACCCACAAAACTTTATCCTTTTTTCTAGCTTTTGAGCTTAGAAAAGGCCAATGTTAGTGCAAAATTTGCAGAGAGCTATTCAGATTTGTAGGTGTTTTTCTCAACCACCTTAGGCATACAAACAAGTTTTGAACAGCATTCCTTCGATCTTAAATCCACTTAAAATTGAGTTTCTCGAGAGTGAGAAACACACTGGATTTTTACAGAACTCATTTGAAAAAACAATCGGGTCCCAGAGGGTGAAATTTCGTCCGTTCAAATGCAGTCTTTTTTCGAAATACGAGAGTAAATCTAAAAAAAAAACGAAAGAAAGAATTAAACCTTCACGCTCAACTGCTTTTATAACTCTCGTTCAAAACAATATATAATCCATATCTTGATTATGATAACCATAACAGACCTCATGAAAGGCTCAAGATATGTTACTAGATTATACATTGTTTTCCTGCGAGGTGTATCAAGACAGTTGAACGTGAAGGTAAGATTCATTTTAGTAGTCATCGGCAGTCGAATGTTAATCACGCATTGTCGCGGGATTTTATCACGTTATGATGCGGTGATATTATGAAAAATTCGCATTCGATTCCTTTATATGTCGAGGGTGTATCCCCTGAAAGGGAATGGCTGAACCGAAAAGCATCGTGCTACTAATGAGGCTGCAAGGCCGAAGCACGTGTCGAGAATTTAGCATAACAGACCCCATGAAAGGCTCAAGATATGCTACCAGAAATATTTGTCATAAATCTGACAAAATACAAAATCCACACTGATAGGAAAGATGAATTGGACATTTCAAGTAAAATTTAGCAGATTCTAACGCATTTTATCTCAAATAATAATCTTAGCTGAGCTAAGCTCGGACATGTCGCAGAGTTGAAGACGGTCATTTAAAAATGTACATTGCAACCAGTGCATTCCGGGCGCCATATGTTAAAAAAGCTCACTAAGATAAAAATGACAATTACCTTTCAACTGCAGATTTTCCTTCAAGTATGACTCCATTTCAGAACGAATAAGAGCTTCACGGGCACTGAGCTCATTTAGATATTCACATCGTTTGCAAACAACGACTTCTAGAAGAATTTAGTTGCAATATACACGTACAAGCACGTGTATTGATGTAAAAATATCAAGTATTATGTATATAAATACATTCACATACCGGTATATGTATAAATGTGCATATGTATGTGTACATTTATATATTCATCATATATTATATATATATTTTTTTATATTATTATTTATTTATAAAGTAAGGTTCAGTGATGCGGCGTGAGCCGCCGGAGAAAGGGCGACGTCGAAACGCATTACGGCTGAGTTATCAACCCCGAAAAGGCTCCAAGCATTCTTACAGACTATATTGTATGTTTGAGACGAGATTGAAAACAGTCGATGAGATGGATTTCCCCATATTCACTACCAGCTGTAATCCGTCGAGTGAAAAAAAGTGGTAATAACACAATGTCACGTGCTATCACCATAAATAAGGTCTCCCCATCCATGCTATAAAGTAAGGTTCAGTGTGAGGCATCGGGCCACGATGACGCGGGCGACACAGCCGAAACGTACGTATGGGTCTGACATAATAACCTCGAAAAGGCTCTAGAACATTCTCACAGACTATATATTCATATATTATGAATATGAAAAGATGATCACCATCAACTGTTGTATCAGTTTTCGACGTTTTGATGACCGGCGGTTCAGGGACGGCATCGGACAGTCCATTTCGTTCTCTAAGTATGCCATACAACATCGTCAACCAGTGATCACATTCATTTAAAGTTGGGTCGTTGTTTAGAGCGTTGACAAGAAGACGGACTAACGACGACACAGAACGTTCGTGCTGAGCTGGAAAAAAGGACGGACAAAAAATTCTGCTTTTCAAAACATGAACAAAAGAGAGTAAATCGGAGTACCGGAGTAACGGATGCAAAAAGTTCGTAATAAAGTAAGGCCTCACATTTCGATTCACTCTCATTAAGGCGTGATTCAGCAATGGTTGTCTTCTCCTCTGCTGCTGAAAGTTTCTTCTCAACCTGAAAATCATCTTCACTAGAAATATAGCAGCATATGAGATGCAGAAGAGCTGTTAGATATACCTCGACTAATGCAATTTGAGACATACTGGACTCATTAGCTTTAGCTTCGTAGGCCTTGACAGTCTCACTCAACCTCGCCTCAAGCGTTTGCACCTTTAAAAACTCTCAAATAGTTATCCAAATCAAAATCAACGAAACTTAGGACAAGACATTCTCAGTGACTCACTTGCATACGTAAGCGATTACACTCTTCCTCAGTCGAAACGAGGCTTCTGATCGATATCTGCTAATCTCAAAGCCGACTCAGCCCGTTCTTCTTGTGCTCTTCTAAAGAGTAAGTGACAGTTCATAAGAAGGCCGAACAAAGAAAGTAGCAGGAAATATAACGAATGAGCACAGGTCATGAACGAACAAACCTAAGATGTTCCTTAGATGTAAGCTCAAATTTTGCATTGTCATCAATCATAGCACGTAATCGCTCCCTGAGTTTGTCTGGGGTTGCATTCTTAGAGAACGTGGCGAGCTGAGCTTCAAGCGTCTCGATTCTATCAGAATGACAAATGGATGATTTTCAATATTCGTCAGAATATGAAAAAGAAAAAAAACATACCTAGACAACAGCCGGTCTTCATTAACTAGAGCTTTCCATGCTGCATCCGATGCTTGCTCAGTGGCTTCCAACATTTTTTCCAAAGCATCCAACTTCTGTTGGCACACTCCTTCTCTTAAAATATCGGGTAAAAATGTCGATTAGAGGGTAAAAGAGCTTTTACCATTGCACCAGTTATCTTGTTCGCTTCCTCTTAGAATGTTGGAAGTGGCATGACTAACCTATATAGAGCTTCAGATAAATATTGCTGAATTTGAAATAGCTGCTGATTGTTCATTAGGGACGGTTCGCAGGTTGCTAGCATACTGAAATAAAAAATTTATACAAAAAAAGGAAAATGTTCATTCGAAAGTAGACAATGACGTTCTATGAATACCCATTCATTTCATAGCTGCTCATTGTTCCACCTTCTACCATCTGACCAGAGGCATCAAACAGCTGAACCATTGCATAGATACACCCATGGGCCACTAAAATAAGTAGTTCTTTTTAAATCTTCTGTCTTTTCGAAATCCATGATAGGCTATCAGGCGATCAGGCTAAAAGATTAGGGAAAAATTGAACACAGAGGGAAATTTTCAAAAATAGGAAATAATAAAGGATATTGCTGAGAGGGTAATAGTAGAGCAGAGCCCCAGTAAAGTAGTGGTTAGCCCGCTCTCCCAAAAGAGGTTAATCGCGGGTTCAACTCAATCTCGAAGCATGAAATTTTGCATACCACTTAACATTATTGGACATATACGTAAAATATACCTTTATTCGAGTTCTCCACGATTTCAACTCCGAATTGCACGATGTCACCAGTGAAGATCTGTCGAGCTTCCGATTCTTCGCCAGTGACAGCTAGCCTTTCGTTGTTGACAAAAGTGCCATTACTGCTCTTCGTGTCACGAAGAAAGAAGCCACCATTTCGATATGACAATACAGCATGATTTCGTGAGAGTACCTAAGCAGAAAACGACACTAAATCACACATCTTTACTCATCTTTAAGATGTTCTGGTCCTGGTTCAACAAATCTCCTAAGCACGATGAATCAAAATCTTCACCTTGCAATCGAAAATCGCATTGTCCTTTGCTGCCTTCAGCCTAGCAACTGCTCTACCTATCTTCAGTGGATCGTCATCAGAACCAACATGAACCCGACGCTCTTCGAAAGGGTGGGACTTGGCAATCGGAGAAAACACTACATAGGGCCCGTGCATTAATTCGACCTAAATGATCAAATAAAGCGAAGAATACATATACACTGAAGGCAGACAGTAGTCGACAACATATAGAATGATGTTGGATAAATATGGAATAATCGGATAAGCTACGGCTTAAAGACGGCAGAAGCACCAATGAAGCACTACAAATCCAAGTGGCAATACAATCACTGATGGCGGAAAGGTGATATCAAAACAAGAACTCCGCGGCAGTCATTAGTTAGTACGTGTCTACGAGGAGGGTGAAACGCGGGTTCAACTTCTGCCCTGGATTCGAAGTTTTGCCGCATAACTCAGCATTCTTGGATATATAGCTCTAACAATTCACAAATACGTTACTTACAACGAGAGAAAGATGAACCACTGCAAATTTCTATTTGATTGACGGAACTGCCCTCTAGACTAGTCAGACTGCGAGGTTCGTGAGTGTTCATTTCTCATCAGCGATTCGATGTCGAACATACTGAGTAATTTGATACTATCATTCCGAAGGACGTAAAAAGAAGAGCTTTTTTCAAAAGTCTCTGCTTATAATTTCAACAAAGGCACAACTTAACGACTCTGTACACCTTTTGAAGACAAACAAGGGTCAATCGAATGTCAGTGGTGATGATGTATAAGAGCCATGGCACTGGTTCTACGGTAGGTTAGGTGTTGCCTGGTATCAGAAGCGGCACTTCATGCAGTTGCAAAAACTGTAATCTTTTCAGCATTAAGCAGTATTCTTCAGACAGCATTTGAGCTATGCAAAACTCCAGATTGCTAAATTGTAGAAGAAGAACTATGGAATTCGTAGCTTCAATTGAACTGATAAAAGACGCCGTACATATTTGTCAGAGAGGATGAGAGTGAACTTGACGTATCAAATGACTTAGATGAATTACCAATCGTGCAATGCAACGCTCCATTCATCACAGGCTTATCTTAGTCGGATAGCGAACCAACTTAAGGATTGCCATTCAGTTTCTTTCGCATTTTGACACTTTTTGTTGATTCAGTTGCTATTCATTCGGAGAAATCAAATAATCAACAGTATAATCACCATCATGATCAATGATATGCAACCATTTGCTGGGCTGATTGATTGTCTTCCTTCCAAAAAAACGAGGCTGGCGACGAGCGAAGTTAGTGAGGTTACTTATGAGCATTTGATAGTTTTCAAACTCTTTCTTTCGCAAATGCTCACGGGAGAGACGATAATCCAATTGAGCAATATCAGGGCTATACGGTGAATGTGGCACCGTGGTTCAGCCCGATTTCTCCAAATGTGACGAGTCAGCTTCATAACACGAGGTCGAGATTATCTTGGACAACTTTTTAACACTTTTCTCCCACTGCTGATGTCAGTTCCGGAGTTGTTTCCCGTAGACGTCGGCCTTGATTGCCTGCTTGTTGTTAAAATTCTCAAAACAGCATGCTCTATCATTCTCAAAAAATCTTTCGAGTATGGAACTGGGCTCCGGTCGAGCTGGTGGGTCTTCGTCGCCAGACAGCCAGTAGGCGTGGAGAGTATTGTTTTCATAGTAGATCCAGGACTCATCTCCACTGATGATCGACATAAGACTCACCTCACATGTGTGGTCGCAGCAGAAGAGTATCGCAGATGTTACGTGTGCAGCAAGAGTTGTCCTCGATTCATGCATGAGATGTGGATGTGCATCGAGAGATCACTTTGCGAAAGTCCGTTTTATTTAGATAACGAGTAGGCATATTCTATTCTAGATATCTATATTTGCAGACACATTCTCCAACACATCACAGCCATTTGGCAACATACTCGATTTGAAATAAAGAAAAAAAAGCTGATAAGGATATAACATGCTTTGAGACGTTAGGTCTAGTCGGCGCCTATTTCGTCCTATTGGTATAGCACTAGACCTAACGGCTCGAAACATGTTATATACTTATCAGATTATATTATTTTGAGCGGGTCTATAAGAAGCGGTCAAAGGAGAGGCATGATTCACTGTAAAAACCGAATAAGACAATGATACGAGAGAAATTATGGTACAACGCTATATTATGTTCGTGTAGAAGGCACTTCGATTCAACACCCCAAAGAAAAGTTGGCTGTGAATTCGCAACTAAACCACCGAAAAACCTCAAATCTGCTCATAGAGTGCTATCGAAATTTGTGAATGGAAAAAGGACTTATTCGTTCTCAATTAGATTTCTACCATAGCGTCATTGCACCATTTACTGGGATTGCTTTAAAATCCCGAATAAAACAGGGCTCCTTGGCTGCCACCGAGCGACCATTCCATACTACTTCGGCTGTGTGCCACAGTCTGACGTAGAAAGACAATACTAAGCATGATGTTGTGTGGTGGCTCGATTTCGGGAAAGCCGTGAATGTGGCTATTAAGCGAAATAAAAATAAACTATTTTACAACGATATTTCCTGGTAACATGCGCCCGGATGGCCTATGTTCTTCAAAATCGACGGCCAGCGTTTCGACGATTTCGCCTTCAGAGTCTAGACGTACTAAACCATACAATATCGGATTATCCGGCCAATAGTCCCCACATTTAGTGAAAATCTAATGCAAAAATCTATTCAAATGTCTACCGATAGAAGGCAAAAAAGGGAAAGGAGTCATTTCACTTGGCACAATTACAAGCCATCTCAAATGGCTACGAAAGAAGACCCACTGATGTCAGGTCACAAAAGAGAGATTGGCTCCGTAATGAAAACAGTGGTGCGCTAAATTCAAGTGGAAAGAACCTTTAGAATCATCCTTTAAGACAAATTAAGTAAATGCCGCTATTGAAAGGTGCCTAAAAAAGAGTGCTCAAGGGAACTTTGTGCAAATCATAGAAGTTACATTGAGGTAGAAGATATCAACCTAGCGCGAATTCTTAAAATTTTATTAAGGCCAAGCTTCAGTAAAAGTCGGTTTCTTCTCTACAGGAAGACCAAACCAGTGTTGTGAAAAAGCCCTGGTCTTATCCACTGAAAGTACAATACTCTGCGTTTCAAGAACAAAGCATCCACTAAATTCATTATATAGCTACTATAGAGCTTCAGTTGACATAAAATATCGCTATGACCTAGATAGGCCTGGCTCTGGCGTTCCATAAAGGGCCTTGGGCGAATGGTTGCGATGCGCTACTCCCCCCCCCCCCCCCCCAATATTCTTCGGTATTGCGAACGAACGCCCTATGAAACGTCACAGCCAGGTTATTCTCAAGATGCTGTTAGTTTGAACACTAAAGGGTGGCTTAAATAAAATTTCTACCTAATAAGTGTGGAAGTGGGCGACCGATGAACACCATTACTTCACTGGTAACAGCACATTCAACGCAATTTCACTTTCTGTAGAATTTCTGTAGGGTACATAATTTTACAAATACAATTAGGATACACGCATTTTCTGTAGAGTACATAAGGATAAAAATGAAAGTATAAAAATAAACATTATAGGAATGAAACAAAAACAAAGGGATAAAACATTATTTGGATTAGATAATAAAAAACAACAAACGTAAAAAAAACGCAAAAATAAATGACTAAGCAAGTAAACAAATGAGCTAGTAATAAAGGTGAAAAAAATTAATAGCACGCATTCGTACGAGTGTGTATATGTATAATGCGTACACGTATATACACTTGCGTAAATATATATATATATACATATATATATATTTACATATATATATATATATGCATATACTCAAAAAAGGTTTACCGCCTCATCGTGGTCCAGATGCGCTCCCTGGTTACAGACTGTGAAGTATAGCGGGGTTCAACCTTCCAGCACGGCCATCCAAGCTGAGAAGCAGTCCGACGTTTCCGCTCGGAAAGAACAACTGAGAGTAAACCGTGCTAGGAATGACAACCGTACTGGAAGTTATTAGTCGCAAAGTGGTAATCTCCCTCTGATTCACAACGGCCGGCGACTATTCTAATGTGGGGACGACCTGAGGGAACCCGGGCCAGGATTACTTCGGAACTCCAGGGAACAAAACAGCTAAACAGCACATTTTCACGTATTAGGGTTCGGACAATTCGTTAGCGACGGACGGTCCACATATCTACATAGCATGTACATATACATATACATAGATAGATATATATGCATAAGTATGTATATCTATGCACATATACTCATTAACGTATACAATGTATATGCACGTGTACACATGCATATGCGCGTATATACATACAATAAATAAATGTATATATGTACACACATATATGTATATATCAGTCGAGATCTGAACATAAATTAGAGAAGCTTATGAGAGCAGTTGGAATCACATTGTGAATGGGACAAAAAATGAAGTAGAGATCTGTGAGAGATGTCGACTAGATACATATGTATCGATTAGCACAATGACAAAGACAAAAAAACCATTAGGTATCAAATCAACTCAGATTGAAAGCTGGCGTGGACACGATGAGGACGCACCTCTCAATCATTCGACACTGCACTGATTTTCATATCATCTGAAACCCTCAGAGATATCGAAATCAGATTTTGTCATCAGACTGCTTCAGTTCTAACGACAATGACAGGTCTATATAACGAGGTAAAGGCAGAAACAGCTCGCTCAAAACTACCGGGAGAAACCGGTAGTTAATACGATCGATTGAGATTAACCATCATCAATCAACTGCGCATACTCTTCAGTCTTTTTTATGTGACTTTTCTAGAGCAGAAGAATTCAAGATTTGAGTCCCCTCATAGCAAAAATCTTTCCATATAGAGATTGAACGGTTGTAGATTGAACAAGTACCTCCAAAGCAAAGTCAGATCTGTTGATCTACTAGCATGGAATGCTTACAAACATTTTCGTCGTAGATGAGCTGACTCCAACTGCTTACTGAGCAGAACGACGACATAACAAAACCAAACAAACAGTGCTCGCCATTGCCATACAATAGGGGCGCATGATGCACAGTGGTAAGAGATGCCCTCTAAGAACCTGCGACACACACGTCAATGGTTCGATTCCGCGCAAAGGTTCACCAAGCCTTCCGTTTGTCTCGGGTTGGCGAATAGATACTAGACTTGTATAGAACGATGCAAGCACTGATTTGACACAACGGCACGTCACCGCAAGCGTAACTGGATGTAAGTCGCTTGCTCCTTAATTATAAGTGTTTCCAGTCATGAATCGTTAGGGAGGCTGTTGATGGATCGCACAGCGCAACTCGCAAGAGGCGCGCGATTTTGATGTCCAATTAGGGTTTTTCTCCATCTGGAGATTGAAACCTTAGGTTTTTTTAGGTTACTCTGATAGTCCATGACTTTTTGTACAAGGTCATAAGTTTTTCGTCCATATATGAATGTTCCTTAAGAAAAAACTCTGAGTACAGAACACAGTCTTCTTTTCGCTCTTACAGGGTTGTTCGATAATGTTTCAAAACCAACTACAACATCGAAATTCTCAAGATTTGAGCTGTCGAATGACCAATTAGAGTTTGGCGAAGAGGCGTGCACAAGCTTCAGCCGAGCAAATCAATCAAACTGAGTATGAACATAATTTTGATTTTGCTGTAACAACGTAATAAAAAGCCTTTTCCAAAATTAAAACACATTATTAAATGCAATTAATTGAACTTTTATAACAGTAAAATACAATTCCTGATTTTCTTCTTTAAGCCAAACACAAAGTGTTACATTAATCTTTATTTGACAGCTGACGTTTCGGCAGTTCGCCTTCTTCGGAGCCTGGAAAGGTCAAATTGTCCGCAATCCAATCAGTCAAACACCTCCATTACTCCTTTAGAAAGAATCACCAGACCTGGCAACATACTTACCGGTTTTTATATGTGTTCCACTGAATGATTCGAGTGGAGATCACCGGAAAGAGATCACACAGGCTGGGTAGGGTGCATTACGAGCCTGTGGGATGTCTTCTGGTGATCTCCACTTGAATCAGTTCGATGGAACACATATAAAAAGCGGTGAGTATGTTGAGAGTTGATTTTGTGCTTAACGCGATTGAAATCTAGGTCTGGTGATTTTTTCTAAAGGAGTAATGGAGGTGCTTGACTGATTGGATTGCGGACATTTAACCTTTCCAGGCTCTGAAGAAGGCGAACTGCCGAAACGTCAGCTGTCGAATAAAATTTATTGTAACACCTCGTGTCTGGCTTAAAAAAAGGAAATCAGGAATCATGTTGAAGCATGCCGAGGTTGATAGACAGTCGGTCTTGGGAATTGCTATAATGAAAAACTTTTGTCTCCAATAAATTCTACTACTAACAACCTCATATGTGCTTATCAAGGAGAACATTGGAGCACATTTCTATGTTTGGGTTAATGGAGCTAGTGGCCGAACAGCTAACGATGCTCGTCGCAGCTCGACGCGTCGACGCGGCTGATCCTCTACCTTCCTTCCAACACTACCCGACAATCAATAACGAACGCCCCAACCTGGCTATCCTCGGCATTGCACGGGGACCTGCTCGACCACTATTACACGACGTTCGTGAAGAGGAAGAAATCCTCAAGCAAGCGAAAAGGCGAATCGAATGCTAGAAGTACTGTAACTCGCTCATTCAGAAGAATTTGGTGCGAGTCTATTAATTTTATTTCACCCATATCACACTTTTTTCCTACTGCTCAGGTCCCAGTGCTTCTAGCACGCAATGCGTATGGCTTAATCCTCTTCATGATTTTCGTAGGATATCAGTAAAGCGCGTCTCCTTGCAACTCAGAGGATAGCCAAGCTGAGCCATCTCATAGGGCTTTAGTTGCCTAATGTCGGAGAGTGATGGGAGGCTGTGAGATCAATTTCGCGTCAAATCGTGCCGAGCATCACTAGCCACTCGGCCAGAGCCTCCAATACGAGTCAAATAAACTAATAAGAAGATAAGTGGCGTGGTTAGTAGATAGTCAATCTTGCGATTTGTTATGTGAATTTACTAAGATATGATGCAGCTAGGGAGAGCAAAGGGAAACATTGAGTTTTTTTATACCGATTTATCCTTCCTTTATTTCTCAGTCAACGTTTGAAACCTAGGAATCGAACAAATTTGACGGATTTCTGACGAACGAAGAGGATCTTGGCAGAAAGCCAGTTCTGGCGATTACTAAGAGATGATTTCAACATCAGTGAGAAACACGGTATATTGAAGACAACTTAGGACAACAACAATAAGCAAACAAACAAATGCGCTTAAGGAGAATGTAGATCAAAACGCTAAGACCGGCTCGAGATGAAAAATAGTTCGAGTATGACTGGAGGGCAGAGATTCAGACAATCAATCTTAACAGCTCGCGTGTGATCTCGCCCACACAAGGGATCTCGTCCACGCTATTGTGTTTACAACTCAGTACAACAAACAAACAAACAAACACACAGTTCTGACGGGAAAAAATGTAGATCAAAGCGCTCGGAGCGGCTTTGCGACGGAAAATAATCCGAGCCTCAACAGCTCGTATGTGATCTCGCCCACACGTGGGATCTCGTCCACGCTATTGTGTTTAATAAGTTGAGGAGAAAGTTTCCGGAATTTGCCCATAACTTTAACATGTTCGCATGTTTTATATGAGATTTTCACATGGTCTGAAAGCTCGTTTTCTTGCGCATCGACTGATATATAACTCTTCTATACTGCCGCAAGATGGAACTGAACCGCGAACAGAAACGACTGTTGATGCTTCACGAGTACAAAGTGGGCACAAATGCCGCTGACACTGTTCGTCGAATCAATGAGGCGTGGGGCGAAGGAACTGTTGGAAAGACAGCTGTCTACGATCACTTCAAGGACTACTGAATTACTGACTATTAACTATTGACTATTATTGACTCACTGACTATCAAATTGTCTTTTGTTCGAACTTAATTGATGCATAAATAAAGTTTTTATAAGCAAATTCCGGAAACTTTCTCCTCAACCTGTTACAACTCAGGTCAGCAACAAACAACACAAACAAACAAATCTGTCGGGAGAAAACGTAGATCAAAACGCTCAGAGCGGCTTCACATGGAAAATAACCGAGCCTCAACAGCTCGTATGTGATCTAGCCCCACACGTGGGATCTCGTCCACGCTATTGTGTTTACAACTTAGGTCAGCAACAAACAAACAAACAAATCTGCCGGGAGAAAATGTAGATCAAAACGCTCAGAGCGGCTTCACATGGGAAAATAACCGAGCCTCAACAGCTCGTATGTGATCTAGCCTCACACGTGGGATCTCGTCCACGCTATTGTGTTTACAACTTAGGTCAGCAACAAACAAACAAACAAATCTGCCGGGAGAAAATGTAGATCAAAACGCTCAGAGCGGCTTCACATGGAAAATAACCGAGCCTCAACAGCTCGTATGTGATCTAGCCCCACACGTGGGATCTCGTCCACGCTATTGTGTTTACAACTTAGGTCAGCAACAAACAAACAAACAAATCTGCCGGGAGAAAATGTAGATCAAAACGCTCAGAGCGGCTTCACATGGAAAATAACCGAGCCTCAACAGCTCGTATGTGATCTAGCCCACACGTGGGATCTCGTCCACGCTATTGTGTTTACAACTCAGGTCAGCAACAAACAAACAAACAAATCTACCGGGAGAAAATGTAGATCAAAATCAGCGGATCGGCTCCGTAAGGGAGAACCGGGTACGGATGTCGGTCGAGAAATTTATCTGTCGAGCAACTCGCATTTGATCTCGTCCACACATTTGCATTGGGTCAGATCATTGCGCTTCGCACACTTCGTCTTCTCTATCGCCTCCAAATCATTAGATATTCTAAAATAACAGGATTATGGCTACACTAGAGGTATGTTCCTTGCATTAATTACACTCAGAACTAAAGATATCAGAGAATGCCGGACAATATGCAAGGCCTAATAGCTCAGGCGGGAGTTGATGGCGGGGCGTCCCAGGTATGGATGAGGCGCTGGGTTCAACTCCCAGCTGCGGCTCAGCTCTCGATCGCAGGGTTCGATTCTCCTGGGGCGTCGAAAATTTTGCAAATCACCTAGCATCTCTGGACGTATAGGAAGAACATCGTAATCCGGCTACAAGAGGGATAGAACAAAAATTCTTTCGTTTCCTTAAGACCACGCTCAAAATCTGGCCTTCAATGACTAGCGGTGACTTCCCGCTGAACCCAGTCAGTGTTGCTTATCCTGCCAGACTAGTCCGAGACCAGGCTGGTACCAATCTACCGAACCCGGAGGGATGGATGGCATAGTGAGTCATGGGCTCGAGATCGAACCATTGACCTTGTGTGCGACGCAGAGCGCCTCTAACCACTGCGCCACATGCGCTCTTAAGATTAAATATATCTCATGATAATTATTTGAGCCAACATGTCATGTGGTCTGCTTATGGACACTTGTACAGCCCGATGCACGTGTTTCGCCCTTAACATCCTCTGGTCAGTCAGGCTGAGCCGTTCGTCTTTAGGCTATTCTCTCGGGGCCCTTACCCCTTGAAGAGGTAAGCGACGACAAACGACATACACAATCGCCGTCAAGTGAAGAATCACTGGATTGGAATTATCGTGCACTCGATTGTTTGATATTTCAAAATACCAGCCAGGAGCAATCGAGTGTACGGCAATGCCGATCCAGTAATTCTTCACTTGACTGCAATTGTGTAGATCGTTCGTCGTTCGTCGCCTACCTCTTCAAAGGATAAGTGGGGGCACCAGAGAGGGTTGGCTAAAGACGAGGAACTCTGCCCGACCGACCAGAGGCTGTCAATGGCGAAACACGTGTATCGAGCTGTAGAAGAGCCCATTAATAGATCACATGACATGTTATTTCGAATAGTAGTTATCATAAAAATTCTTGTTGATTGACTCGTTATGTCTTTCAGCCGCTCCCAAGTGAAGCAGCGGAGTTTCGACATTCGGAATCCGGATGTAAACTGCATTGCGATGAAGCTGTTGAGAAGAGATTGATGTCACAGATCGATGCTCAGTCGGATTGTGTTGAAGTCGGTGTGAAGAAGAATGATACATTCAGGTACGAATCCGCCGCGATGACTTTTTTTTGCAAGGCTCCATTTGCAGGAACTTCTTTACTTCATCGTTTTTACAGCAGTGTTATGATGCAGCAATACCTCCCAGTCGACATCTGAGCTCCTCGCTTAAAAATTCATCACAATTCGATAACAGGTTTTGAGCCTTTCAGGGGTCTGGTAGAGCATATCAAGTGCCAGACGTACGTATCGCCATATTCTCGCACGCCTCATCAGTGCCACATAACTTTCGTTTCACCCCTATAACTACGGTAGTGGCGTCAAAGATGTATAACTCTGCGTCAAATAAAAAGATCACTCTAATGTGCCGTTCTTTCAGAAATAATGTCTAAGCTAGGTCTCAAGATAGTCGATTGAAAGGTATTGTTACACATGCACCGTAACAGCACTAAGCCATGCAATCGACAATCAATCACTCTGAAAAACGCTACATCAAATGGTTTTATCACCTGACCTACATACATCTTCGGCGCCATTACTATCAGTTGTAGGGGTGAGCCGCAAGGTATGTGCTACTGATGAGGCCTGTGAGTAACGCAGAAACATACGTAAACCACTAGTGATGCCCTTACCAGCCCTGTCAAAGGTTTAAAATAATCTACCAGATTATAGTGCTATCATATCACATTTATATATCTGGAGGCTATAGCCAAGTGGCTAGTGATGCTCCGTGCAGCTCGACGCGAAATTGATCCCACAGCCTCCCAAAAATTCGGACAATCTAGAGAACGAAACACCCCAGCCTGGCTGTTCTCGAGATTGCAAAGAGACTTGCTCGACTAGTAGTTTTCGACGTTAGTGAACAAGGTGAAATCCTCTGACAAGCGAGGCAACGAATCGCACGTTAAATTACTGGAACCCTCACAGGTGGAGAAAAAGTGTTGCGGACCAAATAAAGTAACAATTTTAATGTAAAAACTTATTGTATATCTCCAGGGATGCTGAGTGATATGCAAGACTTCAGCCCCACTCAGGGGCTGAACCTGCGTTTCACCCGTAGTGGAAGAGGGTTACTCTGTTATATGTCATGCTAAAATGCGGTTCCACTTGTTCGGTAAGCTGAATGGATTGGTGCATTTTTACATGAGCTTTCAATTTATACTAAATAAGCATTGTTTTCTAGTAAGATAACTTTTATTTATGGAAGAGTGGTAGCAGAGCGGTACGCTCAGTGGTGTAGTGGTATCAAGCGACTCCGCAAGAGGTGAAACGCTGGTTCGACTCTCGCTTGGAGGCAGATGTTTTCCATGTCACTCATCATCCTTGGAAATGAATAGCCTTTGTCTTTCCTGTTCTCCTTTAATTGCTATCCGTTTTCAGTGAGAATTCGAAGAAAGTGATGGTGATGATCATCATCACATTTCTATTTTTCTTCGTCGAATTGGTTGTCGGATTTATGAATCGCTCGATAGCGCTACTGGCCGACTCGTACCACATGTTATCCGACGTGATGGCTTTAGTGATCGCATTTGTTTGCCTGAGGGTAGGGTGAATAAGCTTCTCTATATTTTCAGCATCTTCTATAGATTAAAGGCAGTTTCCCTACTGATATTAGGTCGTTCCATAGGTTTTGGCTTTAGAGAAATAAGCGCCAAATTTACTAACCAGACGTAGTCAAAACTACATGATTTCAGTATCGTTCAGTTACACATTTTCTTACAAACATCTTGTTATACAATTTGCCTATACTTACTTTCAGATGAAGCTGTCGTGAGAATGCATTTGCTTGTTATTTATGCACGAATGGGGCCTAGGAAGAAATGCTAGTGAAGCGGCGCGCAAGTTAATGGAATTTGGGCGACGACACTGTTACAGAAAGGGCGGCTACAAGGTGGCTCGCGAAATTCAAAGCTGGAGAGAGCAGTCCGGAGAGATCAGTCGAGCTCGAGCCGTCTACAGGTAGCTCCATTAATCTAGCGAGTCTCTTCACTAGCATTCTCCCCTTAACGCCATTCGTGCATGGACAGCAAGGGAATTTGTTTCCAGGACAATTTCATCTCAAGGCAAGTATAGCCAGATTGTATACCAAAATGTTCGCCAGAAAATGCGCAGTTGAGCTATGCCAAAGTCATGAAATTTTGATCAGTTCTGGTCAATAAATCTGGTGCTTATTGCTCTAATGTAAAAACTTATGGAACGACCTGACTTGATTTGGTTACAAAATTCAGATGATTGTGTAATCCGAATCAAATCCTTATTCATACTGCTTCTTAGCTATGTTATGGCCTTTTGAATCCTCATCCAAGAGCATTCAGTGGTATGCAAAACATTTGACATCGGGCGAATGTTGAACTCACGCTACAGTCATTTCGATAGAGCGTGCTACCACTACACCATGGATACCACCTCTCTGCTGCTACTCTTTCTCCGGTATAAACTGTCATAGCTGCCAGCAACCAACCTCTAACGAGTTCGGTCTGGTAGGCATCTATAATGTAGTGTAGCGCGCTTCTCCGGCATGGGTGAAAACGCGGGTTCAACTACCTCTTGACGTCAAATGGTTAGCATACCACTCGAGACTCTTCATAACTTTGTCTCCTACTTACGTTGGCCAGTGGCGCGAGACTTAATCTTCCCTTGTTTTCAAGTGATTTGAGTTTTTGGCAATTACCTAATACGGAAATTTTCTTTGAAATGGACAGGCAGAAGAGACAAGGAAGAAGCGATAAATGCATTTTTGTGGGTTCTTGGGCGCCTTGAGATGATTTTGCCTTTGCCGGTGTTTGGTACTAATAGACAGCCTACGCTATATTTTGTGGCCAAAAAATAATTATTTGGTTGTTAAGGCAAAACTATAAGTTTATATCTCGAATAATTGATAAAATTATCTATAAACTATAAACTCTTCAAATTCTAAGTTAACTCTAAATTCTATAATGTTGAGTATTTTGAAGAATTTTGAGCCTCGGATAGGAATCGAACTCGTATCTCACCTTTTTTGCTGGCGTTTGCTACCGTAATGCACCATCGGGGCTCCTGCTCTATTTGGGTATAGTCTATGTCATTTCAAAGATTGAATTGCCACCTACACGGTGAGAAGAATGGTTATTCAAATGCTTCTTTATTGAGGGTGTATGCTGTGTCTATATTTAGTTTTAAAATATTAAGAGTACGTTTGATAATGTTTCACCTCACCTATAATCACTTTGAGATTAACAATTTCCATTTTAAAACTATCAAATCATATCATCTCGACGCCAGCCTAAAATTCTACTTGACCTGAAATTAGAACATTTTGTTCTGTTGATAGAGGATGCGCGAGCAGCTGAGCATTCTTTATACTTACTGTTTACGAACTACTGGGCTCTGACATGAGCTTTTCATTGTGTATAAGGAGATATTTATTTATACATGGTATATATTGTATATATGGTATATATATGGTATATATCAGAGACGGTTATCGTTATCTTCTATAGATATCGAGACATAAATCAAAGAGAAGTGGTTTTGGATGGGTACGAGCCGAAGTTCTGGGTGCCCTAGTGAACGGTGTCTTTCTGCTTGCAATGTGCTTCACGATATCTCTTGAGTCTATTGGGAGAATGATACATCCGAGAAGTATCTCACAGCCCCTCCAGGTGAGCTCCAGCTACAATTTATTATTCTATTTTACCCTTATCAGGGACTTTTCTTCACTGCGCGGGACCCGTACTTTTTCCAGCATTCGATTCGATCCCTCTGCGTCTCATCGCATTTATTGTTTAAGTGAGGATCTCGTTTTCTTCATGAATGTTGTAGATTATTGTTTGGGCAAATCTTGCAATCACGATGTAACCAGGCTGGGATGTTCCTTAGGGTGTTCGCTCAGTGATTGCTGGAAAATGGGGGATCAACTCGCACCGAGCCGCGCTGAGCAGAACCTGACATAGCCGGGGCCTCCACTTCATATATATATATATATATATATACATATGTATATATATGCATATATATACGTATGTGTGTATATGTATATTTGTATATGTACATACATGTTTATATATATATATTATTTATATATATATATATATGTACATAAATATGGTTATTTCACGGCTGCTGCCTAAGGAATCCGTCTTCTCAATAAATTTCATAGTATGCTGGCCAAGACGATTCTCCTTGCAATCTTGGAGGTATCTAGGCTAAGGAGTCGCTTCAGGCGTTCATCGATTGACTGCAAGAGAGTGTTGAGGGGGGATCGAACCAGTGCCGTGCTCATCACCCTGCTTCGTGGTACACAGCATCAATAGCCACTATGTCAATCCTCCTCCTAACGTACTTGTAGTTATGCATACATATATATGTATATATACATATATACATGAGCGCATGTGGCGCAGTGGTTAGAGGTGCCCTGCGTCGCACACGAGGTCACTGGTTCGGTCTCGCGCTCATGGCTCACCAAGCCATCCATCCCTCCGGGGTCGGTAAATTGGTACCAGACAGGCCTCAGACTTGTCTGGGAGGATAAGCAGCACTGACTCGGTTCAGCGGTAGGCCACCGCGAGTCATTGTAAAGGCCAGATGTGCATTCAATCACCTTAAACGAAGTTAAAAATTGAAGTCGAATGCATGGCGCATCCCTTAGGGATTGATCAACGCCGAGAGCTTTATCCTTTTATCCTTTATACATATATACGTACATATGTTATGTACATATGTATGTATTCCTTTATGATTTTTGTATTTTGTGCTTCACATTTTTTTAATGTTTTTCTTATGGTTGGTGGGGAAGAGTTGTGGCCGAGTGGCTAGTAATCCTTGGAGTGGCTCGATGTGAGATTGGTCCCTCGTCCGCCAACATTCTCCGGTAGTCAATAAGGAACGCCTCGGTCTTGCCATTCTCGAAATTGCAAGGAGGCTGTTTGACCAGTATTCTAGTACGTTCGTGGGAAGATGAAACCTTCAAGCAAACGAGGCAATGATTTGATTGCTAGAAGTACTGGGATCCGCACAGTAGAAAAAGGAACTGTCGAGTCAAGTAAAATTATTTCTTGTCATAGGTACTCGCTGTTGGATGTATCGGTTTCGTGATCAACATGGTCGGCATTGGCTTATTTCATGGTGGTCATGGACATTCTCACGGTGGCGGTGGTGGTGGTAGAGGACATAGTCATAACGTCAAGAAGGTCAGTGTTTACCGACTTTTTCTCAGTGATTAGTCTGTTCAGTATATCATAATTTTCATTTCGAGTGTTTTCTTAAGACCACAGGTCAAACTTCAATAAGCCTGGTAATCATTTTTGAGCCACGCATGTCAGGGGTCTGTGAAAGAGGGCTGACTTATATAGCTCAATACTGCCTTACTGACGAGATCGCAAGATCGAAACACGTGTATCGGGCTCTATAAGTCAGCCCTCTTTGACAGACCACTGACATGCGTGGCTCAAAAATGGTTACCAGTCTGTTCAGTGTCGATTCTTCACGTTCCCTTTCTACAGAAACTTTTCATTCTATCGTTTGTTTGCTAAATTTAATGAACCATTCACTTAGCTGTAGGTGCTCTAAAATAATTAGCTGTTAACTCCTAAGCGATGCGCATCAAATGTTTGCAGAGCTGTAAAAAACGGAGTAATAGGTGCAATTCTTCAGACAAAATAAAGAATAAGTTAACTTGCACAGAGCGTTCCAACATTTCAAAGTGTCGAGTTTTCTAAAACCTTTTAGCTTTTTGTGATCACGTGCTACGGCTCGTAGCACGCCGCGCGACTTCGTACCTCACCCAGCTACTGTAACGGCGGCAAGTCTTGAGAGAAGGCAGGCAGCATCACCATCTGTAGATGCGATCGATGGTGCTGCCTGCCCGCGACTGCCGCGCGAGCGAACAGCGCGACGACGCTTGCTATCAACAGCGATCCTCAAAGGGTTACGTCGGCACTACCAGTTGATTATATATTCCTCGTTGATAAGACCAGTAGCACGAAGCTGATCAAAATAAAATTGTTTGGCGAATTTTTCCACGTCTTCGTTTTTTCTTTAGAGCCGATGCTCCGAATCGATTGCTTATTGTCGTAAGTTCTCGTTGAGGTGATCTTCGTATTTGTTCTTCTTCTTACATCTAACACGAACGACACCGAGGTCAATGGACTCGAATCGCCAGCTCTGAGAAAGACAATGACGTCGGGGCGATAACCGAGTGAATTTAAGTTCATTAGCTGCGTTCCATTCGTTTAATCACAAAAGGTGCAAAAAATATGAGTTGTACAGCCTGGGTTAATGTGCTCATCTATCTGTGTTTCTCCGTTATCCCTTTGGGACCAGCGTTGATAGGTAGGCGGCGTCGCGCCGTCGCTTTCTCACGAGTCGCAATCCGCCACAATCTGTGCATGCATGTTTGGCCGTCTGCGCCTGCTTTCCCACGAGTCGCGAGGTGCAGTACGAAACTTTTCGTATGGTTCTTGACTGGTTGACTTTGAAGGATGTTCATCTATCTCATACTAATTGATTCAGCCTACTTTTTCTTTGAGCACTCTTTATATTCATTTCAGCCGATTTCCGAGCGGGTTAAGCAAACTGGTTCTGGCAGAGAAAACAGTGAGCCGTCAGAAGAAGAGCATAACGACGATGACGATGAGTTGTGTTCGGATTCTGGCACTGCTTTCATCGGCAGGCCTGGCCGTTCGCACAGTCGCGTCGACCAGGACTGCTCACACAATGTTGGTCAAATAAGCCTACTTACTCTATTCATTTACACTTTTCTAGGGGTTCTATTTCTCAATTTTTCTTTGTTTTCTATCGTTTAGTTGTGGGAGCTGCTTTCAACCCAATTTCTTGGGTATCTGGAACCTCACTGGTTTATGTTTTTTTGCGCTTAAGTTACTGCTGTACAGTAATTCTGATTTTCAGCAGTGTATGATGCTGTAATTATACATACAAGAGTGTTTGATAATGTGCGAAACTTTTGGACCAGTCGAGGATGGAGCTCGCGACTCACCTATACCGAGGCGCGTGTTACCACTACACCACAGAGGCCACCGTTGTGATACTCATCCAACATTTTTGGATCGAACCAGCAGGTTCTGTGTAGATGGCAAGTTATGTCTCAAGAAATAGAGCATTGAAGGATCTCTCACAAAGTGCTATCAATCTCGCTACATTCGTTTGAGTCAGCGGAACTTTGTTTGCGTAGTTAGAGACAAGTAAAATTGGAAATGCATCAACACAAGCAAGGGCTGGTGATCAATCGGTTGGTGATGCTCCGCGCGGGGCTCGATCTTTCTTGATCAGTTTTTCGACAATCAACCAGCGGACATCTCAAAAGGAAGCCTCAGCCTGACTATCCTCGACATCGCAAGATCTGCTGCACCAGTTTTTTACGACTTCATAAAGAAAGCGAAATCTTCAGCAAACGTTCACTACGAGATAGATCGTATGCTAGAAATTGTGGGAAGGCTCTGCCCAACGTTTCCTTTTGTAGAATTTGCATGGTCTCAGTGTGCGATCCTTATTTTTTTGCACTTTTACCCGCGTATCTTATTTCAAGGAAATCGTTCCGACTTTTGGAAGTCGTAGTCAGAACGACAGGTCATGGCGACTTGATCATTTTATAGTTTTTCTTTCACAAAAAGGGTATTCGTTAGTTTTTTTCTCATTTATGTTTTGTTTCTAGCTTTCCCTTCTTGTCGGTAGTGGATCAAAACAAGTAAGAACTTTGCATGCTTTATTTCACTCAATGTTTTATTGAAATCAAGAATGCTCGTTTTGCATGCGTTTCGTTTCTCATTTATATTTTATTTTGATCTTAATTGTTTATTTAATACCTTTTCTAGTTGTTTTGAAGAAGAACAATACTCAATGTGTTCTTCTAAAATTGCATGACTCATCATCAAAAGCAATTCCTAGGATCGACTTCTTTTTAGACTCGGCGTTGATCAACTAAATCACTGTTTTTTTGAAGACCGGTCACGAGCTCGTTAGGAGCGAAATCTGTTCAAGACAGCATCGGCTGACTTCTCGACGATGGCGCCTTCTTCGGCAGCCGTTTTGTTGTCTTCTGAATTCCAGTCATTCATTGCGGATAAGCCACATCGAGTCTTTTATGAAGTAGAAAGTTTTGCATGATTTCCTGCTTCATTCAAAACTCTCTGTGACTTATTTTCGATGATTAAGTAGAGGATTTGGAAGCAACAAAATGGCTCTGAAGAAGGTGATACCGTCGAAAGGTCAGCCAATGCTGTAATGAAGGAATTTTGCTGTTAACAGCATTAGGCATCAGTGTCCGAATGGCTAGTGATACTCGGCGTGGACACGCGAGATCGATCCCCGTCCTAACACTCTTCGGCAGTTAGTGGCGGAATGCCTCAGCCTGACTATCCTCGAGGTTGCAACGAGACGTGCTTGACCAGTATTCTATGACGTTCTTGGATGAAATAGTCACAAACACGTCCGCCCATCGTTTGGACGGTTTTCCCAAAGGGCGCTTGCTTTTCTTCGTGTCCACTCCACTGTCCTTTTCGTCCATCTGTCATCTGTTCTTCTTGCTATATGACCGGCTCATCTGTGTTTCACTATCGATCTATGTAGTTTTGGGCCGATGCTCAAGGAACTTAACAAGCGGCGAAGGAGATCGGACTACGCATAAATCGCATAAAGACTCAGTTCATGAAAAACCAATGGTCAATGATGAACATATCAGACTGGATGGATTTTTGATTACGGAAACCTCGTCGTACGTGTACCTTGGCAGTGCACTGAATATGGAGAACAGTATGAAGGAGGAACTTGTCAGAAGAAGGAAGCAGCGTCCATTTAGGCCTCTCAGAGAAGCCACCGATCAAAACGGACCCCAAACTACGCGCTAACCTTTTCGATTCAACAGTCCTCCCAGCACTCTATAATGCAGCGGAGACGTGGACTGATAGTTCGACCACGTCAGGGCTACTGCGAACAACTCACGAACGCTTGATTGATGTCTACTGAAGATCAGTCGGCAGTCACAACACCTACCGGGTTGCGCAGCTTAGATCTCAGAGATTTAATTCATCTTCGTGATCCACAGAAATTCACTCGATAGCGAAGCAGAGATGGGCCGGTCACATAGTAAGAGGATGAGACGACAGATGGACGAACCGAACTGTGGAGTAGACGTCATGAGAATACACCCGTACCCGAGGACGATCATTAACACGTTGGGCGGACGTCTTCGTTGAAAGAATTGATCAGCTGTATTCGTACCTGCCGATGTTGTACAGATTACGGTATGAAACTCGAGCCAACTCGAATGGAACCACCGACATGGGCGACAATTGCAAGAAGATGAGACGAGTGGAAGATGTGCTGCGGTCCGCACAATTCATGAAGACGACCATCCAGGAATTCAAGTATCTAAGTATTCCTGGATCATGAAGATGAGATAGTTTTCGGAGACTGGAGCTTCCCAAACCGGCTAGACGTTGTGAGTGCCATCAAAATTATAGAAGGCTTCGCCCAAGCGCCCTATGAGTAATACGCAGACTTCTTGGCGTGGTTGTAGTATGAGCCCACGTCTCTGCTGCATAACACAACGCTGAGAGGACATTCGAGGTGAACACGGCCCAACCAGCAAGATACGAGTCAAATAAAGTGATAAAGTGAAATGTCAACAACCTCAGTGTCTGCTCAACAAGAGAACGGTGAACTGCATGAGATACTTCACTCTTTACTGAACATCTATCTACTAACTGTAGTAATCGGGTGTTTCGCTCGATATGGTTGGATTTTTGCTCGTGTCCACCAATATCTCCGATGAATCGCTCGACTAACTTGGCCTTGTGCTGTTTCTTTGGCTGAGTGATGATGTGCATGTTCTTGCTGTTCTATCGGATTTCCCGCCTACAATGTAGCGTTATTTTAGCATCTCGCTCTGAAGCTGGTAAATCTCGATGAAAACGCGGAAATCGAAGAGTTCACTGACAGTGAAGCGGCAAAACGTAAACAGAAACAAGCCAGTAGGTCGATTTTTTTTTGGAGCAAAGATGGCTCAGAAAGAGTTGAACGATTTTCAGATGCACAAAATCTTAATATGCGAGGTGTGTTCCTGCATATTCTGTCCGATGCTATCGGATCAGTATTCGTAATTTTAACTGCCTCGGTTGCCTTATTTTTTCCAACTGCTCTCGGACGATTCAGTGATTACTTGGATCCTGCCCTGAGGTATGCTTTAGGCCACTTTTTTTCTGAAGAAATCTCTAGGATCTTATATTTCCTGCATATAATCCGCAAGAATACCTCATTTTACCGCTCTAGAAGAAGTGTTATGATGTTGCAAAGACAAATCTAAGATAGTTGAGCGATATGCGGATTTTGGACCTTTCATGTGAATTGAACCCGCGTCCCGTCCTTTCTGAGAGCGTGCTCTAGCCACGGCACTACCGGAGCTTCCTTTTTCGTCCTCAGTATTGTTCGCCTCGAAGAGGGCTAGACGAGAGTTTAACTGCCGACCACGGTTCGTAATTTTGCATATCACTCAGCGTTCCTATATGGTTCCTACAATTCCCAACGTAGACCTTCGGGCTAATTTCTGGGCGGGTGTAAATTTTGATCTCCAATAATGTTGCATGGTATCCAAAACTTTGAGCCTCGGTTGGGAGTTGAGCCTGCGTCTCACTCTTTCCGGGATGCGTGCTAACCCATTGTACTACCGCAGCTCGTATTCTGCTATCACTTTTTGCGATATAAAAAACGGCCAACTAAAGAATTATTGACGGTTAGATGTGTTTCCGTAATTCTAATCTGCCCAAATTTTAATTCTAGCCTCACATTGGTCACACTTATTTGCTTCTCAGCTTATGCATTGGTAAAAGAAACTGCAGGCATTATCCTTCGTCGTACACCTCCATTCATAGATCTCGAATATATCAAAGCCGATATCATGAAGGTAATCGAATAGGCGGTGATCTTTCAGGCTATTCAATTTCAAGTCATTTTTTTTAGATTAGAGGTGTTGCCGCAGTTCGAAACGTTTGTGCCTGGACTTTAGTCGGAAATCGCCATTTGGCAACAGCAGAGGTACGATTTTTCTGAGCTGTCATGCTTTATTCACTAACAGCATTGATTTGAATCTGGTCTCCCACCTTGTTTGAGTGTTTTTTAGGATTTAAAACTGTCTAATTCTTTAAAATAAATGTATTGTCAATGAAAAGCCTAGCTAAGAAATCTATAGAACCTGAAGTATTAGGCCTTTAAATTGGATTTAGTGAATTTTTCTTCAGCTTTTGTTTTCATCTTTAGATTGAGTTTTGCACGCCGGCATCTTTCGATACAGCAGCTCTGAAAATCCGAAAGGTATTCCACAAGCATGGGATTCATTCTCTAACAATGCAGCCTTTGTTCTCATCTGTATGTTTCTGATTATTTTCTCTAATTTAAACGTCCTATCATCGCAATTCACTGTACAAATCCCAGAGCACTTGGAGCGTACTTTGATTGCATGTGGCACAGTGGTTAGAGGTGTTCTAAGACACACAGGGTCAATTGATCGATGGTCGATTCCGCGTTTAAGGATCACCAAGCCTTCCGTTCTCCGGGGATCGGTGAACTGACACCAGACTTGCTTGGGAGGGCAGCAGCACTGACTTGGCATATCGATAGACTACAGCGAGTAATAGTAAAGAAGACGAGTGCATGGCGTGTGCCTCAGAAGTTGGTCAATGCCAAGGCTTTATCCCAGATACCTATCCCAGGACTTCTTGCAATCGATTCCTTATTCCTGCAGTCATCTTCCACAAGGTTTCTGAATACTTTTTAAATTGTTGTTTCGACTATTGCTTGAGGATTCCTCTTCTTCATAAATGTCGTGGGATGCTGATCCAGAGATTTTCCCTTGTAGTTTTGAAGGCAGCTAAGGTAAGGCGTCCCTAAGTGCCCGGTAGATTTATGGTAAATAAAGTACTGGGGTAAGACTTCGGACCAGTGCGTCAGTTATCACGTCGCTTTCTGATACACAGCATCACTAACGGCTGTGGTAACTTGCTGACATGTCTGTAATATCCTTAGGTAATCATCTATTACTGATCGTGGAGTTCAAAGCAACACGTTAATTCATTTTTATCTAAGGCCAGTTGTTCACGAACAGCCCTTAAGGACAATTCTAAAGTATACGTCATCGATGAGAACGCAGACAATTGTACGGATACGGTCGGTATCTTGTATTTTTTCTTTTTTTGGTGGCCCTCTATTTATTTATTTATTTATTTATTTATTTATTTATTTATTTATTTATTTATTCCCTACTTCTGATCGATTTTGATTGATAGACTGAAGTCAATTTTCTCCTTTCAGCCTCTTCATACTGAAAGTCAGCATTAACCCGCTCGGATTCGCTTCGGCAGTTTTTTGTTACATTGGAGAGTGATCTCAGTTTTTGCTGGCTGAGATTATTCTTTGCCTTTTGATATATATATCAAGAGTTTTTCAGAGTATTCTTGTTAGCCCAAAATCTTCCTTATGTTCCTATGAAGCTTTCATTCTTCACCAATTGCAAGTAATGAGTTCGTTTTTCTTCGATTCCTATTCTTTAGTTTGTTGAGATTTTTTCCACACGATCATTAATTAAGCACCGCCTTAAGTAAGCTGTGTTGTAGCCTTATCAGTATACTTTGCCTTTAAATGTTCAGCCCATGAGAGTTAGAGTGCCAGTGCCAGAGTACATTCATTTTTGATCACGGACCATAGAAAGAAATATTTTTGTTCACAGTTTTCTCTTGGGAAGCCGAAAATTCATATTCTGAGAGTGCTTTGATCAAATTTATCTAAATAGTTGGCGTTATGACGGATATCGCTTTCTTCGGAGCCTGGAGGATCAGCTCATTACGACCCAGTCAGCCAAGCACCTCCTTTCAACAGGAAAAATTAATGTAAAAAGTATGGAGGTGGTTAGGCTAACCGGGTTGCACACAATCTAATCTTTCCAGGCTCCGAAGATTGCGAAATGCGTCGTAACATCAGCTTTTGAGACTCATTTTCCTATGAAAATCTCACGTTTTAACCTACCAAGAGAGGACTGTGAGCTTTTGAACAATGCGGAAGTCAACAGGATAATAGATCTTGAGTATTTTTTGAGATTTTAAGTTTAATTTACGCTCATAGCCCTTTTAGAGGAAAGAAAACAAAAACATTTTGTATAGAGCTATTAATATTTTATTCTTCCCGATGAAGGTAGAAGCAAAATGTTTCTCTCCTGGTCTTATTGTGGTTGGCAACAACCGTGGATATCAGATCCTCATAGAGCTGGTTTTGTTGGGCGATATTCTATAGGTTTTCCGGCTCCCGTTTGTTGGCATGCGTCCTATCATCCTACCCATCATACAGAGGAAACCTGTGATTGATACCTCATTTGTTGAACTTTATCGACATCAGTAGTCAAGACACTCATTCCTACCTTTGCGTTGTATTTCGACTCACCGTGATCATTTCGATTTTGTTTGTTTTCCGTGATTTTATAGAAGAAATATCCTCAAATGAATCGTTTAATTGCAGTTCGATTGTTCATTTGCAAAGGTAAAGATGTGGCTCGTAACACAAAATACTTAGACATGTGACAAAATTATCTACATGAGGTCTAATGTATCTCATTGTCTCTTAAAAGCACGTACTTCTTCGGTTTTGTTCTGTTCTATCCTGTGAGGAATCTCATCAGGTTTCTTTGTTTCCTTCATTGCCTTAATGTCTTACAGAATAGCATACAAATGTTATCTCTGGAAAGTAGAACTCGTGAGGTGTTTGAGCCTACTCAGTAATGGAGAATGACCATTCCTATACGACCACCGACGACGGTGTTACCATTGAAATTGACGAGGATGTAGATCAGGTTAGTTGCTCGAGAACTGGAAATTGAATGAAAATTGAACCCATTGACACAGATGTATCGTTCAGGAAATTGGTGCTAAAGAGTTGAAAACAAGAAAAGTGGGTCCATGGATACGACCGCCCCTACGTTTCGAGGATGTTCGGCTTTCCAGTGTCGACAAATTGAGGTTATTCAAGGTCTTAATTCTTCCTAAATACGTCTTTGAATGCCTTTGATCTTACGGATGAATCCCGTGTTCCTATAGATTGCTCTATGTCATAATTCAATGTTAGCAGTGTATATGATGGCTAGAAGTCTTCAAACGACTTTTCAGCGGTGTTATGATGTTATAATTATACATCCAGCAATGTTGAGTGGTATGCCAACTTTAAACTTCGCACGGGAATCAAACCCACATCCCACTCCGTTACGGTAGTGCAATACGTTAGCACGTGCCCTGGAAAAGGTGAGATACGTGTTCGATTCCCGTCCGAGGTTCAGACCTTTGCAGATCACTCATATTTATGGGATATATGATGACTTTCAATCTTACATTCGACTTTTCTCGTTTTGCGTGGATCTGATTGAAGTTCATAGTTCTTCTTTGCTAGATCCCATTTCAGGATAGGCAATCTCAGCAATGAAGCTTATGCTGTGTTGTGTTCTCATCTCAACATGCCTTCTTATGGATCATTGAAGAATTGGGATTCGATTGCTGTCCACCTCGAGATTCCGGATCATGAAATTATGGTAAGTGACTTGCCAATTTCCGCTTCTGATCGAACTTCTTTATAGTTATCGATCATATGTGAAGAGGTTACTATAGCAGTGTAATGCTTGGGGATGGCAGGAAACCTGAGTCATTTTCACATTACAAAGAGTTGCTTGAACGACTCAACATTTTCTATCTGTAGTTGGTTCTCTTGCAGTTAGTTAGAAGTTAGAATTGTGTTGAAATATTGATAACTGACAGTGGAGGTCATGGAGATATGTCGAATTCCAGTCGTTACGTAATGACTCACGCCCCATGGAAGCAGTTTTGAATAAATATCGAGATGTTCCATTGAAAGATCTTATTAGAGCTCTCCAAACATGTAGAAGAATCGATATGCTGTACTCGTTGAAAAATCTCGAACAAAAAGGACGGTTGACTCGACCTATGGAGCGTGAGTTCTAGTAGATTTTTGAAATATTGTGCTTACACCAATATATCTCTAGCCTGTCACTTCAGAACATGTTGGGATTAATTCTGTTTCAACGTCGTTAATGAGTACCTCAGTGATCTACGACGACTTTAATACGGATTCTGTTAGGAGTAAGCTTACATGCTCAATCTACCAATTTTTAGCACATTTGAGACGGCAGTAAAAAGTAATTGGTGCTTCCATAGTCCATAGGGGAACAAATAAGTACTCAACCTCATTTGCTGTACAAGAATTTTTCATACAAGTTTCAGTTATCATTCGAAAGCTTAAATCACTGGCTAGTGCCCTACATAGTCAATTTTCCAAGACACGCTTTTATAACACTGTAAAATCTGATATAAAATTATGTTTCACACGACGACGATTCTTTTTCTTATTCTGCTCATATTTCGCTGGACAAACCTCCTACTTTAGACAGTCAGTACTCTCTCGATAGCACAAGCCTAGAAGAACTCAAAAATTGTGTTTGCTTTTTAGAAAAGCTCTTCTTATAGCGGTGTAGGAGAAAGATAAGAATTGTGCTTAGCCCTTGGCTAGCGCAAGCCCTTTTTCTAGTTTATCAATAATCATTCGATAGCGTAAGTTTCATTGATACCAACACTGTGTTTATTTTCAGTGGAAGACGTTTCACTGCAGTGTAGCAAAGAAAATGAGATCGAGTTCACATATTCGGCGAGCTTGTTTATGACTCATTCACGGGTTGGGAGACGGGATGATCGATTGATGACCTAAAGTGTTAAACATATAGGATGCTACTTATCATTCAATTGGAAATTTTTCTCCGCTTCGAAAGAAACTCCAGATTGAGCGCATGACTCTGATACTTCGAAATTTCCTCTAAACGTTCATATGCTTTTCGTGCTTTCAGGAATTATACGCATATAAATTTGAAAGCGCTAGGCGGATATGGAACATAATTTAATTCTGGATGGTAGGACATCATAAGAAGGCATTTCCAAAAGATGACGACGTGGGGCCGTAGCCAGAAAACTCAGCTTTCGAATGGTGACTCCTAACACTCTAACACTCCTATAAAAAATTCTTGTACAGTGAATGAGGTCGAGTATTCATTTGTTCCTTTATAATCGAAAAGTAGCGTAATATCCTTTTGTGTGCATGAGCACACTAGGATCTTCAGGAAACCAAGCACAGTATAGAAATCGACGTTTCTCAAGTTATCGAATGAGTACTAATGTTCAATGGAAAAGCACTCTGGTCCATTGGAAAAGGCATCTAAATGATCGTGTATGGAGAACGGTACACTCCGTCCCCAAAGAATTGAAATAATTGAAGAACTTCTTCGTTGAAGTTTTCGCGAGAGTACAAAATACCGCTCTGTCTCACCCTCATCGATTTGTTTAAGCCTTGATTCAGTGGAAACAGAAACGGTTATGGAGGCTCTGGATAACCAGGCCGTCCCTACTCGGTACATCATGATCCTTCGTGAGCTTTATAGAGATTTGGCGACCGAAATATCTCCATTTTACAACAATATCGGTTCAACAAGGTGATACAGTTTCGCCAAAATTATTTCCACCACCTTTCAAAACGTCATGCGAACATCAGAATGGGACCATACGGGAGTGAAAATAAACGGTCGACAATTAAACCGTCTTCGCTTTGCTGATGATATCGTCCTCATAACACTAAGCATCAGCCAAGCGGAGCGAATGTTGACCGACTTCGACAACGCTTGTGAAAAGATTGGTCTTCAGCTAAATCTTGCGGAAAAATGTTCATGAGGAACGGATGGGTTTTGAATGCCTCATTCACGCTCATCGGAACGAACCATTTCCAAATGCTGCAGTTACCTTTATCTAGATCGTGAAATCACGATGAGCGACCTAGGTCCAGAGTTGAGCAGGAGGAAACGAGCGACTTGGGGAATGTTTAAGAGCATTGAAAATGTAGTGAAGAGGACAAAGAACATCCGACTCTCGTATCCACCTTTTCAACTCGACGATTATTCCTGCCCTAACATATGCAGCAGAAACCTGGTCGCTACGTAGGCTGGAAGAAAGATCACTTGGCGTTATTGAATGCGCACTCGAAAGGCCGATGCTAGAGTATTCACGTATCTTCTAATGAGAGAGAGGATTCGAAGTTCGGCCTACATCAAAGATCGAAGATCAGGGACGCCGTTCTACACGCCTGGATATCGATAATAAGGTAGGCCGGACAAGTGATGCGCTTCAACGACAAGCGATGGACGAGAGCCGTTACGAGGATTCCTCGGGATATCAAACGCTCTACAAAAAGACCGCCGACTCGATGGTCCGATTTCTTCGCGAAAAGTATAGGAGAAAGATATGATGCTCAGCGAGTCCCTTGAGCGAGAAGGACCCACTGGGCTACTCTTGCACGCTATAGGGTAAAATGGAAGTGTTGCGGGTACCCGCTCGAGTCACTAGACGATCAGGAACGACAGGTGACAGGTGACAGGTGAATGAACAACGAAAACCTATAATATTGTCACGTTACTTGTGGATGCATCTTCTTCATCTCTTTATGATTCTTTTTGGTCCTGTTTTCACAGAAAAATCGTATTAAGCATTCTTTCAGGTATTTTCCTCGTTCACTATGAAGAGGGTGCTCAAGAGATCCGAGATTTCAAATGGTTCCGTAAGAATTTGATGTACGTTTCAGTTCTTCTCGTCCTTTTCTCAATGCTTTCTCAGTAAAATGATTTTTTTCCAACGTGAAACGACTTCAAACTTGTTTTACCGTCTCATCATGGACAGAAAGGTGTTTGTAGATGGCAGACTGCGGATTACAGTGGAGGATTCATGCTCTAGCAGGGCCTTTGATGCTGAGAAGGACTCCGTTTCTAAACGAAAATTCCCAGCTAAGAGTAAACCGTATCAGGAATTATCACCTTTTTGGTAGCTATTAGTCACAGGATGGCAATCTCCCTCTGATGCACAAGGTTCCATGACTGCCTAATGTGGTGACGATCGAAGAAGGACCATGGCTAGGCTGACCTCTTGATTTGAGGGAACTAAGACTGCTAAACCAGCAAGACAATTCTTGCCTCAGTACCTCACACACTGAGTGCTGTCTACGATGTCGGGCGGTTGGTGAAGACTATTAGTGAAACGCAATCAATTCCGGGGTCAAACGGGACGTCATTGGAAAAAGACAAAACGAGCACGACTACACATGCCATGGAGATTGCTTTTTGCTTTATCTTATAACACCAGAACAGTCTTCTCAGACGCCAACCTTACGCACTTATGAGGGCTGCTTGTCACATCAAATTCCCAGTGGTCATCCTACAAAACCGAAAAGCAAAAAGTCCGCCATAAGGCAAACATATGGCGGGATTCTCGTTACTTGACATCCACCCATATGTCTCCCATCTAGCCTTTCCTTGCGAAGTCTTATAACCGCGCCTGGCTATCTTTCGCCTCCGAATTCGGCGTCAATATAAAGTATCATCAAGTGTCGTTCGTCTAGTTGTACAGCTGATGAGAGCGAATTAGACGCGTTCTACAGTAAGTTGGATGAAGTCCGTGGGAGAAACGAATGGAAACAATGCTGGGGCTCGCAATACCGGTGAAAATGGATCGTCCAATTATTTGGGTAAACACTATGGTCACTATGGAGCGTAAGTGGTAAAAAAAAAAGCTCTCGGCGTTGATCAATCCCTGAGGGATGCGCCGTGCATTCGACTTCAATTTTTAACTTCGTTTGAGTTGATTGAATGCATATCTGGCCTTAACATTGACTCGCGGAGGCCTCCCGCTGAACCGAGTCAGTGTTGCTTATCCTCCCAGACAAGTCTGAGACCTGTCTGCTACCAATTTACCGACCACGGACGGATGGATGGCTTGGTGAGCCATGAGCGCGAGATCGAACCACTGACCTCGTGTGCGACGCAGGGCACCTCTAACCACTGCGCCACATGCGCTCATGGAGCGTAAGTGGTAGAAGGTGTCAAATCTGAAGTTTTCGGTAATAGTTGACCAGATCACGTTTCTGGTTCTGAAGAAGGCTCGTTATTCGTAGGCAGACTTATTTTGAAGGAGGGTACGATTTCAGTAGTTCTGGTATCGTAGTGTTCAGAAATTGATTCTTCACGACGAGGTCTTACCTGAGGTATAGAGTTCAAGACGGCAAGGGACTGGAATTTATGCTATGGTGGAGGCAGATTTCGATTATTAGAAGTAATTTTTAACTAAATATTTCAGAAATCAAAGAGTACTGCTTATGTAGAGATATATCCCTTTTAAACTATTCATTGTCTTTGAGATCACCTCACACCATGGTTAAATTTGCTTAAAAAATTTGTTCTCTGTTTTGCTGTGTTAACAGTGCTGTCTTCCTTTGTGCGAGCACAATACTTGTAGGACTTGCACTCGTTCATAAAAGAAATAATTATTTGTTGTGCGAGTAAGGAGAGCCGTTGCCGAGTGGTTGTGATACTCGTCGCGGCGCGCATGGAGCCGAACTTCACCCCACACTCTCAGGCAGTCAACAACGAACGCCCTATGGAACGCCACAGCCAAGCTATCCTCGAGATTACAAGGATGCCCGCTCAACCAGTATTCTACGACGTTTAAGACGAAGACGAAAAAACGATTGAATGCTAAATACTGGGACCCGCATAGTGGAAAAAAAGAGGCACTGTGAAGACGGATGAAATGAAGTGTCATGAAAGTGTGTACGAGTTAAATAGAAGTTTTTATGAAGCTCAAAAGTCTTAGCTCAGGATGAAGCCTCAGGATATTAGTTCATTTATTGAATTTCGTTTTGTTCTGAGGTAATTTTTGATTTTGAAATTGAAGGAAACACGCCAATGAACGCGGATTCCGTATCGTTGATATTTCCACTTTGGACATCGACGCAAACATAACATCCAGTGTAGAAGAAGCATTCGCAAAGGTTGAAAGCTGTACTAATCAGTCTCATATCATAAATCCAATTACTTTTGTTAAGGCGTATCAAATTGTCGTCACTTTTACACCGTCCCATATTGAAGCTGTGAAGTGTCGAAGCACTGCATGCAGAAGCGTCGTATATGCTCATGACCTTATGAATCAAGAATTCTTCACTTTGAACAGTATTAACAAACGGTTTCGTGCTGTAACTTTCAATGTGAGTCCTTTATTATTGTTTTTGAACTTCGAAGTGGTAGGATCCAGGTCCCCTTCATGAGTGACCTAAACGGTTTTTTTGGCCAAATTGTATCACCCAACCAGACCCCTCAATTTACGTCGAAGTTAGTATCGTTGTGAAATGGTGATATTTTATTTGTGAAGTCTTTACATAGCTCACAAAGAACCTCTTATATGCATGTTGGCATATTCTGGCTGTCCAAAACTAGATTACTTTTCTTTCAAATGAGGCACAAGTTTTGTTGGTATTCTAACCGATAGACCAGTGTTCTTGTTGTCTTGTGATTGCGGTTGATCTTATCGCATCTTTTTCGACTGATTGCTCACATGGCTTTTTCTCGTTCAGAGCTTTATCAGTTCTGCTGAAGATGTCTTGAGTCAAGAGACGACAAGCAACAAAAACACTAGGTGGTAGTTGACGATCTCTTGAGTTTCACTTTCGAAACCGTGTGTTAGAGAACTGGCAAAAGGTTTCTATGAGTTTTTAGGTCCTAGCATGTCTACACCAGCGACTGTTTTTTACCAACGAAATAGCCTTCCGGAATTCAAAAGGGAGTGGCAAATCCTTCCTCTTTCATCTTACAGGGAGATAAAAGTCTGTGTGTTTCAAAGAGATCTAAGACAGCAATCGTGGGCAAAATCTATTCCATTCCCTTATGGAAGTTGTAATTGGTTCCATCTGGGCGTGAGAGCTTCAGCCATCTAGGTTTTGTGATTGACGACGTAACTTTGGGCATTGTAAATGGTCTCCTCAGCTTCTGCAGCTCTGGCCATCACTGCTCTTTTTCTTCTTGTGAGAACTTCTTTTATTACCCTTCTGCGGTTTTTTCTAAATTTTGACTGAATTGGCGGTTGCCTGCAGCTCTTGCTACACCATATTGGCGTATCATTCTGAGTGTTTCTGGAAACGTCTTGGTGACTTCCTTTCACTCTCAGCTTTCATAGTACTAACGCGGATGATAGCGGAAAAGTAGGTCGTATTTCTACCAATATTGTCAAGAACAGCATATTTCCAAGGACCGGTCAATGACCTAAATAAATTCAAGTTGAAGGGTAGTTTTTGGATTTCTAAGGGTTGTTGAAACTAGCGGCGCTTTCTCCTTTCCACGAAAAGTGAAGTCTTGCATGTGGGAGGCTAATGTCATCTAGTATGCTGCAGTGAAGCTGCTGTGATCTAATGGGTTCATCGAAGGAGAAAATGCCGCAGTTTTGTCCGCATCTGAAGTGATGTCTCTGTTAGGAGGTTCCCGTCAGAGTTGAGGCTGACGAGGGCTAATCTACCTCAAAGATGGGGTTACTATGGACTACTTTCACTTCCGAGGTGAGAATGCTGTAGTGTAATTAACGTGTAAGATGATGCCGTTGTTACCTAGTCTGTCTTTGAGAAAAGGCTGCCGTAAACTGCTATTTCTCTAAGGGAGATAGCTGCTTGATTAGATTCGACTCTGGAAAGCATCTAAACTGCACCTAAGGGGAGGCTGCCGTAGTCTAGCCTGGTTCTTGGAATAATGAAAACTGATTCATCTATCGTTTGGTTCGCTTTGTTCTTCATTTGAAGTGAGGTTGTCGCGGTATCATTTGCGTGTGAAATGAGGCTGTCGTAGTCTAGTCTGGCTCTGAGAGAAATCTAAACTGGTTAGCTCATCTCAGAAATTTTGATTTCGTCTTTTCTGCCTCTAAAGTGAGAGCTGCCGTGGTGCATCCTGCATCTGAGGTGACTCCATTTTGTATTCTGCATCCAAAGTGAGGCTTCATAGTCTCTTCCGTCCCTGAGGTAAGACTTAGTGGGCTGTTCCGTCTCTGAGGTAAGGCCTCTTGGTCAACTCTGTTCTGAGATGATACTTTTTGGTCTGCTCGGCTTCTGGGTTAAACCTCGTGGTCTGCTCTGCTTCTGAAGTTGACGCAGCAGTCGCGGTACATATTGCATCTAAGTTTCCACATTCCGTCTTCAAAGTGAGATCTAGTGGTCTTTTCGCCTATGAGGTGAGGCTGCCATGGTATATACTGCATCTGAGATGACATTGCCGTTCTCTGTTCTGCCCCTGAGGTGAAACTTCTTGGTCTGTTCTTCCTGTGAGGTTGGACATCGTCGCCCTCCGAGATGAGACCTAGTGATCTTTCTGCCTCCTAGCTGAGGCCGCGTGGTCTGTTCCGCATATAAGGTGATACTTCTTGGTCTGCTCCCCCCTGAGGTTACACCTCGTGGTCTGTTCTGCCTCCAGGTTGAGGCTACCGCGACACATACTGCATCTGAAATTTTCTCTTTCGTCACTGAGGTGAGATCCAGTGTTCTGCCTCCGAGGTGAGACTTTGTGGTCTATTCCGCCTATAAGGTGAGAGCTGCCGTGGTGCATACTGAATCTGACGTGACGCCGTTCTGTATTCTGCCTTCAAAGTGAGGCTTCATAGTCTCTTCCGCCCCTGAGGTAACCTTGTGGGCTGCTCCGTCTCTGAGTTAAGGCCTTGTGGTCTATTCTGCCTTTGAGGTGATACTTCTTGCTCTACTCCGCCCCTGAGGTAAGACCTTGTGGGCTGTTCCGTCTCTGAGTTAAGGCCTTGTGGTCTATTCTGCCTTTGAGGTGATACTTATTGGTCTACTCCTCCTCTGAGGTTAGACCTCGCGGTCTGTTTCCGCCTCTGAGTTAAGGCCTCGTGATCTTTTTCTGCCTTTGAGGTGATACTTCTTGCTCTACTCCGCCCCTGAGGTAAGACCTTGTGGGCTGTTCCGTCTCTGAGTTAAGGCCCTTGTGGTCTATTCTGCCTTTGGGTGATTTCATTGGTCTGCTCCGCCCCTGAGGTTAGACCTCGTGGTCTATTCTGCCTCCAGGTTGAGGCTACCGTGATGCATAATGCATCTAAAGTTTTCTGTTTCGTCTCTGAGGTGAGAGGCAGTGTTGCGCCTCTAAGGTGAGACTTTGTGGTCTATACCACCTATGAGGTGATAGTTCTTGGTCTGCTCCCCCCTGAGGTTAGACGTCGTGGTCTGTTCGTCTCTGAGTTAAGGCCTTGTGGTCTATTCTGCCTTTGAGTTGATACTTATTGGTCTACTCCGCCTCTGAGGTTAGACCTCGTGGTCTGTTTCTGCCTCCAGGTTGAGGCTACCGCGATACATACTGCATCTGAAATTTTCTCTTTCGTCACTGAAGCAAGACCCAGTGTTCTGCTTCTGAGTGAGACATTGTGGTCTATTCCGCCTATGAGGTGATACTTCTTGGTCTGCTCCCCCCTGAGGTTAGACTTCGTGGTCTGTTCCGTCTTTGAGTTAAGGCCTTGTGGTCTATTCTGCCTTTGAGGTGATTCTTCTTGCTCTACTCCGCCTCTGAGGTTAGACCTCGTGGTCTGTTCTGCCTCCAGCTTGAGGCTACCGCGATACATACTGCATCTGAAATTTTCTCTTTCGTCACTGAAGCAAGACCCAGTGTTCTGCTTCTGAGTGAGACATTGTGGTCTATTCCGCCTATGAGGTGATACTTCTTGGTCTGCTCCCCCCTGAGGTTAGACTTCGTGGTCTGTTCCGTCTTTGAGTTAAGGCCTTGTGGGTCTATTCTGCCTTTGAGGTGATTCTTCTTGCTCTACTCCGCCTCTGAGGTTAGACCTCGTGGTCTGTTCTGCCTCCAGGTTGAGACTACCATGATACATACTGCATCTAAAGTTGTCTGTTTCATCTCCGAGGTGAGATCCAGTGTTCTGCCTTCGAGGTGAGACTTTGTGGTCTATTGCGCCTATGAGGTGAGAGCTGCTGTGGTGCGTACTGAATCTGACGTGACGCCGTTTTGTATTCTGCCTTCAAAGTGAGGCTTCATAGTCTCTCTCCGCCCCTGAGGTTAGACCTAGTGGGCTGTTCCGTCTCTGAGTTAAGGCCTTGTGGTCTATTCTACCTTTGAGGTGATACTTCTTGCTCTACTCCGCCCCTGAGGTAAGACCTTGTGGGCTGATCCGTCTCTGAGTTTAAGGCCTTGTGGTCTATTCTGCCTTTGAGGTGATACTTATTGGTCTACTCCTCCTCTGAGGTTAGACCTCGCGGTCTGTTCCGTCTCTGAGTTAAGGCCTCGTGGTCTATTCTGCCTTTGAGGTGATACTTCTTGCTCTACTCCGCCCCTGAGGTAAGACCTTGTGGGCTGTTCCGTCTCTGAGTTAAGGCCTTGTGGTCTATTCTGCCTTTGAGGTGATCTTTATTGGTCTGCTCCGCCCTGAGGTTAGACCTCGTGCTCTATTCTGCCTCCAGGTTGAGGCTACCGTGATGCATAATGCATCTAAAGTTTTCTGTTTTGTCTCTGAGGTGAGAGGCATTGTTGCGCCTCTAAGGTGAGACTTTGTGGTCTATACCACCTATGAGGTGATAGTTCTTGGTCTGCTCCCCGTGAGGTTAGACCTCGTGGTCTGTTCCGTCTCTGAGTTAAGGCCTTGTGGTCTATTCTGCCTTTGAGGTGATACTTATAGGTCTACTCCGCCTCTGATGTTAGACCTCGTGGTTCTGTTCCGTCTCTGAGTTAAGGCCTTGTGGTCTATTCTGCCTTTGAGGTGATACTTCTTGCTCTACTCCGCCTCTGAGGTTAGACCTCGTGGTCTCGTTCTGCCTCCAGGTTGAGGCTACCGCGATACATACTGCATCTGAAATTTTCTCTTTCGTCACTGAGGCAATACCCAGTGTTCTGGCTCTGAGTGAGACATTATGGTGTATTCCGCCTATGAGGTGAGAACTGCCGTGGTGCATACTGAATCTGAGGTGACGCCATTTTGTATTCTGCTTTTGAGGTGATACTTCTTTAGCTCTCTACTCCGCCCCTGAGGTAAGACCTTGTGGGCTGTTCCGCCTCTGAGTTAAGGCCTTGTGGTCTATTCTGCCTTTGAGGTGATCTTTATTGGTCTGCTCTGCCCCTGAGGTTAGACCTCGTGGTCTGTTCTGCCTCCAGGTTGAGGCTACCGCGACACATACTGCATCTGAAATTTGCTCTTTCGTCACTGAGGTAAGTCCCAGTGTTCTGCCTCTGAGTGAGACATTGTGGTCTATTCCGCCTATGAGGTGAGAACTGCCGTGGGGCATACTGAATCTGAGATGACGTCGTTCTATATTCTGCATCCAGAGTGAGGCTTCATAGTCTCTTCCTCCTCTGAGGTTAGAACTAGTGGGCTGTTCCGTCTCTGAGTTAAGGCCTTGTGGTCTATTCTGTCTTTGAGGTGATACTTCTTGCTCTGCTCCCCCCTGAGGTTAGACTTCGTGGTCTGTTCTGCCTCCAGGTTGAGGCTACCGCGACACATACTGCATCTGAAAGTTGTCTGTTTCAGTCACTGAGGTGAGATCCAGTGTTCTGCCTCCGAGGTGAGACTTTGTGGTCTATTCCGCCTATGAGGTGAGAGCTGCCGTGGTGCGTACTGAATCTGACGTGACGCCGTTCTGTATTCTGCCTTCAAAGTGAGGCTTCATAGTCTCTTCCGCCCCTGCGGTAAGACCTTGTGGGTCTGTTCCGTCTCTGAGTTAAGGCCTTGTGGTCTATTCTGCCTTTGAGGTGATACTTCTTGCTCTACTCCGCCTCTGAGGTTAGACCTCGTGGTCTGTTCTGCCTCCAGGTTGAGGCTACCGCGATACATACTGCATCTGAAATTTTCTCTTTCGTCACTGAGGTAAGACCCAGTGTTCTGCCTCTGAGTGAGACATTGTGGTCTATTCCGCCTATGAGGTGAGAACTGCCGTGGTGCATACTGAATCTGAGATGACGCCGTTCTATATTCTGCCTCCAGAGTGAGGCTTCATAGTCTCTTCCTCCTCTGAGGTTAGAACTAGTGGCTGTTCCGTCTCTGAGTTAAGGCCTTGTGGTCTATTCTGCCTTTGAGGTGATTACTTCTTGCTCTACTCCGCCTCTGAGGTTAGACCTCGTGGTCTGTTCTGCCTCCAGGTTGAGGCTACCATGATACATAGTGCATCTAAAGTTGTCTGTTTCATCTCCGAGGTGAGATCCAGTGTTCTGCCTTCGAGGTGAGACTTTGTGGTCTATTCCGCCTATGAGGTGAGAGCTGCTGTGGTGCTACTGAATCTGACGTGACGCCGTTTTGTATTCTGCCTTCAAAGTGAGGCTTCATAGTCTCTTCCGCCCTCTGAGGTTAGACCTAGTGGCTGTTCCGTCTCTGAGTTAAGGCCTTGTGGTCTATTCTGCCTTTGAGGTGATACTTCTTGCTCTACTCCGCCTCTGAGGTTAGACCTCGTGGTCTGTTCTGCCTCCAGGTTGAGGCTACCGCGATACATACTGCATCTGAAATTTTCTCTTTCGTCACTGAGGCAAGACCCAGTGTTCTGCCTCTGAGTGAGACATTGTGGTCTATTCCGCCTATGAGGTGAGAACTGCCGTGGTGCATACTGAATCTGAGGTGACGTCGTTTTATATTCTGCATCCAGAGTGAGGCTTCATAGTCTCTTCCGCCTCTGAGGTTAGACCTCGTGGTCTGTTCCATCCCTGAGTCAAGGCCTTGTTGTCTATTCTGCCTTTGAGGTGATATTTATTGGTCTGCTCCGCCCCTGAGGTTAGACCTCGTGGTCTGTTCTGCCTCCAGGTTGAGGCTACCGTGATACATAATGCATCTAAAGTTTTCTGTTTCGTCTCTGAGATGAGAGGCAGTGTTCCTCCTCTGAGGTGAGGCTTCTGCGGTGTAATCTGCTTCTGAGTGATCTTGCCAGTTGCTATTTCACCTTTGATATAAGGCAGCCATAGTGTGGTTCCGTAAAAGAATGGAAGATAGACAGTTCACCAGTGGGAAGTCATTGATTGGGTCTAATCTTTATTTTGGAGTGGAGTTACCGCGATCTTGCCTCCTTTTCAGCAAAAGGGATTGCTTTGGACCTTTTTTCTTTGAGGTGAAGCTGAGTGGTCTTGGCCTGACATTGAAAATAGTGAAAACTGGGTGACCCATCGCTTCTTGGTAGTCAAGTACTTTACTTTCACTTATTCAGCCACTGGGTATGTTTTACTGTACGAAATAAATCCTTTGCTTATAGGATACGCAGCAAAGTTCTCTTCCATTGGGATGGCCTCGTTCGACGCTTGTCTACCAATTCCCTCTGCACATGGGTGCATTATGTGCGAAGATCTTCAACAATTAGAGTCTGATGCTTGCTGATTTCCACTGATGCATGAGCGAGAGCGGTCAGAATTTTTGATTTTATCAGATTGTGTTTCTTGCCACATTTTTGGAATCCAATCGATTCATGTTCCACAACGCCAATTCCCAAACAAGCTAATATGTGATGACTAGCAGTTGTAGAACTCTTCGCTATATTGAGTATTATACGCCTCTTCGAGAAGTATCCTACTCTCGATCATTTATATAGGTCCGCCTGTCTAACACTGTATTAGTTCCCTTATCACACCTCATACAGGCTCGAACACGTTATCATGTTATTAGAATATCTTCGAGAAGTTTTCTCGTCATATGCATAGAGGCTGGTAAGAGTATTGTCATCGCCAAGAGTAACACAAATGCAGTTGGTAGTAAAATGTCTATACCTGGCGAAATGAGTCCAGTGACGATCAAGCCTTTCATGCCGACTGAATAACACGCGAAACCATTGCAATAAGAAAGGATACATGACTCCCGCGTGAGATAACAGATTCGACATGAATCTACTCAAATTATTGTATGCGAAGGAAAGAGCTAGGTATGGACTTGTTACGAGCTGCAACGTCATATTGACGCTTTAAAGATCAAACGGTACGTTTCGTACCTTGCCACGCGACATCCAAACTCACTAAGCGTTTCGTTGGAAAATCACGTCCGTCGAGAATCGACGGCGCAGTGCCGCTTACCTATCACCAGTGGTCCTTGGAGGGTTAAGCGTCGGACTCTTAAGTGTTGAGAACGACATACCGAACACATCAATTCTGTACATAGAACTTGTTTTGAGAGTGAGCTTCAATCTATCTTTATAAACAGGCTGTCCCGTGTAACTTCGATGTATATTATCTCTTTATCTTAACTTCTTTTTAGCAGTAGCACGCGCCCCAGCATGGGTGAAACACGGGTTCGACTACCGCCTGAGGTTATATGTTTTGCATACCACGGTTAGAGGGCTCTCCAATACATATAGTCTATCAGTTAATGGTTTGATCCTGCTTACAAAGCTCACCAAACCTTCGATGTCTCCGGAGTCGGTGAATTCAGCTCACCTTAGCTTTGAGGTGGAGAATCACCTCAAACGAAGCTAACAAATGACTGTCGCATAGCGCATCCTTTAGGAATCAATAAACGCCAAGAGCTCTATCCTTTATCTTTTTTTACTTCCAAAATGAAGCATTTCAGTTCGCTTATTGTCAATATTCGCTGTATTAAGAAGTTTTTTTCTATGTGGAGATGGCACTGAGTAAACAATTTTTCGATCATTTCGAATATCACATCTTAATGGACAAGAGAAATCAGGCCGGATTTCAATGGGCTGATACTATTCACTAAAAGGTTCAAGAACGTTATACGAGAAAGAATTCTACAGCCAGATATGATTGTTAGCAAAATATATACATTGTTAATTATTATTAACATGGAAAATCAAACGCGAAGCATACGAAATAAATAATACAATTTGATGAAGTTGGAGAAAAAGAAACAGATCTCCACTTCATACTTAGCCAAATATTAAAAGTTGAACAAGTCTCAATACACTGGCTTATACTTCTTAAGCTCCACCAATATATGGTGAATGTTTACCATATCATTACGGGCAGGGTTGTCTCGGAAAATTTCGTGAGATACCAGCTTGGAGAACCTTTGCACATACTGCACTAACTGTGTGAACACCGCCTGGAAAAAAGTTGTTCAGTTTGTGCCTACTGGATATAACTCAAAAAAATAGTTCTGAAAAAATACCTGGAGAATATTTGTGCCGTTTTTAAAGTTTGTGAATGACTTGACCACTTCTCCATTTATCATATCAATTGAACGCCGCCAGTTAGCAGAGAATGATTGTATCACTGCTGTCAGTTTATCTTCAACAACAATCATTATCTCAAAAAACATTACATCATAAAACCTAAGAGAGTTGAAGTAGTGATCACGCCCGAACTAACCATTATATCGAACAAGTAATTGGGTGTGGCCCTGTTGAACTAAAGGTTCACATTCAGTAACAAAAGTGAGCAGTTGTGAGAAGTGTGGTTGTAATGTTACCTGAACATATGTATAATTATTCTATACTACAAAAAGCCACGGTGAAGGAAAGAATACGAGTACCTCGACAAATTCTCCAATGGCTTTTTGCTCCAATTCGCGAATGATTGAGTGGATACGGCTCTCTTGAACCACTCGCTCCTAGGGATTACAGATAATGATGATGCTACTATATGGAGTAGCAATATTCAGACATATCCGATACGACAGCCACTTGAGGAAATATTGATCAATAGGATAAGACTTACATCAATAATACTAAGGATAAGGTCATAGTTGTTTATGAGGAAAACTAGTCGATCTCTAGGTGAAGAAAGGCAAGACGACATTCGAAGAAGAAGTTGCTCTACAGCGTCTTCGCATGATTCCAGAATTGCTTCCATCCTTTTACCTATCTGAGAAGATAGAAGAGAAAATCTATGAAAGTGAAGTACGGAAGAAAGAACGGGACAAAACAGACCTCTCGTCCATTAGTTTCTGTAACAACGAGAAAACCACTTGTCAACTCTGCATATCTTCTTACTATCTAAAATTTCGCTAACAAAGCAGAGTATGTAATATTCAATTTTCCTTATAAATTGGTGAATTGAACAACTTGGATTAGATTACCAAATGGAAAACTTTCACTGAATTAGCACACGAAGAAATAGAGAGGTCCGAAAATGTTGAGGGATATGCAGCACTTCCAACCTCAGTCGGCAATTGAACCCGCGATTCACTCCTCCTCCCATATGCGCGTGGTACCATTACACCACAAGGGCTACACCTGCAACTGCTTCAATACCTCATATGGAAAGGAGTGGTAGCAGAGCGATGGCTTCGGTGATATGGTGGCAGCTCGCATGGGTGAAACGCGGGTCCAACTCCCGCCTGGAGTCGGAAGTTCTGATATCACTCAACGTTTCTTAAATGTACAACTGCATCATGACACTGCTAAAAAGCAGTAAAGTATAAAATATAGGACGAAATAATCCTATACGACAGGTCTACTTCTAACTTCAAAGTTCAACTCACATAATGCGGCCGCGTATCAATTGGAGTTTGCATATGCCTCACATCTATGCCCTTGACACTATCATTATGCATTTGCATAACTTGCGCTAATCTTGTCCACAGTTGATTTGAGATCGCTTCCCAGTAGCTATGAAAGAAACTTTACTTCAGAGATCGAAATCGGAAACAGAACTGTAAGTTATCCCAAAAAAAAAAACAGCAAGCACGAGACCTTACAAGACAAAAAGTGTTAGAATGTACCCGCTCATTGATGGTGTTTCCCTTTCAGTCAACAAACGATGAAACTTATCACAGAGGCAGAGGCACAAATGTAGACTGATACAGTCGAAATTCATTGCGATTTTCTCATCAAAAGCTCGGACCATATGGGCCATCGCCCTACCCATGACCTTGAAAGTAAATTCAGTAAAATAAATGCTGATTGTTTGAGACTAAACAATGATGGCAGTGATTATGATTAACTAAAATATAAGTAACAACAGGTGGATATCCATATTCGCAGTGTAGTTTGCATAAATACCTTTGCGTGAAGGTCTATGGCGGTTTGGCCTGATACCATGAAAAAATCAGTGAGGAACAAGAATTCATGACTGCAATGATCCACAAATGCAAGATGAATTGAGCGGAATAGTGCCTCGAATTGGAACTAAAATATCATCATTTATGGTATCTTGTGATGGTGTCACTCACGGATTCATGTGGCAGAACGGGTTGGCATACCTTCTGGTTAGCTTCCTGAGCTGCATGTGGAACAATAAGCGGATTCAAAAAGTCATGTGTAAGTATCTGTTGCCTAGAGCCCAATGAAAACACCGTCGCCCTGTTTCTATGCTGTAAAGTGTTGCAAATTATAGAAAACAAAGATCATAAAACTTGATACACTTTACCCACTTGGGGTTTTGCAGCAAACAGGGCAGAAATCCCACCGGATTTAGCCGAGTGCTCTGTTCCCAATAAGTCATCTTTGGAAGCTGCATCCGTCATCTAAATTAAGCTTTCTAGACACTTGGGAGAGTGATAAGATAGAATCGTTTTCAAGTGATTTTGGAAGACTTTAGCAGCGTTCATGAGTCATGTGAGCAACATAATTCCTACTCATTTATTCATCTTCGAGTGCAATAAGTGCAATAATCATATATGTAATACACACTGGATTGTTGAATGGTTCTGTCCGCGCTACGCAATCTACCACCTCTACGATGCTTAATGATGTTGGATTCACAGCGGATCTCTGGAAATTTAGTAACGCTGTAAGCTTCGTCCTTTCATAGTAATAATACCTCTGCAGCAATACTGCATCGCTGTGGCTGCTTCGTTGAGCATGGTAACAGCTGTGAGCATTCTTCTATGTTAATGAGCTAGCACGAGGTTGGTATCGTAAAAAAAAACCCACAGGAATACCAATGGTATAAAAAATCCACACCAACCTCGTGTAAAATCTAATAATTGAGTACATTAGGTATTGTTGCCAAGCTTCAATGAAAGTCAGTTTTTTAGATTGTGTCTGCAAAAAACTCTCTGGTCCACAGAAATTTATTTCCCCTTAGAAATGCAGGAGGATGATCACAAATAGTCTACTATGCTACAGATCGTCGCTTCAGAAATTTGACGCTAGTGGAGAGTTGTGGCCCCATCAAGCTCGTCCGAGGCACACACAAGCACTAAGTGGCCGGGTACATCGCTGAGGCATGCTGGTGAATGAAATACGTATAGGCAAGAGGACCACATTTTTCTTCAACCAGATCGCCCCACTGCCCGTCCACGAGCTAGAGGTGCCAGATGACGAAACAAAGAGGATGCGCGGAGCGACTCCGACACGAGTATGGACGTCAACTTTGAGCGCCCAAACACGGTAAAAACCAACCAATATTTGTGCTCTCGTAATTTCTTCGTCAAATAAATCAATCAAAGAGATACTGTAGAAATTGTTGGGACCACAACGCTCCACAAGGGCCTTTTATTTGGAGAAATAAATCCAGCAAATCGTTCAAAATTTGATGAGACCACAACTCTCCATAAGGACCAAAAATGCTTGTAAACTGCTGCCACTCATCCGTTCTTCTTGTCCACCTTTCGTCAGCCATTATATGACCGTCTATATTACCTTTGAAGCACTCTGTCTTGTACCTCGTTCACAATGCAATTTTCAAACGGCGCAACAAGTTAGCGGGTTTAATCGCTCTGCCAGTCGCACTTCAAAAGAAATCTTTCAGATCAACTCGCTTTGATTTGTTCACCACTCCATTTTTTATTGATAGTTTCTCATATCATTCAATCTTCATGTCAAAAATAGAGCCAGATAGATGTGATTTCAGCTGAAAGGAATCGGTTATGATATTATATTGTCATCAGTCCGTCGGTGCTATTGATCGGAACTCAAAATTCAGACATCTAGTTTTGTTGTGCACAATTTGAAAGCATAGTAGTGTACGCTTTTTTATGCTATTTCCTCTCCCTGTGTAATTATAAGCATTCGTGAATGCGCCTTTTTTTGAAGCTTACATTCCCGTGGGTAGGGACCATGCTCAAACAAAAAGCTGAGGTTATGTGCAGCTCAAAAGCTTACTCATGACATTGGCTCACACTTAGCTCGGCTATCAGGGAAATATCAAAATCGTCAATCTGGAAAACCTTTTTCACGATATTAATCCCCATTCCGTGGAACATCACTTTCAAAATCTAGTGATCTTTATCAGCCACGATTATGGAATAAGCCAATGTAGGCTGGACCAGTATTGAAGTAAAAAGAAAAATAAGTATGGTATTTAACTAACCAATAACTTGAATAGTCGCGTAATATAGACTTTGAAGTATGAGAAGAACATTTTGCTAATAGTGTCCACGTATTCCTCTTGAACCTGCAAACAACAGCCATTCGAGCCACATCGAAAATATAAGCTGTGAAACTGTAGGAGAAAATAGATTTCGACGAACTTCTTGAGCAATATTGGCTTCATTGCCAGCTAAAAATTCGTAGAAAAAGCGACACTTGAGTAACTGATGCTGCGGAATCTGATAATTAGATAAAGGCTTTCGAAACATGTAAATCTTCGTGAGAATCCATTCTCGAATTTTCTCGATGGCCTGAAAAACGAAATGCGATGTATTTCTAGGTCAGCTGAACTGTACGGCGTGAATCGGTTGTAAGAACAACCCATGTAAAGAGACATACTTTGAACTTCAGACTCTCCAATACACCAAGAACATCGTAAACTGAACGAGCGTCCTTAAATTCTTGAGCCTTGACAAAGTTGATCTTATGTTGTAGTTCGTGTAATTGCTCGAGAAAAGAACGATCATTTACATCAGTCTCCATGATAATTCTAGGAGCACAATATCAAAAAGAAAACTGATGCAGAGTAAACAAAAGATAACCTAATATCCAGAATGTTGAGTGAGATGCAAAACTATGGACCTTGGGCGGGAGTGGAATCTGCGTCTCAGCAATTCCTGAGATGCGAGTCCAACTCTTGCCTGAGGTTCAAACTTCTACAAATAAATATTCCAACACTTTTGAATATATATATATATATATATATATATATAAGTATACAGACATATGTACGTGTGTATATGTACATACACATGTAGGTACATATATGTATGAACATATATGTATACATATACATTTATATATATACATATATATAATGTACAATATGTACATATGTTACAGGGTTGCCCATGAACTCTCGCAATTCGACACTTTGTTCATTCAACTGTTATTCAGAGAAATCAATTAATCAAAAATGTAATCACCAACATTTGAACGGTATGCGACCATTTTTTGGGTAAAAATTTGATGACCCTCCCCTAAAATGACGCTGGCGATCAAAGGAGTGTGAGGTCACTCTTGAGCTGGCTGTAATCTTCGAATTATTTTCTCCCACAGATGCTACTTCGGGCACCAAGAGATCGTAATCCGATGCCATTGAATTTGCCGAAGGGGAAAGTGAGTTGGTAAGCAATATCTGAGCTATACGATGGATATATAACCGTGGGTTAGCCCACTTTCTCCGAAATGTGGCGAATCGACCTTGCAGAGTTAGGTGGCGGTCGTTCAGTACATGAGGTATCCATCGAAATATCATCCATTTCATTTAGATGTCGAGTGATGGTGATATGGATCCCGTATAGAAGGCCTGCTCCAAATCCCTGGTACTAGTATCCGAGCCCACTCCTAGCTTATGCGCAGAGCGTCTTCGTCAAAGGTAAGTAAGTGGTCGGCCAAAGTGAGGTTGACTGTGACAGATCGCATCGCTTTCGTCGAAACGCCTGAACCACTGGCTCACAGCCCAATCGCTATTAGTGCCTGGCTCCAACGACGTGCTGATCTTCTTGGCAGTAGTACAGCATAATAGTGCGTAACTGGTGCTGATGCTTTGACCTTGTCAATTAACCCATGGAGCGCTCTCCAGCATACCACAGCCTCCTGGCAAAACAAAATTTGAAATGAAAGAAAAGGGACACTGTGGCCGCGTAGTTATGATGCTCATCACAGCCCACGCGAAGCCGAGCTTAACCCTATTCGGCAGTCAACAACAATGCCGTATATAACGCCAGAGCCAGACTATCCTCGAGGTTGCAAAGAGACTCGCTCAACCAGAATTCCACAACATTCAAGAAGAGGACGAAAAAAACTATTTGATTGGTAGATCTAGTGAGATCCGCACAGTGAAAAAAAAAGCTGTGAAGACGAACCAATAAGATGTCTAAAAGAAATGGAAAAAAACTGAAGAAAGCGACAGTGAGAAAAAATTCATGGAGTATCTCAATGGTTATAACTTTACAACACTGCTATAAAAGCGGTAAAGTAAGAAAAAGACTTTTGTAAAAATCACTCACTTTATCATATTTTGTGGCACGATGATATCATCGACGAATTGGCTTAGTTCGCTACGCACTTTCTGACGATTATCCAGCTCCTTCAGTAAAAACAAGATAATAATGCTATATCTATTAAACAGGCGATTATGATATGAATAGATCACCTGATTTATAGAAACTGATTCATCCTGCAGCCTTTTCATATCTTGACTAATCGTTCCAAGATCGTCTTGAAATCCAAGAAGCATCTTTTCCAAGCGCTGAAAACATCATGTAAAAGTGAGAAAAAAGGGAAAGATTTCTATAATTATCAAAACACCACCTACAACTCAGGCGATCAACGCTCAAATATATTTTCTCCTAGACAAACTATGTAAATTTGAAGCCATTTACAGGGGCTTACAGCAATATCATACGCTGCATGATGGATTGTAACGAATTCAGATCAAAATCGGAGTTTGTAATTACCCGTTGATCAAGCGGAGACGAGAGCACAAACACGCGAAACGGGCGGTTGGTGAGGTCAAACTGACAGGCGATGAAAGTTTTCCTTCATACCGTTCCAACTCCTCACCTCAACCTACTCGGACAATAACATTAAAGGCAATTTAGAAAGAAAGATGTGGCTGAACTAATTACTTTTACCGATAACTTTGGAGCTTGACAAGTGTCGTCAAGCCAAGTTGCGATATACAGAAATGAAAGATTACAAATTCTAGTTGATTTAAGCTCTGGAAAAAGGTTTTTCCCACGTGTATTGAGGCACCCTGAGGACAGCAAAATGTGTTTTCAGTGAGGATATCGCCTATAAAAGCCGGAGAAGGTTGCTAGGTGTCCAATTACAATTTACATCGAATCCGAGACTCAAAGCTAAGAACGAGTCCAACATTTTCATATGGAAGCCCAATCAGGGCCGATGTAGTTCCTAGGTCTCACCTCTACACTGGCAAAAATACAATGACTAGCGTTAAGTGACACTGGAATGTCCAAGCATGGTCTATTAGGTTCAGGGGAAAAGTTTGACTAACTGGTTAAGTAACAGTGAAATGGACAAATGCTCAACTTACAGCATCTTTTCTGGTTCACGAACGAAGGATCATTTGAGTTTAAGGCAAACAGTAAAACCTGAAGACGTGATAGGGAACGGATTGACGAAGCCGCAATGCTTTGTATCAAAAGCGAGGTGATAAGTGGTATCCTGGATCGATCCCTTCACCAATACTCTCTTGCAATCAATTAACTGAACGCACTGGGAATGCCTTAGTTTGGCTACCTCCAGGATCGCAAGGAGAATCATCTCGAGCAGCGTTCTGTCATTCTTAAGAACAAGTCCCTAGGCATCAGCCTAAGCAACGTGTGGAATGTTCGAGTACCTTTGTGGAAGACGGATAATGCGAGAGAAGCAATTGAGTGGGAAGTCTCCGGATCGACAGAGTAATTGTGACGAATTTTTTGACACTTATTGATCTGTCTTCACAGTGTTTCTTTTTTCACTGAGCGGATCCCAGTACTTCTAGCATTCAGTTCGTTTTTTCATCTTCTTCGTGATCGTCTTTGGATATTGTTGAGCACGACCACTTGCAATCTCGAGGATAGCCCGACTGTAGCGCTTCATAGGGCGTTCGCTGTCACTGCCGGAAGTGTTGAGGGCGGGTGTAACTCGTGCGCTCCCTGACGAGCATCACTACCACTCGGTCATCGACGCGCTCATCGTGTAATTAAATACAAGAATGGTATTCTCACGCTACCGCCAATCACTTCCTAACCCTCTGGAGCGGCGTGTTTTCGGCTTTTTTTCACACTTTTAGTAGTCATTCAATAGATTCGATCTCTGCTATTCCGATACTATATTTGTCTTCTGAAAAGGCTTTTTCATTGCGCTAGTAGCATTGAAAATAAAACGAGTTCCAAACTCGGTGCACATCGCGCGTATTCTCCTTATTTAAGTATAAACTTTCTTCTCCAGTTCGTGAGAATTTCTAGGTTTTTCGCATTAGAGTTGTAGAAGAAACTTCAGTCTATCTTTCTAAGAGTTTAGGCTTCTATATTCATTTCATATTGCTAAACAAACCTGTTATTGAGCTTAAATCAAACAAACTCGCTACTAAGCCCAAGCCTGAGCCTAAACAGCCTAACCCGAGGCGTGCAAAACGTAATCTTCTTTTCGATCTAGCATCGCTCTATAAGGATCTCTTCGAAAACCAAGCTCAGCTTCACAATCATGTAGATTTATGCTATCAGATACCTACTGATATTGAAAGACCATCCACTCCTCGCTGCCGTTTGTTGCGAATGTAGCGAAATCCCATGCACACAGCCATCCACTCACCCTAGTCGAGCATAAACTGCGTCCCGAGTGTGAAACTCAATTTTATGTTCAGTGCTACAGAGCACTTATAAGGCCTTTTCAGGAAACAAATATAGTGTCGAAATCACAAAGATTTACGCTATCGAATGAGCACAGAATGTCTGGAAAAAGCGGGAAAGGCCTGCTTCGGGTTTGAAAATGGATTGCGATAACGGGATTTCATCAGATAGACAAGAGGTAGTGGTTCTTTCTGATTAGGAGGGAACAAATGAAAACGATTCCCACTCGCTGGAGAGGAACAGGCCACAGGAATGTTAGTGACTACTCAAAAGCTGAGAGTTGAGGCTATAGCCCCACGTCACTGGTTTTTTCAAAACACCCCTTTATAACGTTGTAGGATCCAGATCAAAAATTTTGCTTCACAATCGCCATTTCGCCTTCATTTTTTTCACGCGTATGATTCGCTGGAAGCAGAAAAGCACATCAATGTATAGAGAAATCTTTCGCAGACTCGATCTAATTTTCCTGCTTAGCCGTATTTCCAGAGAATGAGCACTTCGCTAGAATCACGAAACACTACGCTATCAGATAATTGCTAATAGTTTAAAGAAAGTGTTGTGTACGGCGATGTTTGAGAGCACAAATCAAAAGACCAGAGGAGATCAAAAGATCAAGGAAGGTTTTGAAAACCAAACACATTTTTAAGCTCCTTGAAGCCTGTGCTATAGTCTGAGTACTAGCACCATAAGGAAGCAGGTTTTTCCAGCGAAATATAAGCGAGAGAGAGGAAAAAACAGGTGGTTTTATGAAACATGATTTTTTTTGAATATATTACAGCGTTATAAAGGGGTGTTTTGAGAAACCGGCGACGTGAGCTGTAGCAACAAGTCTCAGCTTTCCAATGGCTACCAATACTCCTATGAAAAGTTCCTCTCGAGCGAATGAGATCGATTTTCATCTGTTCCTTCCTAGTCAGAAAAAACCGAGGTAACGAATTCCTGAAAGCGTATCAATGACAGACAACAGAGAGGAAACAGCGACGACACACCTCAAACACCTGATCGCAAGCGACGATTTGATTATGAAGATCGGCCAGCTTTATCGGCATTCTGGATACATTCACGAACGGCGGCACGATGAGCATCGTTCAATTCTTCCTTGACTTGAACTAAACATCAAGAAAAATCAATACAGGGTCCGAAAAATCGATAAGTGAAGAGAATGACTGACCAGAAAAATTGTTCAGATTATCACCGGCGGAGAGTGCCTCTCGTACAACGTCTTCGTCAGCGCTTGCTAACTCGTTTAAACAGCTTTCAACGGCCTTCAAACTATCCACTGATTTCCCTTTACGAGAAGACATCTAAAGCAAACAAGATCGTCAAGCAGTCATCAACTCACAACTAAGATACAAGAGAGAGCTCTCGGCTCTTGGACCGCGGGATCGAACCATCAACTACGTGTGGATCGCAGGCAGAGCACCTTTAGCCACTGCGCCACACGCGTCCTTATAAACTGATATATGAAAAGAAACGATACAAACCAGAATTTATTCGTTCATCTCTGACGCAATATGTACAGGAGTAGAAACATGAGTTATCTCGCTCCAATAGTCATGGTATTGGTAGTGGAGCAGAAAATTTGCAGTAGAGCAAGAAATCTACTTCATGTGTGGCGCGCTTGGGAGGGCGGCGCAGTGGTTAGTGGATAGTGTATGGCGATAGCGAGGTCCTGGTTCAATCCTCTACTCAAACACTTTCTTGCAATGAGTTAACTGAGCACATTAGCGGGAATATTGGCTCGTTTACTAGTAAGATTGCAAGCAGAATCGTCTCGACGAGCATTTTATGACATTCATTAGGAAGACGAAATTCTCAATTAGCAGTCGAAGCTACATGTGAAGTACGCGAAAAGCTTTGTAGAAAATAAGGTTCAATAAATGTGATCACGGATCGAGGTATCGTGTGGTTAGTGGGGTACTTATTTGTTAGACGACTATAGATCTATAATTGATCTCATTCGCTCACAGGAAATTTTCATAGGAGTTTCACTAGTACATCATGCCTTTCTTTTCGAGTGTTTTGTGGAGAGCACTAGGAAATTTCAATATGCCAGTTAATAATTTTTGAGCCACGCATGTCATGTGGTCTATTAAATGGACTGACTTATGAAGACGAAGGGTAAATGCCCGACTGACGAGACTGTCAAGGTCGAGACACTTGTATCGGGCTGTGTAAATCAGCCCATTCAACAGACCACATGACATGCGTGGCTCAGGAATGACTATCTGGAATAGCTTCGGAGTGTTAGTAATAGTTTTAAAGCTTGAATTTCTGTCTACAACTCCACGTCGCTGCTTTTTCAAAACAACCTTTTATAACGGTCCAGCATCCAGATTAGAATTTTGTTTTACACTCGCCTTTCGCCTTCATTTTTATCAAGCGGATAATTCGATGGAAGCACGAGAAGCATCTCAGCGTGTCGAGAATTTTTCGTGGTATCACGATCCAAGTTTTGATCTGAAGTTTCTGTCGATGCGGTGAAAAATCCCCAATTGAATAACAGTATTTCAAAAGCGATGGACATAATTTTATTTTACATTTTACGGCGCCACAGAAGTGTCTTTTGAAAAACCGACTACGTCAGTGCTCTAGCCAGTGATTCAAGCTTCCGAATGATTACTAACTGTCTTATGAAAAGTTCCTGTTCAGCGAATGTGATCAGTTTATAAGTTTGTCGCCGTCTAACATATAAGTACCGTTAGTTGGTATCAATCACTGAAGATGTTAATTCTTTGCAGATGTTCAAATGCTAACCGTTTCAAGACCATGCACGTTGATTTGGTACACGTGTCTTCTCATTTCGGACCGTAGGTACAGATTTCAAAACGCATGAACAGATCGTCGTCCAATTGAACACGCCTCATCGCCCACATCTTCAGTACCAGTGATCGGACCTCAAGCTTTCGAGACACGATTTATAGTTCTAGAAATCTCCGCTGTATATTATTCTAAAGTCTTTTGGGATGGCAAATGTTGTTTTATGCACAAGCATTCTGTGAGCTGATTTGCTAAAAACTGTGCAATCGAGGCTCCTCTGGTACTTTTGAGGTACTTCTCTTAATTTATGAATCAAATCATAGAACGAGAACCAGAAAATTAGCTCAAAGTACTAGAAGTGACTACTGAATATTATTACACCCACGACCCGTATTACATTCAATTCTGTACGGTTCCGACTATTTCTAGCATTCGATCCGTCCTCATCCATTCATCTCCTGCTTGAAGAATTCGGCTTCTAACGTCGTAGACTTCTGGTCAGCCTGATCTCATTACTGCCTCGAGGATAATAATGCTGGGGCGTTCGTTGACTGACTGCTGGAGGATATTGGAGGGGGAGGAATCAGTGCCAACGACGAGTATCACTAACCGCTTTCAATGTGATAGCCATGCACGTTGTGCTTGGTTCGTCTCCGAATGCTATAACTCAATAGCATGAGATACTGATGAATTAGTGGAGACATTCTAGATCAAGTATCAACTAATTAGTGTTCCAAATCGGGTGACAGTGAGCGAAAGTGATGTTGGAACTCATATCAAAACAAATGCATTCATGCGAATTTATTCGCAATCAGCCGATTACACTACAAGTACAATTGTAAGTTGGGATTTTCTAGAATCTTTAAGCGGATTTTCAAGAGGTACTGTATCGACAGATGGTAGGGAATAAGACCAACTCACTACAAGCCTGCTGAGAGAGTCGCGAATTGGATAGCGATCAGAAGAAGTCCAAATTTCAAAGAAAAGCTTCGAATCGCAAAGTAAACGGTTACCACGAACTTGTTTTCTAACTTTCAAGGCTCTGGATAAATGCGATGAAAACATCTAAGTGAAAGGAAGGCACTAGGACGAGATGGAACCGCAGAGTGGTGGCCGTGCTTCGAAACTCAGACATGATTGTTTGCGGAGAGCTAGTGATGAGGATCATAATGTTCTGATTTCTTCTGTGGCAACATCTATCATTTCCACATCAGAACACAATGAACGTATTTATCCCCTTTTGTTTACTCTGAAGCCCGAACATGCTCGTCAGCGTCTATATCACTCAGTACAAACACGAACCAAACATCTTAATAATTGGTCCTCCACCTAGGTTTTTCGACACACGGGCTCAACTTTTTCGCATTTGATCTATCGGAATGCGAAGTTCTGACCGATTGGAAGTCACCAATCCCAGTGCGCTGTACAAAAGAAGACTTACAGGCCATAGAATTTCAACTAATGCTCAGTTTATCAGTCGACAGCTGATCACAAGTTGTTTAGTAAAGCGGAGTTTGCATTGGACAACAAAAAGCTGCGAGGGCAATCAGGGCTTCGAAGAAATTTAGTAGAATAGATTGTGCTCCCTTGGCAATAAAACTAATCAAGTATTACGACTATAAGACATCACTTAGGTTTGCTGCATTTCTATCAACTTTCAAAAGGCCATAAGACCGTTTGACGCGTCCACTTAGAATTTCAGCAGAATCGTCAAAGCGAAGTTTTAAGGTGATGAATCTCTATTATCTCTAAGAATAGCTCGATAAAAGTCACTTCTGCATTTTCAATTTCTAACGAAGAAAAAGGCGATGGTATCAAGAAAAGCTATCTCACATGCAGTTCGAAGTTAAATGTTGAGCTTCTTCTGGAAAAGCTACGAAGGTGATTTGCTGAGTCGACTTCTCATCAATTTGACTCCATGTTCTGAAAAAGACTGTCGAAACGTTAGTCACTGTGCGATAAACCTTATTACTGAGATCTTTGTGTCTGCTTAAGAACAAAAATAAAGCGAATAGACGAAGTTTCAAATTACTATCTCACCCAACTCTTGTATACTACCTCGAAAAAGGCATAGACTCAGCTGAGAGAGAAGCTACAACGAAAGCTCTAGACGATGGAAATATCACTTAGATAAAAATTAAGTGAGCTGCAATAAAACGACAAGTTTTTCTCAAATTTTTTAAATGCCTCTTTCGAGGTAGTATACAAGAGTTGGGTGAGATAGTAATATGAAACTTCGTTCTATTCGTTTATTTTTGTTCTCAAACAGACACAAAGGTCTCATAATAAGGTTTATCGCTCAGTGACTAACGTTTCGACGTCTTTTTCAGAACATGGAGTCAAATTGATGAGAAGTCGACTCAGCAAATCACCTTCGTAGCTTTTCCAGAAGAAGCTCAACATTTAACTTCGAACTGCATGTGAGATAGCTTTTCTTGATACCATCGCCTTTTTCTTCGTTAGAAATTGAAAATGCAGAAGTGACTTTTATCGAGCTATTCTTAGAGATAATAGAGATTCATCACCTTAAAACTTCGCTTTGACGACTCTGCTGATATTCTATGTGGACGCGTCAAATGGTCTTACATCAAGGTCATCATCGTGCCATAGAATTTAAGTTGATTATTGTAAGTGACAGTTTCATATTTTGGGGTGTTAATATCATAGTATACTCTTGAATGATGCAACTTCAATTGTACATTAGCATACTACGACTGGGCAGATTAAAGCTATTATGATGTTTTCCACCTTTGGTTGGCTGCAGAGACTATGATGTGCACAACGTAGGTGCCCTTTATTTTGGGAAGCTCATTTTATTTTTAGATAACAGTGACGATTCACAATGGTTGTGGAATTATTTTGTACTTTCTTTATTGTTCATACCAGCTTCATGGCATCGACCGTGGGTATGTTCACAGCCAATAATTCACTTGGCGAGAGCGTACTAATCTTTGTCTGTGATAGCGGGCGAGTGGCTGAGAAAAGGTTTTGATGATGACGAAACTGGCAAGGTGCCCCGTAAGCCACAGAACTAAACGAAATGTATGCAAGAAACCTCAAGGGACGCCTGAAAACATTGTCAAAGAATGTATAGAAATCATCCTATGTGGTGATGCCTTCTTTTTATTTAGAACGTGCTCGTTAATCGCTAAATATATTTCTTAACCGCTAAATCAACTTCTTATCCAATGTAGCGTAGAGTTACTGTGCAATACATACGTGCTCATTATTCGTTCCTAGCGTGGGCAAGCCTGGCCCTAGAATCCCACAGAGCCGAGAACTTGCCATGATTTACTTGGAATGACTGACCTAATACAACTTTATACATCGTTAGATGCTCACATCTAATTGTACACGCAGAATATCTATTTGTTCCCCTTCAGAATGCCTAACAGAGTAAAAAGCATTACGCATCTCACTGAGATCAGACAATGGCGAGCACTTTCTATTACTCCAATTTTATATTTTGATGGGTAAAATCTATAGTGCAAGAAATGTTTTGACGTGCATGTGACAGAACAGCGTTGATAAAAGGCGTCAGAAGAGATAAGAGAGTAAGGAGATTGTTTACCCCCCGTAAGTCAGTTATGTGAACATGGAAGTGGTCACCATTTTCATACTCAAAGAAGAAGATCTATGGTCATTGAAGATCTGCCTAAATGTGCTAGAGATGTCAATGAAATATTCTTCAATAGTTTCTGTTATTTCTTTATTAGAACTCCGTAGGAAGAAGTGGATCATTTGCAGAGCAGTAGTTAAATCCGTTTTGCAACACCCACAGACTTGTTGGTTCACTCCACAACCGGGCTCATCAAGTCTTCTGCGTGAACAAATTGCTACCAGACTTTCTGATACGATAGCAGCACTGACTTTATATATTGGTAGACCACTGACATTCATTATGTAAGTCAGTTTTATGCATTCAACTATCTTAAACCATGCTTGATGAATTCGAATTTAAGGCACATCACTGAGGAAGTGGTCACAATTGAACGCTCCATTTTATCAAGATTAGGATTTTTTTTTCAGATTTTGCAATACCTTTTCACAAAGTGTTGCTCGTGATTTGAGCAAAGTGCAAATCTCAGCTCTTTCAGAGATTTAATTTCAACAGTGCTTTTTATCCTTCATTTTGAGGTTCATGAGATACTTCTGATGAAATCGTTGCACGTCATTCATGCTTTGTTTCCGGTAGAGTGGTTGACCCATAATGATAAGGTGTTGATAGTAACCCATGTTGTCAATGCACTCACTGCTTGTTTCTCTCTGCTGTCTTCCCATCTACTTTTATAATTTTGGATTACACTAAAAATCTTTTTTCTATTCTAGCTTCAATATTGCAATAGGAATTTTGATAAAATTTGGAAATGGAAAACTCACGTAATCATTTCAAAATTTCGCTATGCCTGGCTCAGGATAGGGTTTTTTTCGCTTCTTTCTCAAACTTTTGGTAATTATTCCATAGCTCAAATCTCGAAGATTTCAATACAGTATTTGCTTTTTGATAAGCCTTGCTACTGCGCTGCAGCCGTAAAAGAAAACTACTTCTACCTTTGGCACAAATTTTTATTCCAGTAGAGTTTGTGGGTGACTTGTCACCAGATTTTCAATACTTATTCAATAGCTCGGAAAACATTGACCCTGAAAGTGAGGTTCGTTTTTGAGAAGGTCTTCATATAGCAAAGATTAAAGCGTTTCGCACTCGGATTCAAATACACCGCAACATATGATCGTGCAGAAGTAATAGGGGTGTATCAGAATATTAGAAAATATCTAAAAATTAGTCAGAATTCTTTTTATTTGACTGCCACCTGCAGTGGTATGATGTTATGATATACCCAATAATGTGGAGTGCTGTGCAGAAACGTTTGCGTCAGCCGGGATTTGAACCCAGATCTCACTCTTTCCGGGGAGCGAATGCTAACCGTTGCACCACCGAGCTCATTTTGCACAGCACTCTTATTTACGCTATAAAGCGTTATCTGCCAACAGCCAACCGTCGACGGTCTGGCTGGGCAGCCGCTATCGGCATTGAACCCACTTGTGTTGACAGACATTGGATATCGATAATCAGTCAGATTTTTTTTTATTTGACTGCCACCTGCAGTGGTATGATGTTATAATATACCCAATAAAATAAGTGCTGTGCAAAATGAGCGTCGGTGGTGCAACGGTTAGCATTCGTCCCGGAAAGAGTGAGATCTCGGTTCAAATCCCGGCTGACGCAAACGTTTTTGCACAGCACTCCACATTATTGGGTATATTATAACATCATACCACTGAAGGTGGCAGTCAAATAGAAAGAATTCTGACTGATTATCGATATCCAATGTCTGTCAACACAAGTGGATTCAATGCCGACAGCGGCTGCCCCGCCAGACCGTCGACGGTTGGCTGTTGGCAGACAACGCGTTATAGCATAAATAAGAGTGGTGTGCAAAATAAGCGTCGGTGGTGCAACGGTTAGCATTCGCTCCCGGAAAGAGTGAGATCTTTGTTCAAATCCCGGCTGACGCAAACGCTTTTGCACAGCACTCCACATTATTGGGTATCTAAAAATTTTCCCGAAACGAGGAAAAAAATTTGAAGTAATCAACGAATATCACGATCTTTCGAGACGCCACTTGAGATCGCTGCTCACAACGCGATGCGATTTGCGGCAGCGTGATTCGTTATTACGTGAAAACTGATAACTATTTTTCAGACATGCATGTGGTCTGGAGCACTTGTACAGTGCAATACACTTGTTTCGCCTTTTAGCCTCGCCTGTTTCACAGTGCATTTCGTCTTAGCCAATACCTCTTGGGGGTAACCAACCCCCTACATAGAGGAGACGCTGACATACTATTTAGGCGTGCATCAAATGGAAGGAATCACTAATTGGGCAGTGTTTAACACTCAATTACTCTTGGCGAGTATTTACCATATCGTACGTATGAGTGCCCATGTCAGACCACATGCATGGCTCAAAAATATTTATTAGGAATATCAAACTTTGAGCGTGGTCTTACGAAAACACTCGAAACTAACAGTATGATATTTGCAAACCTTTCCTCCGGTTCAAAAGAATTTTCAGAGTTTTTGGCTTAGGACTGTGGAATCAATTTTGTTTTGCCGTTTTATAAGTACTAGCTTTAATCTTCATTTTATCGTACCACTTAAACCCGCTATGATTTCAACCAACGGCCTGAGTGCCCCGAGCGCAAAACGTACTTTTTCTTACCCGCATCTACAGGATTCTAAGTAGGCCTTTTAGAAATCAGACTAAGTGTGAGAATAGGCTTCCTTCCGTCAAAAAACGATCGAAACTCTAATAAAAGACCATTCAAAGACCCTAGCCGAGCAAAAAATGCGCGCCGAGTATAGAACGTAATTTTAATCTTGCTGCTACAGCCGGAAAGTAGGGTGTTTTTCAAAATTCAATGCAACATTGATATTATTGAAATCTGAGCTACTGAATGATTATTAAAGGTCCAATTGAAAATTTTTTTTCAGCAAAGAAGACCTCTGAATATCTGTGAATCTTCAAAGATATACGCCATCCCGGACGGGTTAATCGTAGAGGACAGCCAAAAAGAAAATCCTTCGTATGTGAAAACTACCTCTGTTGTGAGTTTTGGGAACGAAAAGTGGTCTAACCCATTATTAGGTCTGCATAGTTGAAAAAGCACTAAATTTTCGCTTTTGCAGTATTGTAAGTACTCATAATTATCAATTCAATACTGCAACTAGACTGTAGTTTAGACGACTATCAAAACAATAGTCCAAAATGGCCATAAAATCCCAGAATTAATGATTTTTTACAGTGAACAAGAACAATTGAACACATGACTGAAAATGCGCCGTTGTTGAAGAATGACGATATTGAATCTGGAAGAAGATATGGAGAGATTAGGGCAGTACAAACGACCATCAAAACGCTCACCTTTGAGTGGCCATAAGAAAATTTCCATGCTGGGAACGACGTCGAAGAGCACGGGCTAAAGCTAAGGTGTGTAGCAAAGGTCCAGAAATCCTATGATTGCTGGTTCCTTGTAGTGAGTTACAAAATTTTATAACAGACTTATTCTGACCGTATAAATTTTGTTCATAAGTTCCAGCGCACGATCCCACATAATTTTCGATCGCTGGTTAGAAAGTTGTCTTCCATTGTTTTTTATTGTTTATATACTTTCTTTTATGCACTATTTTGATGTTTATACATACATATTATTGTTGGTTCCAGTACTACAGGGAACTTGAAGAACTACAGGAAGCTTTCGAATACGATAATCGACTAATCGGTGGTAATGAAACTATCATAGAAGTACGTATTTTATTTGTAAAAATTTTTGAAATGATTTTTTTTTATTCTGATTTTACTGCAGTGAGGCAGTTATTTAATTATAGCTTGAAAAAGGCCCTGATCGTTTTCCCTCGCTCGCATCACCTTACTGCTAAATATTACTCTTCTATTTGTAAATCTGCTAGCATCAATAGTGTCTGGATCTCTGTCTATTGTAAGGTTTGTCAATATTCTTTCACTACCACTAGAAATGTTTTGATAAATCTTTTTTCGAAATATTTTCATTTGTCACATGTTTGAAATGTTGCAGCACATTCGTCGATTCCTTCATGGATATTACGACGAGCTTGATATTGAGTATATGTTTGAGCCTGATAAAGAGTACTAATAAGCAAAAATATCCTCGTGGTCGAGAACGGTTAGATTTACATTTTTGAGTTTTTAATTGCTGATTTAAAACAAATTCTTCTATCCAGTGTTGATCAATTTTTTTGATTTTTTTGACTTTACGGTAGGGAGTACCATACCACCTAAACTGAGTCCTGTTCTGAATTTTCAATAATCTATTCAATGCAAAAAGCCAAACTACTTCCTCCTAGCAAAGTCACAAAAGTTCGCACCTGGGAGAATGAGTATCAATTGAGTATCAATTTGATCTTTTTATACTTTGAAGAAAACTTTCATCTCCGTTATCTGGCAGAGAATGAAGAAACGACCCATTTCGCTGGAAAAAAATTTCTCATGAGAGTAGTAGTAATCAATGGAAAGTTTGAATTTCCGGCTACTGCACCACGTGCTTGTTATTTGAAAAAACCTTTCAATAGCGCTGTGGCATTCAAAATGAAATTATGTTTCATACGCGCTGCGCGCTTTTTTTTTTTAAATATTTCCTTATCTTCAATGGACAAAACTCTTTCGCTAGGCTGCTAATAAGTGTTCGTTAGTTCAAAGAATCCAAAAATGTACGTGTTTTCAGGAAAGTGTTTTCGACAGCGCTGTAGCAAAAAGAAAAGCTTGTAGAAATACATATCATCGACTGTTTCCGAACCTCGCTTTAAACACTCATTGTAGTCTGTGATAATGTGAGAAATGGTGATAACACAATATCACGTACTATCACCATAAATAACATCTTCCCCATTCCTGCTAAGAAGTAGAGTTCAGTATGGGAGTGGGCCACTGAAGAAGCTGGTGACATCGTCAAAACATATGCATGGCTGTGAAATACCGACCTTGGAGAAGCTCAAAACATTTTTACAGACTTTATTGAATGTTCAAAAGCGAGGTTAAAAAACAGTTAGTTAATGAGGTGAATTTTTACACATATACCACCAGCCGTAATTCAACGACTGAAAAAAAATGACAATACACATTCGATCACTATAAATAACGTCTCACATCCCTGCTATGAACTAAAGTTCAGTGTGGGGGATGGGCCACTGATGTAGCTGGTGACACCGTAAAACGTACGTATGACCCTGACGCACAACCAGGGCTATAAACATTCTCACTAACTGCATTGAAGAGTCCTGCATTGCACACATGTGTGTTTCTCGCAGAGCAGAACTCTCTCCTTGAGCCATAAATAGCCATAAATAAATAACCAATCATAAGTAATTCACCAGCGTAAGTTTCCTTCCAGCGCCGTGCTTTCTTTTTGGGAGACCGTTTCTCTGCATTGTAGCAGGGGAAATAAAATTGAGTTCCATATTCGCTGCGCATTTGCTTGTCGAATGGGAGGGGGGTGTGAGCTATGGGTCGATAACGCCCAGTGGATAGATCATTTAGGGGCAACTCATATGTGGAGTGCAATTTTCATTATTAAATTCAGGATTTTTCTCCGTTATGAAAAGAAGCTCTAGGTAAAACAAATGACTCTGATGCTAAGAAATTCCTTGATACATTTATATGCTTTTCGTGCTACTAGAGAAGTTTTAAACGCGACAATAAATAAAGTGCGCGGTGCGTGTGAAACATAATTTTGCTTTGCAAGCTACAGCATTATGAAATGGCCTTTCCAAAAAGTGGGTGCTTGGAACAGTAGCTTGAGATTTGAGCTTTGAATGACTACTAGAAGGCGATGGAAAGTCTTTGTCCAGCAGAAGGGATCGTTTCTTTATCTCCTGTCGGGTAACTAAAATGATCCGCGAAGCATTCTCAATGTTGGCCGTCGTATATAAACATCGTATCGTGATAACGTCGTGTCTGTTCAAGAAGAGAACATTTACCTATGAGTCATTGTCGCAGTGAACATGTTTGCTCTTGGAAATAAGAACACAGAGCGGAAGGTACTCAGTTCAAAGGGGTACGGATAACGCAATGCCGTTAATATGCATAAGGATGTGGTTTTGATCAGTCATCAAGTCAACTGAGCCTGCCAATAGTCCGTTGTCGGCAACGCGGTACCACGCCAATCTCGAAAGAGCCCCTTGGCACAAAGACCGGTAACTACCTGTAATGAGGACCTAGAAATGTGGAATATAGAAGCGAGAAAACAAGTGAAAGAACTAAGGGAATCCACATGCTCATGTGTGGCATCAAGTCACGTAGAAGGAAAGCTCAAATTCAACTAAAGCTCGATGATAAGAAATATTTGAATGATATTCTTTGCAAAGTCGCACAGATCAAATATCGTAGTGTTTTTATAGAAGCCGTAAAAAGCAGTAACACCGATGATTCACTCAGTTCGATCTATACGTGTGAAGTTTAATTATTAAGGATAGATTTTCTGGAGACCCTTGTCGCGGGAAAAGCTTTTTCCTTCATCTTTCAATTATCTTCTGAAAACTCAAACATCAGCGATTTCAATAATATGTAAACTGCGTTTGGTTTATGAAAAGCTTTCCTTGCTGCGTTTTTGGAACGAAAATAATATTATGTTTCACACTGAGTTTGCTCGGTTTGCTCGACTCAAATCTGCGGGTGGTCTTTTGCAGAATTATTGGTAGCTGTACGGTAGCCCAAATTTAGACAATATAGACTCTTAACTTTATTTTGAATAGGCTTATTTATTGCGGTGTTAGAGCGAAAAAATTCGTTCCGCCCTCGGGATACTCAACATTGAACATCATAGCGGGGTTATTTAGCAGTGTCGAACAAAAAGAAGTTTTACCGATAGAGCAACGAAACAGGGTCCGTTCTACACTTCTGATACAAAAAATCTATTAGTTTTCCAAAGCAGAGAAAATTCTATGATGATATCGAAAATTGGGCGCCTCTTGAATAACACTCCGAACAGCGATTTCAGCCACCGCTCCGAGTGGATGCACAGTTTTCAACTATTTATTCAAAAATTTCTTCTCCGTTTTGGAAAAATTTCTAAGTTTTAAACTCAGTTGCAGAAGAGACTTCCTTCACCGTCCTACAGGTTCAGACTTTTTTGTTTCACATTGCCAAATAAACCTGTCCTGGAATTTAGGCAATGAGCTAACTGCTTCGAGTGCACAACGTTAAACTCCTTTTGCTCTTTTTCTGACAACGCTCCATGTAAGCCTTTACAAAAATCAATTTCATCGTCGAAATTTTCTAGACTTGACTATCGAAAGACTATCAATAATTGAGTGGCCGACCACTCAAAGACTTTAGTCAAGAAAGCAAAGCACAGTGGGAAATATAGTAATATTCTCGCTGCTATAAAGCAACAAGGGAAGCTTTTCATAAATCAAGCACATTATTCATATCATCGCCACTACATCCTTCAAATGATCATTAGAAGTTGAATAAACGTTGCCCCAGCGAGAAAGGCCTCAGGTAATTGTGTGTCCAAATGGATACATTCTGTATCGAAATGGTTGATAGAAGATCGAGAAAAGACTTTTCATTCAACGTCCATTTTTCAGATTGGAGCTATTGGGTGTTATTTTATGTTCCATGATCATGGGCATAGCCAATATGTATCTCATCATGCGATCAGTTTCAGCAATTATAAGCGGAGACGTAAGTCATCGAAAAAGTGAAATAAAAGTTATTCCTCTGCAGTTAGTTCCGTAACAAGGTTCAGACTCGGTGCATTCGCTTTTTACGTTTTCTAATAGTATCACCTCGTGAGGAATACTAATAGCTAGGTCGAGCTTGACGAAAAAGTATTCTGAAGAATTTTGCTAGCTTACTCTTTCAGGTACACGCTAATGTAAACATTCTGGTGATATCAGCCATGTTGGGTGGATCGTTGATTAAATCAATTCTTATGATAATTTGCTATAAACGAGGTTCTCCCTCGTCAAAGGTGATCATCTACAATTAAAACAAGGTTTATTGAGATAATTCAACAATTTATTGCATTTGGTAATATAGTTAAACGTAGTAATAGGGATATGAGCGTAGATTTCATTACAAATTTATCTTCGAAGGACACAGGAGATATAACTGGAACCCATGGCATCAAGAACGTTTTTTTCTTCGTATAAAATCCATTCTTCACTACCGAGAGTTTTTTTTTTTTGGGGAAATGGATTAGTGCAGTGATAGCAATCCACTAATAACACGGATGACTCGATACCCAAAAGCTGGCTTGACTCCACTCTCGGCTCACCAAATCTCCGTTTTTTTAAAGTTGGGGAGGTGTTATTAGAATTGTCTGTCAAGCTTGCTCTTACTAGTTCACGTCGGAGAACCTTTACGCATTTAGTACAGAACCTAGGAAGTATTGAGTGGACCAGCATCAAACGGCATTGCAATCAAAGCAAAAATCAAGTGATCAAGGTGAAGGTGACATAAACGAAAAAACTCGGGGATCGTTATTGATGGTAGGTAAGAGAAAACGTGCAATAATGCGTAAAATGGTATTGGAAAAAATTCTAAACCTGTATTCAAGCATTGCAGTCTTCAAGTGGATTATCATTATATAAATAGCAGTAAAACTTCATTGTCTCGTGTTTGCCATGCTATTTCGTCTTATAAGGACGCGTTCAGTGCATGTTAGAGGTATATTGCGATACGCAGTGGATCAGCAGCCAATTCGACCCAGTGATTCAAACTCACCAAGCATTCCGAGCATTCCTTCCCGGGGATCGACAACTTACTAGTTGCTTGTCTGCGACTTGATGCATTGGTGGGTCGCCGCAATCGATGCACGCGAGATTTCATTTAAACGCCTCTACGATGTTTGAAAAAAGGACAGAACTCCCGGCGTTGATTAAATCCTAAGGGAAACGACATGCATTCGTTCTATTTATCATCGTTTGAGGTGACTGAATGCGCATCTGGCCTCTTACGATGACTCCCATTAGCCTACTGATGTATGAGGTCACTAATACTGTTCTCCCAAACAACACTGGTACCCTTTAACGACCCCGCAGAGACGAGAGGCTCAGTGAGCCTTGAACGCGGGATCAAGCCAACAGCTATCGGTCGTTTATTTCGCAGAGCACCTCTAATCACTGCGCCACGCGCGCTTTTTGTGATTCTCTGAGTAGTCAAACTCACAGCGTATCAATCACAGGACCAAGCTAAGAGTTTTATCCTTTTTTTTCTAATACGTCGTCTTGTGACTTATACAAAGAATGTGTGACGTCCGAGTACTTAGGTGCTTGCCATGGACATGCGGAATGACATCGCTACATCAGTAGTCGCCATTGTTGCCGCAAACTGTCGGTGATATTTTCTGGCCATACGCAGATCCTATTGGAGCTATTATTGTCTGGTTAGTAAGTTTTGTTCCTCCGCTTAATTCAGATTCATAGAACGACGTACTTTGTATATTAACTTCACCATCACTATAATTTACCACGGCATTACTAGGTCGGTCGAAAAGTAATCCAGGCTTTTGATTTTCAACTTCATGCATCATGAAAACGTATATCTCGGCTGATACTTGAATATTAGGATACTTCTAACAGCTGAATTCACACTTCATGGAAGTCACAGAAATTTTCCATTCACTTTATCCTTCTGGAATTGTCGCAACAGTAATGGTTTGTTCTGATTGTGGCTGATCTTTGCAATTCAAAGATCACTCCGTTTGTGGTTATCGAATCACCTCCAGCTGAAAGTCATAGTTTGCCCCGCCTTCTAAGCGATGCTGCATAGTTCGAGTGGATATCATGGTGGCAGTTTATATGAGCTTAACGATTCCGAGAGTTCCACCAACGTATCGAGCCAGTACTTCAGTCTTTTACAGATCTCTGGTACCAATTCGCTGAGTTGAGTGGTGTAGGATTAGTAAGTTCGGAACAGGATCTAGTAGACGACCATAAGCATCGGAGCACCTCAAATCACTGGGCTACATTGTTGTTACTTTAATTACTAGTGCAAAAATCCTTTCAGGACTAAGCGAACAATTTCAGCGGTATAATCGCTGTGTCATGGTTCCACTACTCGTTAGATCACGTGCCGATTCTTGTCGGTGTTCGAGCTGAAAGAGATCGGCTTATCCGAATTCTGAAAATTGCCATGGAACATGACAATCGCATACGGTAAGTGGTGTGATAACTCTATTATGTAGCAAATTGCAAGCAAAGTAAGAACGATACAAGGCGGAAGAAGTGGCAAGTAGTTCAAAAGCGCACCCAATTCAGTATCTTTATGTGAACGTACCTCATCAAAAAAAGAACAGTCTCAACGAACATGTCGATTACACCAATACTATGTACTCGAAGCCCTGTTTATTTATCGCTTCATCTCCATAAATTTTGTATTTTCAGTTGTATTCACCATGCAGTGGTATACCATACTGGTGTCCAAGCCACCGTTGAATTACATATTGTGATGGATAAGAAGCTTCCTTTAGAGGTTCGGTTTATAACGTAGACTGTGCTGAACTATGCAGTTATGTGGATTTGATGGAACGAAGTTTTACAGATTACACATGACATCTCCCATTCGTTGCAAGATAAATTGCTAAAGCTTGACTTTGTCGAACGAGCTTTTGTCCATTGTGACTACGAATGTGACGAATAGAGAGGTCTTATTTTTAAATACAATTTTTCTGTAAATACAAACAGCAAATGAAATCGTTGTTGCAGTAGTAAATGAGTTTGATCACGGAGGTTCCATATGCGACATCATGAGCTTGAAACTGCAAAACTGCGCAAGCGTTAAATTAGTATGGAGCAATTGCCAAGACCGACTGTCTGTTAACCTCGGCATGCTTTAATATATCCTAATTTTCTTCTTCAAGCCAAACACGAAGTATTATATGATTTCTTTATCTATTCAACAGCTGACGTTTCGGCAATTCACTTTCGTCCATTTCCAGGCTCTGAAGAACGCAAACTGCTGAATCGTCAGCTGTTGAATGAATAAAGAAATTATATAACACTTTGTGTTTGGCGAGAAAACTTGAATAAATTAGTATAGAGTATCAACCTAAAAGCGAAGCGATCGCGTCTTTATACCGAATGTAGACGGATGTTAGGCGTGGACTGCGAGTTTCTGGCTGTGTCTACCTTACTTACGGTGTGCCTCCCGAGCGCAGACAGAGTTATGACAATGACAAAATGCTTGCATCTAAATGTATGTAGAATTTTCCACATTGCCTTGAAGAAAAGCTTGCATTTGGCCTTTCAATTGAAATCGTTTGCTCCGTAATTCTCGTTTGTGTCGCTCAAATAAACGTCAAATTCATCTCTTTTTTTGAAGAATCAGAGTTACAAGGAAGAAAATCATTCTCCGATCTATAAGGATCGATGACTAGCTGTGGTGAAGATTTGACAACCTACTAGCGGGATTTTCTAAAGATTGTAGGAAGAATAGCGCTTGACCGGTTAAAAGTTAACGAGGAAAAAAATGACGGATCACTGAGCCTGCCCCGAATATAAGCACTAATTTGACTACTCCTAAACCGACGGTGACAACGCAACGAAAGGAGTGGAAGAAGTGTTACACGAAATCTGAGAATTGATAATCTAAGTATCTAAGTAGGATGTCAATGAACATATCCACACCCCATGGAGGAGAAATAAAAAGTGGCGCTATGTCGTTCGCAAGAAAAGTTAACAGAAGGCCTTTGTACAGAAACTGTGATATTTCTCGTAGATGTCGAAGGAGCAGAATCCATTGTGGAGGTGGTAATAATTAGGCGGTGATACGAATTAGCCACTGACTGTCAGAATAACAAGCAACACAATCAAAATGATGCACTAAAGGAACTAAGTGTCTAGAGACCACTACAAGCTGGTATTACGATACAAGTAATATTATAGCTTTGATAGAAGTATTTTACCCAACTATAGGCGACAAGATGTCACAAAAAGTCTATTAGACACAATTTACTTACAGATTTTGATTTTTGCCTTTCATGTGTAATAAAAGGGCATAGATGAGAACGGTTATAGGCATTTGACTTTCTATAGATGAGTCTCGTGCGATTTCAAAATCTGAACATAATAAATAAAGGCTGAATAGACATTAAAATGACAGAGGCAAAGCTTCAGTAAACTGAAATCGAGCAAAACTGCTTTATTTGCATCTAGAAAAGAACAAGTCCTCAACTATATGCGTTACAATCAAAATGCAATGAAATTATAAATTGACAGGAGAGTTTCATAAAAAAACGTGGTTTGAAAATAGGATTGACACAACTGAAACAGATGATCAGCTTAGATACTTTTTTTATAAATCTAGTGTCAGTTGATCAACATCAGTGATATGTAAGGAAATTTGTTTTTTTCTCATTGTTTTGGTGGAAGAACAAGTGTTTTCTGCAACTTCGAATAACCTTAAGTCCCGCAAGTAAAAACAGTGGAATGTGAAAAGATCTCATTGAGAGGCAAACTCCAGTGTTGACCTCTAATTGTTCATATAAAAATCTGCAGTTGAAAGAACGGAAGATTTATGCTAAGCACCTAGTAGTATGTCCAACAGTTAAGCACCAAGCCTACTCAGGATAAAGGAATTCACCCTCCGCATTTATGGTTCTCTTATATAACACAATCAACTGATCATACAAGGCGTAACTGATTCCAGTGGACAGTATGATGAAGGACGATTTTACATCTCACTGATGTCGGTTTGTGTCACTTGCAGACTTGCAATAAGCTTACGAGTGATATAGATTACATGTTAACGATTTCGAAGTTGCTTTTCAACAGAGTGCTCATCTGTAAAACGCATTCCATAAAAAATTAGCAGATAACCAGAAGCAGACAATGAGCAAGATACTTCCAAGGAGATCACCGGTAGCGGTTAAGAACGGTATAGCTGAGCTGTCCGGATCGATTCTCACCCTCCACATCGCTCGTACCAACAGCTGACAAAGATAGAGCAGTATCACGATCTGCAATCTAGGCATTTTTTTCACCATGATTTGGAGCTGATAAAAAGAACACATGCCTGAATAAGTGATACCAGCATGTACGTGAAGGTAAATGGGGCGGTGTTCGCAAATCCACAACCGAACAGGAAAATTATATTGATAAATACAAGATTTCCAGGAATTGACATACCCATAAGAATACGTGCCGCAATAGAATCTGCATCTAAAATGTGGACGAATAATCGTTATAGTTTAGGATTTGAACAATAATATGAATTGCTTTCGATCATTTGTGGAGCAGAATGGGTGTGATTGACCGATTTCGACTCATATATGTTTGAAAACACTTGCATCTGCTTTTCAGCAAACACATCCCGGCTTACACAAAACTGTACTTATATATAATCTGATGCAATATTTTAAGCCTTTCACAAGGTAGGTTATGGCACATACAAGTTACTAAACGCACGTTTCGGCTTTTTAGCCTCATCAGTAGCTGGTGCTTTTTGTTAGATCCAATCCTTTGCAAGGGAGAATCACGCCCTACTTATACAGATTATGTTGCTTCAAGCGAGCCCTCAGAAAACAGTCGAATATAAATTTACTTAGATAGTTTGATACTCAGGAGACATTTTGATTCGCTTCGTTAAATCGCGACGCCGTTGGATTCGTATGTGAGCTCGGTTGCCAATCTATGATGTGTAGTCATATGTTCTCATTGACATGTTAAGTGATCAATGAGCCAGTTTTCCTCTTTTGAATCTGGAAAATTTCACCATTGATTTTGAGCTCTGTATCACACTATGCACCAGCTTTATCGATTGAAGGTGTTTTGCTGGATTCTAAATACACTTCCCTTGGATGGCAAAAATTCCTTTTTTGAACGTCAGCCGCTCGAAATGATTTGACAACTCAAATCCACTTTGAACTCAGATACTCGTCCAAAACTACCAATGTATCAACCATTTGTAGTACTTTTCTTTTAAATTTTCTGCGCGGATGTACTTCTCAACCTACCAGACTGGTGAGCTACCATTCTACAAATTGTATGAGTCAAATCAAACCAGTGTTTATGTGACCCTAGATACTTTCAACCATTACGCTTCATGTACCCTTTATTTCCCGTTAGACATTTAAAACATGCTGTAACACGTAATGTTTCCTGAGAAAGATACACAACTTACGGGTGGTAATAAAAGCATGCCACGGGTTCAAATAATACCACAAATTCTTTCTATCTTGTGTTTTGTTCTTGCGGTCTCGATGCAAGCTCGTACTTATGCGACTTGCTTGTACAGCGACCAGATTGCCACCAACACCTGAGAGTGAAAGAAGTTTAGATGACTTATAACTGATCACATTCTGATAAAATTCTTGTTATTCTTCATGTGATTTAATTCTGTTCTAAAAACGGGTTGTCATACACTTCTGAAAAGAAAATTGGAATAAGGACTTTTTAAAAATTTATGCATAAATACAAAATACCTATTTTCCTAGACAATAGTCAATAATCTTACCAACTAATCATAATGTTCAAAAATCAAAATTTCGATTCTTGTGGAAAGGCTTGATTTGATTTTGACCTTTTTACGACCGTCTCCAACTATTATAATTAAAAAAAGCGTTATTCATGTGCAACTAAGATAGTCTATATTTCCCGTGGGGCCCAAACAAAGTATGGGGTGTCGGATTTTCTTTTGAGATTGCCGTTAAATTGTTCAGTTACCGAAAGAAAAAGAGCAGAAGAAGGAATTTGCAACAGAAAAAGATAGCTTCTAAAAGACGAACCCTAAAGGACTATTCAACCGTGTACTTCCGAAGATCATTGTGCGGAGAGTGGAATCTCTACTGGTTTACGGAGACGCATCACGTGCTTTTGATTTAATTTCATCATAGCGCTAAATTTTCCTTTACTTAAGTGAACATTCTCTTTTTTCGCACTTCTGCACGCTTGATCAAAAATTTTGCAATTCACCTAAGACTAAAATCTAAGATCTCTCCATGCAACACTTTCATAGAAACTGAATCGCTCAACTTCACCAAGAATTAGTTGTATATATTACTTATAAGACACGACTTCGCCACTCTACTCAAATCTGGAGCTCGTTTGATTTGGTTCGATGTTTAACATTTATCATCTACGAAAATCGGTACTATTCCGTTAGACGACGACAAATGAATATTAGACCCCATTGTGGAAAAAAATTTCTCATAGGAGTGTTATATATCATTCTAAAGTTTAAATTTTTGGTTAGTGTGGTCCGTCACCGTTTTTCGAAAAGACCCTTTTATAACGGTCAAATGGAAAGAAAACATTTATGTGTCACACACGACTTTTTCTCGCAAGATAGAGCTCTTTTTAAACTATTAGTAATCATTCGATAGCGTAAGATTGAAAAATTCTAGGAATGTGCTTATTTTCTGAGAAGCTCGTTTCTCTGCAGTGCAGCAGAGAAGATAAGATTAATTCATATACGCGGGCATGTGTTTTTGGCTAATCTACGGGATGGAGAAGGCGATGCGCAGGGCAGATACCGCGGTTTCGAAAGGGCCATCGATCGATTGGCGCTTTGGTAATCACATGGAAGTGCGATTTTTCTTATTAAACTAAGATTTGTTTTCCCGCTTTTTAAAAAACTTCAAATTGGACGTCTGAATGTGACACTAAAGGTTTTCTTTACACGCTCATGTGCTTCCGTGCTTCCAGCGAAGTAGTAGTTGGATTCGCAGTCGACGCAAAACATAAAATTGTTTTAAATTTATACTACTGAAAAAAGACAATATTATAGAGGGGTCTTTTCAAAGAACGGTCATGTATCGCGCTAGCCAGAGAGTTAATTTTTCGAACAAGTATTAGCACTGCATCTCTTGCCGTCTAACACAGAAAAATTCCGAAAATTTTTGCATTCGCGTGTGTGTTCGTATTAAACCTATGGAGATAACATTTCCTTCCCCATGAATAAGGTCGAATGTTATTCAATTTGGTTCTCACCAAAACTCTGAAGTGGCTCTAATATAGTGCTTTCGAATATTCATCACAAAGGCAACAGTGCGCTTCTCTAGATCTAGGGAGCTTTTGCAAGAGAATTTTGGCAGTAATTAGCCAGTCTCGGAGGGATTCAGTTACGCATTGCGTTGAAATACATAAAACACTGGTACTAGTACTAAGATATGAATGTTCCAATCAAACAAGCACATGGAAAAAATGAGTAGTCTTCTTCTAAAGTATTTGATTTGCTGTGTATTTTTCTTGTTTTAATTACTGTGTCTTCCTTGTTTTACTTGGAATATCTTCTGTTCCGTCTCAAGCTCCCAAGATCACAAGAACAGTCTACATTAGTTAAAAATGTAACTCCACAACATAACAGGGGGGTTCATAATGATGTGAAAAAGGTAGATTGGAATCTAATTGAGTTCAATTTAGTGACGTACCATTAATCAACGGTTGAAAAGCCGCAATCGGTGGATATTTACGAATTGACGTCTTCAGAACGAAACCACTAAGTGTTGTGATTGACATTGCCGCCAATACTGGCCACCAACCATGCTTAAGTACCTGGACGTATTTGCTTTGCTCACCAGTCTGACACGTATCTACACCAATCATGATATACCTATGATAGGTTTTCGCTCACCTCAACTCACCTCTATCGTAAACTGATCTTCGGCCGCTTTATAGGCGCTAATAATAGCAACTGCGTAGAAGAAAACTAAAAGAGTAATCGGTATCCAGTTGTATCGTTCTGACAATGTTAGTAATGACGTACCAAATCCAAGCTGAAATAAAAGGATTAATATAAACGTGGCATTGACACTATGAAATTGTTAATAAAGAAATCAAATATCCAAAAACCGGTTCTACTAATGAAAAAAGTACCAGGATCAAAAGTGTGGTGACATCACCTAAAGAAGATGCCACGGGTGTGGTAATATTGTCTGGATTCACCTAAACAAATGAGTATTAGTTTCGTAAAAAAGTTTTTCTTGGGAATGTATCACGTGTTGATTGTTTACCTTCCATTTCTTAGCCACAATAACCACCCCAATCATAAGTAAACCTAACATCAGAGATGCGAGAGAAGCGGTGGCTACGGAAGACAATAAAAGGCAGAGCGAATCACGAATCATAAACTGAAAATAACAGCAAATGTTGATGCTGAGGGATGTATAGCTGAGTGTTATATCTCCTCATTAATCTATTCCCCCACCCCTCCCCCCCACCCCACTCCCCCCATTAAATGTATGCCGTCCTGTGTGGACACCACCTTTGATGTTATAAAGTTATTCGCCCCATTAGTTGGAATTATATCGAGATCAGATACGGAATTCTCAGCAGAAAATTTATGAAGCAATAGCCAGCGTTTCCGAAGGATTTCGTCATGTTCGAAACTTGGAAACGATCACATTCACACCTTTTCGTATTCATCTATATCAAATGGGTCATACAAGGTCACGACTGGTACCGTTTTCGTAACATGCATCGTTTGATACTCAATAAAGTTTCTATTGTGATACGTGCCACTTCTTTGGCATGAGAAGCTCTTTTCTACATAGATTTAAATTCGCTGGTTCTTTTCGGTTATCGGGGGACAATTGAATTAACGATTCCTTCTGCTGGACAAAGACTTCCCACTGTACTTATGAGAATTATTTGAAAGATTAGATCTCTGGCTGTTACGATAAGCGTTCGTATTGTAAAAGAACCTTTTTATACCACTGTAGCCAAAAAAGAACACCTGTGTTTTACGCACGAATATTTTTTGCAGGACAGAGCTTTTTTTTGAATTATAAATAACCATTTGATAGCGTAAGTTTCGACAAGTTCAACGCTGTGCTTATTTTTTGGAATAAACCGTTTCACAGGAGAGTAGCAGGGAAAATAAGTTTGAGCTTCACATGGGCGCCTTTGTTTGTCGGCACAGGAAGACAAAGAGTATGCGTCATATTCGAGCCTTTTAGAGAAGCAACCGACCAACTCAAGAACTCTGTGCGCCAAACCACAGAGTGAATGAACGATGTCCTGTAAAATGACTTGTAGAACTTGCCCATGCTACTATGTTCGAACAAAATCACTACCGTGGGCGACATGAAAAATATGCTGATGGACACGTTACTCGATAAAACCGGCTTTCCAAGAATCTATGTGCCCAAAGTGTGGATAACCTGAAATGTTGTGTGGAAGCAGCAAAGCAAAGCAAAGCAAACTATCTCACTGAAAGCCCTTACACTCATAATGATTTACTTCATTAGCTCACTGCGACAAAAATAATGACAATTCAAAGCCCCTTAGCATCTTACACCACACAAAGTGGCCAGTGGTAAGAATGAGTTAGACGCAAGCTGATTTTATGGATTGATGCACTCTTACAAGAAAATTTCACGGTCGTGAAAAAGCATTTGCGGTTTATGCATTGTTAGAATGAGCCGTTCGATACTGCAATGCATTCTTGACAAATGTGATTACGTTATACACCATTTTGATCAACATTTCTTGCTTTATGCCATGTTGTTAACGATGCTTTACATGCTGTTTATTTTACAATTATTTTAGAATATGGAAAGGACGTTAAACAAAATGCACGTTCGAGCAATTTTCCAAGAGTTAATAATGGGTCATTAAGCAGAAGAACGCAACTCGTAAGATCAACAAACCCATTTGTCCCAGAAACTACTAACGAACTTTCATTGCAGTGATGGTTCAAGGAGTTCCGTGAAAGGAGACGAGAGCCTTGAAGATGAGGAATGAGCGGCCGACCGTGGAAGTTGACAATGACCAATTAAGATCAATCATTGAGGATCCTCTTAAGACTACACGAGTTGTTACAGAAGAACTAAACATCGACCATTCTACGATTGTTCGCCATTCGCCAAAAGTAAAGTGGAAGTGATTACGGTTTCAGGCCGTCAAAAAGTAGCAATTACTTCTGTATTAAACTTGTAGCTAAAAGGTGTCAAATCTTGTTTCGATTCAAAAAACTGGTTATTGTGATGACATTGGAACATCTTCTTACAGTTGTCTAAGGATGGAAGGAAAACATTTGCACAACGGCTAAAAGCTCACAAGAAAGTCTGGAGCAACTGCTACCTAAGTGAGTGTATGAATTTGAGCGAATCTCGTTTTCTCGTCGCCATCTGTGAAATCTCAACTAGTTGTCGGAAATGATCCTAAGTTAATCCTAGTTGTTATGAACCCTCTGGATACCTCTGGGTCACAACCACTGCCACACTTCTTCTAGAGTTTACACGACTTCGTGATAGCTATATGGCCGATTATTTCGCAAACATTAGTTATTTTGATCTGGACTATACCGGTTTTTCTCCAAGAATTAGGGGCGGAATGACGGCTATCGATGAGACGACGATGGCCTGTGTCTGAATCAGTGCCATGTTCGATATGGCTACTTGCCACATTTGTTTCTTGCTCTCCATAAAGCCAAGATTAGCCTAAATAAGAATAACTATATTGAAGGATTAGCTTATTTCAAGATTATTTAAGCAAACCAATGTTGATAACCGGGATGCGAGTGTCATTTCGAGATTTCCTTTCATACCGAGTAACGTCGGCACTAGTGTAATGGCGTCAGGCATGTCCGTGAAGAATGACCATGTTTCGGCTCCTTCAAGAAGTAGACCGGCGAGGATCAGGCCAAAACCAGCGAAGAGAAAAGGAATCAACGTCTACATAAACATAACTTTACAGGAATAGTCTTCACTTTATTCACCAACTATAATAAGGTAAAATTGTACTCGCTTATGCGGAAAAGAGTCGAAAATTGCTATATTACGGTATGGCGTTGTTCAACTTTTCGATATAAAGGATAAAATTGAATAGCAATTCCTTCAAAAAGAGACAAACTGCTGACGACAGCGTCTTAAAGAAGCGTGATTTCCAGTAATTTCCAATAGAAACTATGATCGGAATTTTTCACAAAAAGGAAGCTATTAACATTGACATCATAGGAAGCCTGGTTTCCAGTAATTTCTATTACTAGGCTGTGTAAGAGGTTCGCCGTTTTGGTTTTTTGATGATCTTTGCATTGAAACTGCATGACTTTGTTATCGTTCAATTGCACATATCTCTGTGAACATTTTGATGTAAAAGTTGCTCATAACCGCTTCAAGGTCCAGGGAGCAATTCGCTTGTTACTCATGTACGAATGGCGCGTAGGGGAAAATGCTAGTAAAGTGACACGCAACCGGCCGAGTTCTAATGTCGAAGCATCAACCTCTCAGCCGTTTAGTTGCAGAAGTTATCGAGGTCGGTGGAGAATACTTTAAAAGATAGTTTCTCCTCTGTTGGAACAAAATATTGCAAATCATGTTAAAAAAACCAAAACGGCACAAATTTTTCCACCACGTAATTGAAACCACACAAGAAAGCTATGAAAAGAAATAGGAAAAAAAGTTTTTTGCAATAAAATTGCTTATAAACGATCTGTAATAAACAGATAACCCTTCGTGGGGTCCCTGCGCACCTTGAGCTAACCAAGCTTTGCATTCCTATCGAGTCGTGAATTTATGCCATGTCCATATGGCGGACTAGAAACACCGATTCAAAACACCGGCAGTATCACAATTGCAAAGGTCAAGTAGCATTCAGTCACCTCTACAGTGATGGATGGAATCGAATGAATGACTCAACTCTTAGGAGCTAATCAATCCTGAGTTTAAACTTCAGCCTCCATTATTTTAATAGGCAGAAGGAAATCATAACACATAGGAAAAAGCAGAACCAATGAACGTTCACTTTTTTGCACCTATCAAATTCGATCATTCAGAAGCTCTTCGAACATAGAGTTAGAAGAAGACTGACAAGAAAATGAGTTGTGTTAAGCATCACGGTGATGTTATTAGAAGAAAGTATAACTTCGGTCAAACCTCTATGAAGAACGAGATTGTAGATTCGGGCTTATCATGTGACGGTGGTAGCGCAGTTTTTAATGACATTTGTTGAATGATCACTTCAAGCGGAGCAAACATCCATTGTTCATAGAGTGATGTTGTCGGCGCCAAATTGTCTTTCGGATCACTGAAAGTGTATCTAAATGTTGTGTGCAAATTGAACTGCCTTATTCTTGAAGAAGAAACATGACGGTAGATTCAAACACATTTGTAAGAAAATTGTTGTCAATTTTTCAAGACTCAGTCACAATAGTTGATGCTCGACATGAGATCAATGGCTTTTCTTTGTTTTCTATATCATGAGAAGCTAAAATTTAGGAATTCTACAGCCTTGTGACTGAGATGAAGATGGCAGTAGATTCGGGGCCACTTCCATTTACATCTGAGTAGAATGACAAAGCTGGTCATGAGGGTACCCAGGGCGTAATACCAACCCGACAAAATCGCTCAAGCGTGTACTTTGTCAAAAAACAGGGAACAGGACGTCTCATAGTCTATGTGAATCACTGTTTTGTCTCCTTAGTGGAAATTTCCCACTTCTAATTCTAATAACCATATTAGGAAAGGGTGAAGATAGTTGTCCTCTAAAATTTCAGATGATTAAACAAATCTCATATCCAGAATTTGTTTTTCTTGAAAAATTGAGCTCACTAGGGTGAGAAATGGAGTAGATTTCAATGGGGACTCCATTTGTGATGTTTGAAATCATTGCAGAATAATCATGGAATGACATAGACCAAAAGGTGGAGAATCGTCAAATTCGGTAGATATAGTGTAAATTAGTCAAGTTAAATTTGATATTTCAATGTTGATGCATGTGTTCAGATTGTTCAGATTATGCCAGATTATCACATAACTTTTATCCAGCTAACGTTTCGACTCTTTGGCTTCTTCAGAGCCGATAATCCGATCCGATTATCCCAGGTGGTTGCCCTCGTGATTTAGTTGTTTGTTGTAACATCGAGTCAAAATAAGTGAAGTTGAGCAATATTCGACGATGCAACCTCACCCTGCTGTACACTTTCCAAACTTCATTCTGTGCTTAAATCATATCAGTTGGAAGTACCTAACGATGTAGGACTTGTTATTTCCCCTCGGTCACCATGTGTAACATTTCAAGGCTTGCAAAGTCCCAACAGCAAATCCAGCAGCAAAGAGAAGGGAGAAGAAGGTAAAGGAGAAAGCCCTCGGCGTTGATCAGTCAATCTCTGACGAATGCGCCATGCATTCGTGTTCAATTTATAACTTCGCTTGAGATGATTGAATGCATATCTGGCCTTTACAATGACTCGCGATGGCCTCCCGCTGTACCGAGTTAGTGCCGCTCATCCTTTCACTGACTCCGGAGAGATGGACGGCTTGGTGAGCCATGAGCAAGAGATCGAACCATTGACCTCGTGTGCGACGCAGAGCACCTCTAAGCACTGCTCCACATGCACCACCGCTATGATTCCACACATTTCTAGTACAAATTCACCGACTTCGGCGAAATGGTAGGCTCGGTGAGCCTTGAGCGCTGTATCAGACAATCGAGCATCAATTGATTGATCATGTACGTCGTTAAGCACGTTTAACCACTACGTCACGCGCTCGTGAAACAAATTTGCAGTAGAAACCTCGTGTCTTCTCACCAAGAAACCAGTAAATCATCGGTCAATGTTGGGGGTAATCAAAACACGGTCCTGGGTATATAACACAGTTCGTGTCAGTCGACATATTTTGTAAATGTATAACAAAGTATTCTGCTTGAGAAGTTGATAGTTTCGCAAGCTCAAGTAGATTGATTGTCAACTCTTTGCAGGAGGCATGTGTCCAATTGAATACACGATTTTCTGGAAGCCTTTTTGGCTGAAAAAGTTTTTTTATAAACTTTAGTAGTCCCCAAAAACCCAAATCTCGGTTACAAAGTGTAAATTTCTCAAAAGCCTTTTTATTGCGTTATAGCATTAAAAACAATGTTATATTTCACCCTCAGTTTGCTTCGTTTGCTTGGCTGGGGTCTGTGAATGTTTTTCGCTAGACTTTTGGTAATCATTCACTTGCTCGAATCTCGACAAATACTGATGCTAAAATTTTTTCTGAACAGTCGAGACAGTACCTTGTGAATCAAAAAGAAAGGCTCGTACCTTTAGAGCAAAAGAACAAGGTCTCTTCCAGAATCCCAGTACTAAAAATCAAAAAACATCGAAACTGGGGAAAAAATTCCAAATAACTGAAGAAAATCACACATTTCTTGGTGACTTAGAATCGCTAATCGCAGTGTGATTCAAGAGACTTGTGATTTTCGCTATTATTTGGAATTTTTTCTCCGTTTCAGAAAAGCTTCAAAAGTTTCCTACTGTTTGATATATCACAATTTTTCTACGCGTTCATATGCTTTTCGTGCTGTAAATTTTTTGATGCGAAACGTAATATATTTTTCTCTGTTGAAGACCTTTTCGAAAAGCGAACCCCTCAGAATCCATTTTTTGAGCTATCGAATACGTACTAATACCCTGCTTAGCAGCCATTGTAAACCTTAGCTGAGCAAAAATTGTGCGTTGAAAGTAAAACGTAATCTTGTTCTGATACAGCACTAGTAAGGCCTTTTCAAAATCAATATCGGTGTTGAAATCGCCGAGATTTAAGCTATCTAATGACCACTTAAAGACCAAAGAAAAGGCTGAAAAGGCTACGTTCCTGAAGAGTTGAGAGGGTTGCAGGTCATGCAGATATCTTCCTAGCTAACAAATCACCTACTGAGCGGTGAATGTGGTAGCAGCCTACAAAAGGCGAAAAAAGAATCAGAGCCGTTGACCTTCGAATAAAACATTGTCTCATTAGTACAACCAATTATATGTGAGTAGCAATTCTTCTAATATGACTATCGAATCACTTGTAGGAAATTTCGAAATGCAAGGCACGTTACAAAATACTTTTTCAAAGTAAACATAATGAGCAGAGGTACAATTTTTTGAGAGACGCAGATCATAACACGGAAATGATTGAACGAAGTGATATAGAACTGTAGAAACGATAAGAATCATTAGGAGAGTGATGGGAAACTGATGAATACGATATGATTCGGCTGTGAGGACATCATATGGGGCTGATCGATCTGTAACTGCAAGCAACATGCGGCACTGGCCTTGTGAAATGAGTTGTCCGTAGAAGTTTTTGTATCACTAAGGTCAGAAAACCGTAAAATGAATTCCTTCTATAAATACATTAAGGTCGCGAGTAACATAAAAGTAGGGGTGCTCTTCCATGAACGCGGGGCCCACCTGATTTTATCCTCCACCACGCGGACTACACTCACATATCACCGGGTTAAAGAATTGACATTAGCTTTATTTGAAACCAGAGCTCTGTTCACTAGAAAAAGAGTCGAAGAATAACTGTGCTGGAGGATTAGGAATACTCTAGCGCGGCTATCGATTACACAAACAATGAATGTGGTTTCAGCATTCAGCGATGAAAGTGCAGGGCTTACTCCTGGACAGAATCGTAATTTCATTCCGCCCAGTTTTTGTAAACCCAAGGATTAAATCGAAGAACTAAATTTCAATTGCAAGGCAAACAGCTTTCCGAACATTTTCGATATTGTTGTGTTTTTTGTTCACACGCCTGTTATGGCATACGTTTTCTAAGGACGCGAAATTATTATCGCCACCAATTGTTCATAGTTGACATATGAATTGTCAATGCAAACAATCTTCTCGCTGCAATTCCAAGACTTACTGTCAGTTAACCTCATCACAGTGGGAATAGATCAGTGGTATTTCTGTTCAGCATTTCCGAGGTGTTGAATAAAATATTCATTGAATACTGGTAATGCAATACAATACAGTGAAGTAATGCAACAAGAATATTACAACAACCGTGGTAGCTTACGTTTCGGCGAGGTTTGCCATCTTCAGAGCCTGGAAAGGTCAACTTGATTTGCAAATCATTCAGTCAAAAGTCTCCATAACCTCAGCAGAAAGCGTGAGAAACGATTTTTTTTACTGCTGAAGATGGTGCACTTCGCCGAATGGTAAGCCACCACGATTATTGTACTATTTATGCTGCATTACTTCACTGAATTGTATTGCATTACTAGTAATCGAAAGATACTATATTTAACACCTCGGAAGTGCTGAACAGAAACACTACTGATCTAATTCTCTTGCTTTTCTCTACACTTGTGGCAAGCCGATAGTTGTTCAAAGCCTTTTTTCATAACCTCTTTTTTGAATGTGAAGGAAAACCAGAGGGTTAATGAATAGATATGTTGCTACAACGAGATTTCTGAGAAAATCTCAAAAAAAAATCAATATTGTTTTTTAGAAAGTGAACGACTATAAGGGTAGATGATAATGAAGCTTTCAAGTAATTAGGAATTCTGGATATACTCTTCTCGTCAAACCATGAAAAAATATGAGCGATGAGGTGGTATGTTCGTATAACTGCTTCAACTCAACTCATGAGTGGAGAAATTCATGAATAGGGTTTTCTAGACGTTTTTTTTTCAGTTGTACCTATCGTAATTGGTTTGCAATGATCAAAATTTCTGGTCTCAACCAGTTTAATTTCCTTGTCGTACTGATTAAGGAAGCGCTTTCAGTTTTCTTTAGTTGTGAGACAACTCCGACAAGGTGTTCTGATGTCGTCATCGAGCCTTTATCGGTAATCAATACGAGTTCTGAATGCCATTGCTTTTGTTTTTGTGCAGAATGATTGCGAAAGTTTCCATAGTGTGACTTTTTTATCTAAGTGCATCATAAACTATCGATTTAGTTGTGCAATATTGGTTATTGCTAGGCTTTTTTCAAGAAAATCTCATGGAAATAGTATAGGTTAGAAAGTCCACCAGAGCAGCCACATCTAAAAATTGAATAGGTTATGCGTGGGCGTTCATCTCCGACTTACCTATGATATGGTTGGATATTTATGATACGTATGAAGATGACCCTTTTCCACTTTGACGCTTACGGAATTACATAATTATGAGTTGTTAGAAGTAAATAATTACTGAAGATCTATAACCTGGGTGCGAGTGGAGCAGTGATCAGGTGTCCTACAATTCAAATGGTCATTGACTTAAGCGCACTGACAAGGCGATCTTGGCCTGAGTCCGCTATTGCGAGCATAATCCACCAGATTCATTTAGATAAACAACAGACAAAGACTGACGGATTGGTAGGTCCTCACATCATAGGCCAAATCTAGATTGAATCATCTCGGCCATGTCTAGGCAAAACTCGTGTTAAACCTGTATGAGACTGCCCACTCTCTGTAATCAAAAAGGGCACGCTTCTTTAGCTCTGTTATTTCAAAACTTCAGGGAGAACTGTGACTCGATTATCCAATGATATTCATGAAGAAGGAAAAATTCTCAAATAGCAGTTGAACTCAAACATGAAAAATTTGGAGATATTAGTGGATGATGGATGAGAGAGAACGAATCAAATGTAGGAATTTTGGGACTGTATGTAGATTGAAAGGCGGGTCGTACAAGTATAATATATATATATATATAATTATAATATATAAATAAAAGAAATCATGCTTGATGGAGTCGAATGCATGGTGTTTTCTGTAAGACTGATCACCGATGAACGTTTCATCTACTATGTATCATCTATCATTCTTTTTATCATCAAATGATCAAGAAAGTCAGAGCAGTTTCCAGTTGTCGCTGCCCGCTTCAGAGCTGTTCAGTGGGGCTGCGCTCTTTGTGGAAACGATGAGTGTAGCATGTTTTTAGAACGATTCCTTTTGATTTTGTTCCTACTCTTCCGGAGAAGAGCACAGCGACAACTGCTTTTCAAGAATCTGTTGTGTTTACTCACAGTTTGTATCTCTACTGAAAGGCATTGCTTTATTGTGAACCAACAGCGAGTTATCGAAGGGGGCTATGCACTGACACTATTCCTAGGCAAAAGCAAGTTAAAAACGACATCTTCTTCGAGTATTCGAAAAAAAAACCTCTGAAATGATGTTGTTTTCGAAATTTGAACGTATTTGAGCGCGTTTTTTGCCGCGTTTGGATAAATTATGAATAGAATGTCCTGCTCTCTATCAGTTTAGTCTAAATGCCTTTTACCCCATTTGTGTATTCTCTGCTTGAAATGTTAAGAGACCATTTTACCGTCGTTCATCACAATGCTTTACTCAACATTATAACTTCCCGCCTATGAATGCTTAACATTATAAAAATTGCGAGGAGAATTAGGAATTTCAAAATACCTACCTATCGACTTGAAATTTGTCCGTCTGATCCGAAACATCGTCGTGGTGTGACATCGTCTCACTGCAAAATACATCGGATTTTTGGTGCATTGATATGTCTACATAAAGTTTTCTAAGGAAAGTTTTAATGTGACTAACCTCTCGACACTATCACATTTCTCGCAATCGCATCAAGTATAATTAATGCAGTACTTCACTCCAGTGGGCTCGATTCAATACGACTACTAAGATTCACACTCGCATGGAATAAATAATTTAGTCAACTTGTTTGGAGAACATTACGGCTGTGAGGAAAACGAAGGCGCCGAAATGTTAGTCATAACAAGTACTCATGAGAACTTTATCTAAGATCTCTATGGATTAACGTGCTATTTATCAAGGTGGGAACTGATTAAATTACTTTAGGAAATATATTCACTCTATATGGTAAGAATTGTCTGAAATCTTCAAGCATTTTCCCACTGATTTTCCATCCATTTTTTGTTTTGTTTTGTCAAAATTGCCTCAGAGGTATGAAGCACCGATTTGGTTCATCAGTAGCCATCTCAAGTCATTATAAAGACCAAATATGTATTGAACTATTACAACGATACTTAATAAGGTTTAGTGTATGGCACGCCAATCGGGGTCCGTAGTTCGAGAGCTTTTAATCATTATTGTCATCATTATCCTCTGAAAACACCAAAAAATGAGCGTGAGAAATAAGAATATTGTCTTTAACAATAGAGTAAAACATGTGTCAATGGTCACTACAATCCTGTGAAGAATTTTCTCGGTAGTGTGTTAGTGTTATCTAGTCATCACGCTGAATGCTACTTGTCCTGATCACACTTTCACAACCAGCCACGTTCAAACAGAAACGATGGAACGGAGTTGAAGCTTCTACGATTCCAATTATTTCTGTCTTGATTGCAGCCAGATTAGCAGAAGTTGCGCCTATCGTTACGCTGTGTTGAATCAGAAAAGACGAAAACCTTGTATTCACATATATCCGAATCGCTATCTTTTACATCATAGTTTTTCTTACGGACAGGGATAACCATTTTTCTTGAGCTGTAGCTTCACCTGAGATTTCGGGCAGAGCAGTCGACTAGTCAGTTTGAGTGATCACATTAAGAAATGAAACTTCTCGGTTAATCACAGTTTCCATCCAGTAACACTCTCCAACCCTGACGGGGCGCGGTAAATCAACCGACAATAGCAACTTGTATTCTGAAATTCTTTGCATTACCATGATATGTAAGTATATATATATATATGTATATATATATATATATATATATATAAAGCTATAGAAGAAAGATATGATGCCCAGCGAGTCCCTAGAGCGAGGAGGGCCCACTGGGCTACTCTTGCATGCGATAGGGAAAAATGGAAGTGTTGCTGGTACCCGCTCGAGTTACTCGACGAACAACGGGACGACAGGTGATAGCGGTGATATATAAATAATAAATAAATAAATAAATAAATAATAACAATAATAAATAAATAAATAAATAATAACAATAATAAATAAATAAATAAACAAATATATATATATATATAAATATATAGAAGGCGTAAGTTTTATCATTGATTTTTTGGATTGTAAATCTTTCTTGCTCTTATCTCCATAAAAATATCATTTGCCACATAACAACACATGATAAACTACTCTCAGTTGTCGTCTAATATTAGAAATTGCTTATGTATAAGCTTTAGGGACGCGTGAAACGCAGTCGTTAGAGGTCAGAGCAATGCACCCGTAGTCGCTTTTTCCTGCCCCGAGCCGAACAAATCAATTCCTTCATCCACCCGTGGTCAAAAAATTGTTGCTTGACATAGATGGAAAGATAAAAAACACTAAGTCAATAGACTGGTTCACAATCGCCAGTCATTACGCACATAGTGAATAGAGTCGAGTGCGTAGCGCATCTCTTAGGAATTGATTCCTACCAGGTACTCCAACCTTCATCCCTGAGGATTTCATCCAGACTGTGCAGCACGCTCAAGCGGATCGCAGTGGTCACCTCTTGTAAGCGGGAGAGGAAAAGGAAAACAAAATCTTTGCTGCTACACAGCGCTTTCGTTTCAAAAATTATGCTCATGAGTGGTCATCACATACCTATATCGTACATGAATTGTGTTAGTAAAAATAAAAGTCAACTTACAGTAGTATAATTTATAGCTTTATATCTTATTCTATTGATGATCCTAGGCAAATTCGGGGATTACCAAGCAGAAAGCGTTATTTCCGATGAGACTCTAAAGGATGAAAGTCATTCTCTAAAATTTAAACACAATTCAGATTAGTATTTGAGAGAACCGTCAAGCGATTTTCGATGCGAGAGCGATCTTTGACAAAAGAAGCACCACAAAAAAAAAAATACGATGACGCATTTCAGTGGATATATCAGAGATCCGCTCGTAGAAATCTTTTTGATTATTCGCCACTTTAACTATTGTAGTCAATATTTGCATAAAATTGTGAGGTGTTCGTTCACATAAGCAAATGAGTAGGTCAAATATGATGCAATGTGGCTGAACAATTCTTGACAATACCACTGGTAACTTATCATTCCACTGTTAATCATAATATCGGCCGGTAAATTGGAATGGTGCAAATAGGATTCTTTTCCCTATTCGATCTCACTTCAAAAAAGAAAAACACGACTGAGTAAAAAGCAAAGCAAAGAATTTGATGGTGCAGCCGATAACGCGTGAGTGATTGGAAAAGATAAACAGAGGTTTGAAGCTCAGCTGAAGCTCCGAGTTTTGCTCGTGACTTGACATTCCTGTGACTATATTTTCACATCGCATCCTTCCTTGGAAGAAGAACAGACGGCACATAAAAGTTAAAGCATTATCTACGGAATATGTTTTTGCAGTCAAAAATGAGATCTCATGTGCAAGACACCATGACACTGAGTCGTATAGATGCATGTAAAAGTTTTTTCGGTATTAATTCAAATGTGAGCACAAAGTTACTCAATGTCTATAATATGCAAGTTTCATATAACCAGGAGATTTTTGTCGCGACGATTTATAAGGTTAGTTCTCATAATGGAGATGTGAGCTGTGAAGATGTGTAAGTGGTAGACAACTACCGATTATCATCGATGATAATCACTTGACGAATCTAAATGGAACAGATTCATTCAAAACAGCAGGAGATTTTATATTAGTGATGCGAAAAACAATGGATGCAACCAGACAGTCCAGTAAATCAGAGAGTCAAAAGGAAAAAGCTCGATAGTTGGACAATACTTTAACTCGAACGACTGAGAGATTGATCCGTTATTATAAAGTGTGTAGTCAAGCAACTGAACGGTTTTGTCTTCCGTGCAAAGAACAAGATTGCTGATCCAGAGGTTATTGAAAAGGTTTCTATATTATGTATGAATTCAGGATACTTGGGGTTTGTATTTGAGATGCGTAAGCTTCAATTAATTTCTGAAATCAATTTCAAGGGGTAAAGTGGAATTCTGAAAAAGGGTTACTTCATTAGGAGCATTCTGCTCAAAATGGGTTATTACATCCTGCAAAAGTACAATACTGCTCGTCTATTATAGACAGCTGCTACATCGAAGACAACACCACATATTTCTGACTCCCACAATCGACTTGCGACTAACTTTGACATTGACTAGATAATGCGCCATTTTCTTGAATGACATTTCCTTGAGTGACAGGTGATCGTTGATGATATGTACTCAGTACATCACCGATTTCGCCTCCACCAGAGTCTGGAAAGGTCAATTTGACATGCACTCTACTCTGTGAGTCACGCCCACGGATACAGTAGAAAGAACTTCACATTCGTGTTTTCGTTCATACAGTACCACGATATTTTATTTGAATCCTCACTCTTTATCTCTTTCTCAAGTGTCCCAGTTTTGAATGAAAAAACTAGCGCAGAGAAAATCGTGTAGGTGAGGAATGTTCCAGGCTACGATGAAAAAAAGAATTTGAGATATGGCGAGTGATCACGCGTGCTTAGGATGAACTCTGCCGTGCGGTCCAATTTTTGAAGTTTTAAGGTTATTCGGAACGATGGGCGAGTTCAACGCGTTTACATCCTATGCTCTCGTACGAGGATGGCTACTTATGTAATGTTCTCATGTACGGATTTCTAGTGGTCTACCTGTTCAAGTAGTATGTGCTCCCGCTCACGAGATGAGGTAAACTGTATGCGAACTCTTGCGGTCACCGTCTCCACCGTTTGGGCATACTACGTAACTTTGCATTCTGAAGAGACGGTTAGAAGGAGATTGAAGTTGTCAAGACCGATTGTTTTGAAGGAGTTTGGCTAAATGCGAACGGAACTTCAAATATCAAGTCTTTTCTTCTGCAGCTACTTGCGAGAGTGTTTAATCTAGTAAAGTGCATGTCCAGTTTCAACGATTTCAGGGTCTAAAGAAGACGAAAGCGCCAAAATATCAGCCAGTGTTGTACTGAACAAATTACTAACGACAGCTCATTAAGAGGTTACTGTAGTAGGATATAACATGTTTTAAGCTGCTAGGTCTAGTACTACAGTCACCTGTTTCGTGCTATTGGGACTCATCAGTAGCACCTCCTTCGGTTCAGCCGATACCCTGAGGCTAAATAATCCTCTATAAAGAAATCGACGCCGAGTAAAAAAAGGCATATCACTCACTTAGTCTTAAAAAAATTCCATTGCCCAGGAATTAGTCCAGAACACAATTCTCTATTCACTTTCAGTAAATCTAATGTTTTTGGATGAACTTTTTACTAAGTTCTCATTTTTTTACACTTACGTGGTGCTTAACACAAATGAAATGTAATGAATTTGACATGTTACATGGCCGATTGAATCGGCTGACTGATGGTAGAGTTCACTTTCATCTTGGATGAATCCTAATAACAAAACATCAAAATTCTCTTCTGTTAATGGTTGCGGTGACTGGCTTCGCTGAGGACCCGAGAGCTCTGCAGTCTGGATACCTCGGGATTCCAGAGAAAACAATGTCGACTACCATAGAATATGTTACTGAGAAAGCGATAAACTGACGATCATTGATGAGCTGATATGCGAGTAAAAAAAACATCTTGTGCGCGACGTTCACAACATGAAGGATGGTAAACAAGAACTGCTAGAGCCTACACGAATTTCTGAGACAGATCATGTCGAAATTTATGTGAGTGCTCAGTACTGCAGCATTCAGTTAACATCAGTTTTGGAGTGTTATGATGGCATTTTTTTTCTCATTCAAGCATAAAGCAATGGGTTTCGTAGGTTTTTCTATCTACATTTTTGAGAATCAATAGCACTTTCCCAAAACATTGCAGCATACGCCACAAAAAAGTCATTTCGAACCTTTGACAGTCCTGTAGATATCGTCGGCTCATAATCACACTATGTTAACAAAATAAATCGCAAGACAACAGAGACATAACTAAAATTCATTTAAGATTACATATATCGAATATAAATATTGATAATAATGGAGAGCAGTGCCGAGTGGTTAGTGATACAGACTATCAAAAAAGGGTATTGAAGCTACCGCTTTTCTCTCACTCTCCTACAATCTGTCAACGAAAGCCTTCGCTTGGCTACATCCGGGAATTTACGGAGATTAGACTCGACCAATATTCTACGACATTAATGACGAAGACGAATGCTCAAGCAGCAGCTGAAGCAAAACGTGAAATATATATTCGAAGGCGACCGTGGAGGGTGAATGTGAGGAAACGAATTGATTGTCAGAAGTACTGGGAACGTGCAGTGAGATGTGATAAAGGGAGGTGTAAATTGTAAACGTGTTTATAAAAAATATACAGCTTCAAATGCACAACGATTTGCATCAAACACCGCTTTGCAATGTGCTAATAAAATTGGTTTCACTCTTCATACGTCTAGAAAATACTTAGTTGATTTTCAAAAAAATTTGATAAAATCAGAATGTTTAGTAGGAATAAAAGGTACGCGCACAAAAGCTTGAAGCCCTAGAGATGAAACACCAATATTGCAATCAATAGCCAAGCGAATCGAGTGCGCCTAATAAAATCGTCATTAATTTCTTTCACCTCTGTCCTTTTAACATTCGTGTGTGTATGGCATTCCTAATTAACGCGAAGAACGTCATGTGTTCATATGTACTGATTGGTTTAGTATAACTGCAGGCAGCTCAACAGACTGTGTAGTGGAGACGCTTATATATGGGTGGTCCCAAGCTATACTATGTCAATTTGGATGTGAGATTTATTCGATAGAAAAATCACAAGCCGTCTCTAGGTAACGCCTTTAGTCAGTCGGATGGAAGATTGCTGAAAATTTGAGAGGGGCAGAACTATTTATCCTTATGCACGCACATATATACAAGCATGCGAAAATATGATAACGTATCTATGGAAACTCTGAGTTGCAATGAAAAGAGAGGTGGTTTCATGACTCCATCGACAAATATCACTCAAATTAAATAGATATGATCATTTTTGGAGTGCTTATCAGCCGTTTGAGAGTTCGAAGCATATTCTAGAGGCCAAATAGCTTGATAATGTTACCCTTATGAGGAAAATTTGTGCTTACATTTGAAAGATAAGCTGATGCCCTCTGTTCAGTCTACCTAAATATATAATCTTCTACTTTGGAAATAGTTTTATGAAAGTTTCACCATCAATGAGAACTCTTTGTGTCTCAAACTTTGTTAAGTGTAATGTTGAACTTGCTATTTGATAAAGAACAAGGGTGGAGGAAGGGAAATTCAGAAGTGTCGTTTAGTAATTATTAGGTTTTCTCATACGTTTTGCACACCTGAATTATCAAACAGAAGTTATTAGGACTGCTTTAGAACAATATTCAAAATTTACTCCAACAGCGTTAACACATTTCTGTCATCTCTAAAGCATCAAAACAATACCACGCTCATGAGAATCGGCATCCTTGGATCGAAGAAAGTTGCCAATCTTTGACGCGAATGACTGATGTCTCGAAACTTCTCCTTACTCAGAAAGTGTTTCACAAAGCAAAAGAGGTTGTAGTCAGACTGCGACATATCAGGACTGTACGGCGGATGATCCACTAACTCCCAGCCAAGTTCGCTCATCTTCCTCTTTGTCAAATTGGCGTTAGCACGATGAGATTGCAACGAAGTCGGGTGCAGGGTAAGATTGCAGCGGTCCAGGTGCTCACAGTAGGTCAAAATCGTCGGCCAACTCTTCGATAGTTAAAGTTGGGCCTTCTTCACTTGCTTCGATAGCGGTCTCTCAATCAACTCTGAGTGGACATCCGGAGTGCAGCTCATTACCTGGACACAAACCCTTGATCTTCTGCCCAGTTGATGTATTCTAAGACTATCTCTGCTTAGCGTCTTTGTTCGTGCTTGTAAAGCAGCAAATTGCGATAAAGGTTTCGTTGAGTAACCATTATGCGAAAAGTATGAGTAAATTTGGCGCCAAAAGAAAGCCCAGAAAATTCTGCACAAAGCGATATTGACTTATTGTCTGAGAGGTGGCAATGTGTTCAGACTGATAGCGTATACTTTGCATAGTGCTGTTAAAAGTTTTAATTACTCTTGGTTAATGAATTTAGTGCTGCATGCTATGGTGCCATAATTCATAAGAAGACATGATATATTCATGATTATAAATTCAGTCTTGTTACTTGAAAACAACTTTCTTATCCCTGTGGGGGAGGGAAACTAGTATCAAGCTTGTCATGAAGCCGTGGGTGACCGCGGAATTTCAGAAAAGATCGAGTACATCATTCTATTGAATCTCCGAATTCTTGAATTCTATTGAATTCAAACTGAATTGAATTCATTCTATTGACGTCCCGTAAAAAAGGAGAAATTGCTGAATATGTAGCCGAACCCACAGACATGGAATTCAAAGACCTATATTCACGAATCACAAAATTCATGGTTCAAAAGGGGAATATCGTTTTTAAAAGGATAGAGCATATCGCTCTTGCAATGATTGCGTCAAATGTTGCGAAAATAAAAATTTTTCGTTTTTCGAACTTTGTATTTTTGATTGCTATTAAACTACGTTGCTACGGTGATCTAGCTTTGAACATTTTTTCCTTAGCAAGATATTGCATATATATATATAATATATATATATATATATATGTACATTTGTATGTATTCATATGCATATATATATATATATATATATATATAAATGCATATATACATGTATATAATTTAGCTATTTATACACATTTGGTGTCAAAATATCACAGCAATGAAAGTAATATTTGAAATTAGCACAACTAAAAAAACGACAAACTATATGACGCGCGACTGTTGAAGCTTTTGTGAGGCACCAGTTTGAAACGATTTGATTAATCGTGGATTTTAGAAAAAATTCGAAATTGGCATCGAAAGAGGTTGCCTTTTTCTAGGATTTCGACGAGCTAAAAACTAGAAAGTGAATTAATTTCCATGATTGGTTCTTCATTAAACTTGACATTTTAGTAACTAATAGGTTTTTCCCTTGCATGCCAAACATTTGTTTCTTTTAATATAATTTTGCGATCAGTAAACTTTTTGATGATTTCGCTTTCTCCAGAGCCTGATTCAGATTAGGTTGCTCACAGCCCAGTCAGCTAAACACCTCCATTACTCAAATATAAGAAAAAATCACCAAATCTAAATTTCAATTGATTCAAGCGCGAAACAACTTTTCAACATGCTCACCGCTTTCTACGTATCGTTCACTGAGTTGTCCATGTGAAAACCAACCGCGTAAAGATCACTTGGCCTAGCAATACAACTCCCACATCAAAAGAGCACTTTTATTTACTTTGCTATGTGCGATTATGAGGCATTTCTCGCAGCAGATCATGTTTGCATTGACGAAGCTTATCCAAGATACTTCCAAATCTTACACGTTGTTATATGTTCCTGTGAGTGGATGGCGACTTCTAATTCAGTTCTCCGTTATGTGCTGCCCTATTCGACCTCAGTGCGTTAAGCTTACCATCTAGGTGTTCTTTCAGAATGACGCAGTGTGACCTAGCCGTTTCGATGATGTGCTTATTGCCGCACGCTTTACAAGAGACTAGGTAAAAGTAGCTATGGTCATGCAATTACTCTCCTACAGTTAGAGCATATTATGTACTCTTGAGCTCTATATAGACGGTTGTATAAGCGATTGCGAACTAGTTGGCTCCTCAAAGTATTCGGGAGTATTTCAATCATTGTTACCGCTACTTAAACTTATTCCGTTTCAAACGAAAGGTATGATATTTGAGGGCGAATCATTCAAGGTCTTAATCACCATCACGCGAAAAGGTTTTGCTCAAATCTCATCGGAACTCAGCAATGCAAAAATAGAGAGGTTCGGAAGTTGATAAGGTTGAAAAATCTGAATGTATGTTAGTTAGAAGGATGGAGAGTTTGTAGTTTTTTCGTTAATTGGATTCCAAAATAACGAAGAAGTATCTCGAGGACGTTTCCCTTTGTTGACTGCTTTTGTAAAGTCTCCAAAGTTTTCACATTTTGGTACCATGGTCCATATCAGTTCCTCCAAAATCTCCACATTGGAGAGTCGACTTTGCAATGGAGGTTGAGCGTTATCCTGGAGAAGGCGGTGGCATTGAGTCGAATCGGACGCTTCTCTCTCACTGCTTGGCCAACTTCCGGAATTGTTTTCCGTCGGGCATTGGCATTAATGCCTGCTCGTTGCCAAGCAGTTCCCAAAACACCATGCTTTACCAATCCCAGAATGACCGAAAGCATAATCTTCCGAGAATGGAACCTGAGCTTTGGTTTAGTTAACGATTCATGGCATCACTTTGTGGTGGCCTATTTCATTTACATGGCGAGCGATGCTGTTACGATGGTATCCAAGTGATAGTATAACATTCTCCAATATTACACAACCTTTTAAGAATAATTTGTTTTGGATTAGAAAAAAATTAGATAAAACGATAGTGCGAGAGAAAACATGGGGCGACTCAATTTCAAGTAGGATAGGCTTTCTAGCACAACTCCTCGAGCTCAATCCATTTTTCCATCCTTTTTTGACTAAAACTTTTGCACTTTTTCCGGACAATTAGTAATCATTTGATAGTCTAGAATCGGCAATTTCAATACAATGCTTACTTTTTAGAAACGCCTTTTTAATGCGCTATAGCAGCAAAAATAAATTTGAGTTTCATACTCGGCGCGTTTTTCGCTGGACCTAACTTTTCCCTAGGATTTTATCAATCAATTTTAGCATGAGTGCCATGGACTTCAAAGGATGTGTTTGGTCTTTAGAAAGGCCTCGTTATTGCATTGTAACATCAAAAAGATAATTACCTTTAACTTTTGGCACTCGTGATAATTATGAACGGTGTCTCTTCAATTACCTGCGCGTAGCGATCTTCCCCCCAACCGCAACATTCTCGGCAGTCAACAACGAACGCCTATGGAACCGCCAGGGGCAAGTTATCTTTGATATTGCAAGGAGACATATTCAGCAGTATTCTACTACATTCAAGAAGATGAAAAAAGCGAATTGAATGTTTGATAATTATACCGTTTGTTTCGAGTGTTTTCTTAAGACCACGTACAAATTTTTATGTATCTCTTAATCATTATTTGAGCCAGTATGTTGAGTAGTATGTTATGGGCTCCTGTACAGCCCGATACACGTGGTTCGGCCTTGACAGCCTTGTCAGTAGGGCAGGTCCTTGGTCTTTAGCCAATCCCCTCGAGGTGCTCCAGTCTCCTTCTTAGAGCGAGTAACGACGAACGATTCACATTGCCATGAAGTGAAGTAAATCACTAGATGATTAGTGTCGAAAACACCATCCAAGCACGTTTAAGTGTACAACACTGCCAATCTAGTGATTTATTTAACTTGATGGTAAGGTACATCGATCGTCGTCGCCTCTTCTACATATAGGGACTGGAGCAACCTGAGAGGATTGGCTAAAGACGAAGGGCTCGCCCGACTAACGAGGCTGCCGAGGCCGAAACACGTGTATTGGGTTGTACAAGAGCTTATAGCAGACTACATATCATGTTGGCCGAAATTATGATCATGAGATGCTTGATAATCACTTTTAAGCCATGCATGACTCAAAGATTATTATCGCCATGTTGAAATTTGAGCGTGGTCTAAAGAAACACTTGAAATGAACATAATTGAATGCTAGAAGTGCTAGGATCCGCATAGTGAAGACGTATCAATAAAGCGTTAAAGTGTCAAAGTGTCGGATAGCGACCTCAACCGCCTTGGAAGGGCGTGACTTTCGTTATTTATCTTTTCTTTCGCTTGACAGAAAAGCTCAAGCATTCTCTATGAGAATTTCAGAACACTTCATTCTAACATTTTGAGGCTTCAATTTCCAGTTGCTACTGTCAGGTATACTCGCTCTAAGCCTAAACCTGACCATTCTAAGCCTAGGAATACACAACATTCATCGACCTTCCCACAAACCAAATTTAGCTTGAGTATCACCTAAATTCACTCTATCAAATAACTGCTAAAAGTTTGCCAAAAGACTATCCACAAACGTTAGCCGCTTCAGTGCCGTTCGTTGCGATTGCCGTTCACATGCTTCAGCCGACATATACTGCGAGCCGAATGTGAAGCTAAGCTTTCTTTACGCTACTATAGTGCATTGAAAAGGCTCTTCAGAAACCAAGCACAGTATTGGAGTCGCGAGATTTGAGCTATTGAATGTTTACTGGGAAGTCCAGACATAAACCTCTGTTCGACGAAAACCGCTCCGGTACGCGCCGAGTGTGGAACTCAGTTTTCTTCTTGCTGCTACAAAGCACTAAAAATGTGTAATCAGGGAAAAAATGCAATAGTGGAGTCTCCGACATTAAGCTATTGAGCGACAGCTAAAAGTAAACAGAAAATATGGAAGAAGCCTTTCCTACAAAAGAGCGATAAATGAATTGAATACGCGATTATAGTGGCTCTTACTAATGAAGTGAGCCGGCAATTCATAGGATATGCTTTCATCATGAGTGGGTCGAAAAGACAATAAATAACAATAGCCTATCGCACTCATGAAGCCTGCCATAGTCGTTAATGACAGTTGCAAAATGATGTTATAAAAAGTGCAATGCCTCGTATGATATATAAAGACGAATCATCAGTAATCAAGCACATTATCAAAGATTTTATAGGTAATATGCGAAGGTTGTGAGGTATGCTTGATGCGTAAAATGAGCGTTAAGTCGATAGCATCGGGCAAAAAGCCGAGAAAACTTCAATCTTCCAGAGCGATTCAGGCAAAAGCAAAATTTTTAGTTGAGACTTGAACATCATTTCTTTAAAGAAATTGTTTCCTTTAAAATAACTTTGATTCACTCGGTTTTCACACTTACCGAAAGTTTGATCTCCATACGAGTTATGCGATGTGAAAATCAATGCGACTTTCAACATAAAATTAATATATCTTGACTCATGGTAAACTCTGCCTAACCAGAGAAAAATTGTTAGAACTCAAAAATCAGAAACTTTTCTCGCTCAACCAAGAGGGATTTTTGACTCTCTGGAAACCATGAAACGTATTTATACCTTTTTTTGTGATGATGGTCGTATTCAAAAACGAAAGCAAATGAAAAAAATAACTATATCATCAATACCAGAAGTTTCCCTCAAATATATCGTTGATGTGTCCAGCTGGCCCCCTTCCGCTGTACATTTAAAAATATAAAATTCGTTATCAGCCTTCTTGAACATTCATTCAAGCCATAAGGACATCGTATACGAATGATTTACAACACAATGGATCCAACAGAACAGAGTATTCATCTATAAATCTATAGTCCAAAACTGGTGTGGAACTCTGGTGATCAAAAGATATCGTCAAGTGCAGAAAGCCCGCACCGCCGCAAAAACATTATTGACGTCATTAGAGGTAAGATAAAAAAGCTCATAAATTTTTCACTCTTAAGATTATATCGGCCAATGGCGGGTTTAAGTAAGTTTGATGGAAGTGAAGCCTCAATAAGCCGCTTACCCTCTCGTTTATTATATAACAGTCTCGAAGATTCGATGCAAAGAGCACGCTGTAATGAAGCAGAGCACGACGTGTTATTAAAGCCACTGTTTATTGAGTTCTATTTCATCTAGTCTACCACCAGGATTCACTAATTTCGCTGAAACGAGGTAGTTACTCTTAGAAAAAACCATTGCAGAATTGTACACAGCAAAACAGATTACAGTATTACAGCTCGATACATCTTTATCTATTTTTGGGGCATTTGCAGAACAGGAATAGTATATGTGCTGATGTTGTCGAATCATCTGATGTGACTGAATTGCACGTTAACTCTCAAACAGTGAAAGATATAGAACATTCGCCATCACTTTCTGAAGTCATATGCGGTATGTTTTACTGATACCTATTCAAAGGAAAAGGGTGTACTTTATGATGGATATAGGTTTCGGGCAATTCGCTTTGGACCGGTTGCTTATTAGTTTTTTTGTGGACCATGGACCCTCGGCCTCTGCGTGTCTGATTGGCAAGGTTGGACGGTCGTTCCACCTCCTCCGCAACTCTATCCCCCACAGTGGGAACGCTGCACGGTCTGCTCCATCTCCTCCGCGACTCTAACTCCCAACGTGAGAATTACTGCCTGTCTCAGTCCTCTGTGCCACTCTACACCCACCATATCGGAAAAAGGTTGCTAGTTCAATCCCATACCACGGCGTTTCACTGTAGCTTTTTCTGGTGTTATCTTTTTGATGTTGACTAATATTGGATTTTCTTTACAACGTATTTATTATAACAAAAATCCTCGGTTGTCGAATATTTGATTACTTGGTACAAAACGTAAATCGTTGGGGGCAACAACGCAAATCCTACATTTTTGAGGGCATACTGAACTGGAAACAAATAAGCAGATCACATGGACTCGAATTCTTCTTTTAAACCTGATTACAACAGTAACTATCACATTGTTATTCAGAGCGAAAAAAAGTTGGATTTGAGTTGTAACATCATGGCTATACGGTTTGGTCAAAAAGTAATTTAAGGGTGGACAACTGAGCGTTTTTTGCCATAATAATTATTTTGTAGAAGATTTTTCAATACTAATTCGCATCAAAAAGATCACACCAAAGAAGCTGTAGTTGTCGTCGTAGGGAATCGAACCAGCAACTTCCATTCCGATGGACTGGATGCCGAGTGGTAGAGAGGGGTGAGGCATACAGTGATTCCTACGCTGGGGGGTAAGAGTTACAGAGATGTGGAGCAGGCCATTCAGCCTTGTCAGTCAGACACGCGGAGGCTGTAGATCAATGATCTTCAGGTGGTTAGATTCTGTTCTAAGTATTCCATTCTTCTGGGGGAGGAAACCGCCACCAAACTTACATGGTTGGATAGAGGCATGGACTAAATAGACTGATGAGCCAGCAAATTATTCTTTATGTTAGATATATTCGACTAGCTCTGAAATGCACTAGGAAAGTAAGTGAAAGGCGACGTTTGGAGTTTCAATAAGTGCTGAACACTATATTTTTTATTTATTTTGATTGAAACAATTAATTCATGTTACTTCTAAAAAACTAGACTTTGCACTTGAATGGTGATTAATAGTCTATCTCCTGCGACTTTATTACGTATCATGCACAAAAATGAGAAGCGATTGTGCCATGCAGGTATACAAAAAAACAAAGCTGATAAGAAACGGAAATGCGAGATAAAGTTGAAGCCATTTAACCGTATCAAAAAGCTCCATGAAGAACGTGTTAGCAAACAAAACAGCTGAAATGGTTGAAAGTTCTAAAGATGCTTAAGGAAGCTTCAATGATTGGCTTTAGCAGTCACTTATCCTAGTGGTCACCTATCTAAACCAACGAATTTTCCTCGAAGAGAGATCTTCTGCCGATATGTTGAGGATCAACGGGAGGCGTCTCGAGACAGCGCTTAGGGGGGTTAAATACAAATCAAAAGCGACCGCATTCTCTCCTGAGGCACAGGAGGATCTAGAAGATCGTTTTTGATTCCCCTACTTGGCAGTCCATTTTGTGTTTATGAGACGTATTCATGAGATCTCTCTAAATAAGCTGAGAGAGATGGATATGTCGTTCCATCGGTTCTCCCTATTAATATTTGACATGTTAATTCGTTTCAACCATTCAAACAACACCCAGTTCGAACAAAATAAAAGCTGAACATTGAAGAGCCTTCTTCCATCTTCTATCAGCACAATGATGCGGTCTTTCACACGTCACATTTCAGAATAGAAATTTCCAATTGAATGAAAAACCAGAAGAGTCGTGTCGTAATGTTTAAAAAGCAAAAGCTTCATGCCATCGTCAATTGTTGGCTAATGTGCTTGTTCTCTGCCGTTTCATCCTCTCGCTCAAGTCATTATAAACAGGGTTAACACACGAAACGTTGCGTGAAATGTGGACAAGGATAGTACTATGTAATAATCGATGGCGGACGATTAATATGCAACATTTCCACCTTTATGTTAAAGACATTCTTCCAACATAGATAACTAGCTAAGAAAATGTTAGTAGACTTTGATAATGAGTTTGAAATATTTCTGATGTTCCATACGCGCTTAGTGGAACGAATACTACAAAAATTAAAGTGACAAAAATTATTTTATTTGACCGCCACTTGCGGTGGCACAACGTTACAATACACCCAATTATGTAGAGTGGTGTGCAAAAACGTTTGCATCAGACAGGATTCAAACTCAGATCTCACTCTTTCCGGGAGCTCGTGCTGAACCGTTGCACTACCGCCGTTTTGCGCACCACTTTTTCATGATTTCTGATTGATTATTGATACACAATATCTGTCAACATAAGTGGGTTCAGTGTCCATAGCGGTTGCCCAACCCAGACCTCTGACGGTTGGGTGTTGGCAGATAACGCATTGTTGCGTAGAAAGAGTGGTTTGCAAAAGGCGTGGGTAGTGCAACGGTTCAGCACGCGCTCCCGGAAAAAGTGAGATTTGGGTTCGGATCCAACCGAGGCAAACGTCTTTGCCACCACTCTACATTTGCGGTATTGTAACATTATGCACCCAAGTGCGGTCAAATAAATGATTTTGGTCATTTTATTGTTGTACTGTAGTAACCACCAAAAATTAAAGGCGCTGTAATGCACATACAAAATATAAAAAATGAGACACGTAGTGCCCCTTCACGGCAACAAGTGGACAAGAATCGTTAGGGTCTGGAATGTTTCTCAAGATATCAAATCCTCAACAGAAAGATCATCATTCCGCTGGTCAGAGTTTTTTGCGAGAATTCTAGTAGAGATAAATATAGTGCTCTGCGTGTCCCTAAGGTCGTCCTTTCTATAATGTCATCTGAGCAATAGTGAAGCCTAAGCTCATCTAAATCCTGAAATAGCTGTGCCACTGCATCTTCCTATTTCTATCAAAAGCAATCATGAGCAATTCTGAATATTAGAGAGCTCTTCAAGAGAAATTCTTTAAGTTTTTCCTTTATGAAAGAACTTTGTGGCTTGCTTCAAGTCAGGATCAACCAGGGTCGTGAGCTTATTGAACGGTATCTCTATTGCTATTGCGATGGTTTTAAACGTTGCCATTGGCTACAGGAAGATAAGAGCTGAAAAGCCGAAACTCAACAATGCTACCTTAACTGCATGAGAGCGAAACCCACGATGAAGTATAAGCTATGATATATGAAAGCCATATAGGGTGGCTCAATTTCAGTTAACGAAAAAGGGTACGGTTCGGTTGGACGGCGACAACTTTTGTAAAACGATCTCATTGGTTGACAGGAAATTTTCTCAAGAGTGCTAGCAGTCATTCGAAAGCTTGGATCTCTGACTAGAGTCCTGCTTGATCGGTCTATTAAATACCCCTTTTTGGCGCTTGAAAATCTAGAATAAAATTGTGTTTAACACGACCACGTGTTTTTCTTCTTATCTCGCTTATATTTCGCTGGACAGAACTCGTTCTTAGAGTGCTAAAACTCATTTATGACGACAAGCTTCGAATAACTCAAAAGTTTCTTTGCCTTTTAGAAAATCTCTTAATCTTTGATCTCCTTTGGTCTTTCGATTTGTGCCTTAAATCTCGCTAGACAGAGATCTTTCTCTAGACCATTAGTAATTATCCGACAGCGTAAAGTTTCCTGACTCTGCCGATGGTGCTTATTTCCTCGAAATACGGTTCAGCAGGGAAAATAAGGTCGAATTTTATATTTTTGGTAACGTTACTTACAAGGTATTCTACAGGCGGAGGCTGTAGCAGGGGAAGGGGGAGGGGGTGGCAGGGGTGGACCGAGGCGAGAACGGTCGATATGTTGTAGATCAATTGGGAATTTTTTCCTCCACTTTGAAAGATAAAACGATTACATAAGATACTCAGAAAGTTCCTCTACACATTAATACGCTTTACGGCTTTCAGCGCACTATAACGCGCTCTAAAAATAAAGGCGAAAGGTGAGTGTGAAACAAAATGTTATTCTGAAAGCTACAGCATTACAGAAAAGGTGTTTTGAAAAACCAGAAACGTGTAGTTATAGCCAAAGAATTGAGCTTTGAAATGGTTACTAACACTCCTTTTGAAAAATCCTTGTCCAGTGAATGAGATCGACAAAAATTTGTCGCCGTCTAACCGAAAAAGTATTATGTAGATTGAAAATGAACATTTTATCAAGGCAAAAAGTAAAAAGAAAAGATTCCTGAATAGGAAGGGTGTTCAGCTTCCACATCAAAATGGAGAAATTCTTGGACACTAAGCTCATTAAATCGACGCATTTTTCAATCGTTCATCAATGCCATGTTTATGTAGACCTACCGCCTATGACAGCAACGATGACAACTACAACGAAAAGGAAACTGTCTTCACCCAAACTTGAAAATTATGTACGGGAAGCCGTTTGCACAATCGCAGCGTACTCTGACTGCCCTCACTGCTTCGTTAGATTTTGGTTGTGACAAACAGCCACCAGAAAAGGAATGTTTAAGTTCATTTTATAGAAGGTGATAGTTGACATAAAAAATAATGGTGCCCAAGCGTATTTCAATGTTAGTAACTTCCCTAGAAATTAACCATTCAATCACATTTATTCTAATTTTTCTGGCGCTAATTAATCCGCCTTCACAGTGTTTTTTTATCGTTTGTGCGGATCTCAGTACTTCTAACATTCAATTCGTTCAATCCTTTCTTCTTGAACATCACAGAATACTGGTTGAACAAGACTCTTTGCATTTTTGAAGATAGCCTGGCTGTGGCGTTTATCATGAAACGGTGTTGTTGGCGCTCCAACGCTCCTTATGGCGTTGTTGTTGACTGCCTGAGAGAGGTCGGGGGTGGAGTTCGACTTCACGTGCTCCACGACGAGCATCACAACCACTCGTCCACGTCGTCTCCTTATTATTCGTAATATCGTATAGTCATAAAATGCATCATTTATTTGTAAAACTACCTTAAGAGGCCTTCCACTAATACCAAGAGTGTTAACTTTCACACAAATCTGGCACCAATTTAACTAGATTGGAGAGATCGAGAAGAGATGGTTTGCCAGTGGCGTGAGATCGAGTTATCAAACACGAGTACTTCTATCCATTGCGCTTCAGTCACATGTAATGATGTTGCAGAATGCTGATAGGATAACACAATAGCATAGCATAGGCTGCAGTGTTTGAAGTCGTTAACTGGAGTAGGCCATCGCTTGAAATTTCTTTATTTAATTTATTAGCGAAATTGTCATATATTATTACTCTTCAAAGTCAGTACGTGAAAACTCAGATTGACTATTCTTCACATTAGGCAAGGGGAAAAACATGAAGATAAGAGAAAAACGACACTCGCATGAAGTCAATTATGGAGTCAATAAGTGAAAAAAATTATAGAAGTAAGAAATCTCTTGTTTGTTAGCGTGTTCGGACGGGAAGGCGCGATGATGTCTACGCATGACTGAACTTTTCTTTGTATTTCGCTCTTTGAAAGCTGCCTTTTGGTTTGCGATTTCTTCCTTTCTGCCTTCTTCTCTGGAAAATAAAGAACAGGATATGAAGAAACTACTTCAGCGCACTTTTTTCTAAGGCCCGCAAAATTTATACACTGAACGTGTGCACATAGATGTAGCTCTCCTATCTAATATAAGAACACGCGTGCGGATTGTGTGAGACTTCTTTTTTTATTGAGAGGAACTAACATATCTTCGACTACCATAAGCGTCCATATCTGGAATAAAGGAACTAGAAGAAAACCAGTATTTAGTACTGGAAAAGTTTATGAATGTCTGGAAATTCTCTTGGAACATTCTGTTGAGCTTATGCTGACATCATAAATAACAGGGCGCATGAGAGTATGTAATAATTAAGTGCATCAATGCCCTCTACTTAGTACTGGCTGACACATGGATGAAATAATTTTCAACGACGAGATGTCAACATGCATTATCGGTTACGCCTTTTCGTCTTTGCAAAAATAGGAAGCCCTAGCCGAAAGAGTACTGTAAACAGAAGGCAAAGTTTCCCAAGTAGTGAGGATATATATTTTAGGACGAATAGTTTTTTATTCTCTGTTTTTTTTTCAATAGAAGGATGGAAGTCCTCTATTCAGCTCCTGTAAGAGGTTTGAGTCTGCTTCAGATAATTCAGCTAATCCTATCGCTCTTGATGATTTCATTCTATGGCATCAACTGTTTTTAAAACCTCACAATAAACAATCAAATTAATTTAAAAAAAGAATGTTCAGGGCCTAAGCGAGGTTGGTACGCCAGGGCCATACACGCGTGTTCCGGAGGTCTCGACCTCCTCTTCAGTAACTCACGCTCCACATTAAGACTTGCTTTATAGCAAAGAGGGAGGCGTTTGTGGTGACTGCACAGTGTACAATGACAACCCGCATTTATGGCCCTGGTACACCAATCTCGCCTAGGCTTCAGACATTCTTTTGGGAAATCATTTTGGATGTTTATTACGAGGTTTCAAAAGCAGCCAATACCGTGAATCAATTTTGTTCTACCAGCAGAGATCCACTGACTGAAAAGTGGTGATGGCAGAGTGTCACTGTACACTGTGCCGTCACCACACACGCCTCCCTCCTTGCTACAATGCAGGGCTTAATGTGGGGAGTGGATCACTAACGACTCCATTATAATTAAACAAAACTAACTATTAGAATGTAATCACACACGCACATACATATGCATATGCATACATACATGCATATACATACACACACAGGCGCACAAAAAAACAAACAACATTACATTGCTGAGTGGAAGACGTTGGAAGACAACGGAATGGAAAACCGAGAAAACTTTCTACGCTATTTCGATGATGTTTGATGCTAATCCGATGACAGCCTGACCAGCTAACAGCTCAACAGCTCAGTGGCAACAATTTATTCTGCTTTATGTGGGTATTACAACATGCAAAGTTAATATGTATAGAAAGCACTCAATGAATTAGCAATGTCATATACTAGGCGATGACATAGCTATGCCCAATGGCTACGAAATATGGAGCTCCTCGGTATAGGTTGAGGGAAATGACGTGCCCCCATACATATTTCACCATCATAGCAAGATCTTGTTAGTTCTCTCATCTTTGCAAACGAGAAAGTATAACTATAAACGTTGTTTTGAAAGGGCAGAATTGAAAAGTTGATATTAGTGATTGAAATCGGATACTTTGAGGAATCATCGAATACACTGAGAAATCAACTAGTTGGCAACCACTTGTACGATCGTTTATGTAAAATGGAGGATTGTATAACAGTACTCTTTATCATAGCCAGTCCTTTTAGGGAATCCAATCCCTTGTAAAGAGAATATACATGGCTCAACAATAACTATCAGGCGTATTGAAGTTGTGCTTGGTCTAAAGAAACACTCAAAACGAAGGCTACGATATATTTGACGACACCAGCCAGAAGCAATTGACTATACACCACTACCCATCTAGTGATTTCTCCCACTAGATGGCACGTTTGAATAGTACGTCTGCGGACTCTCTATGTAAGGGGCGCGGTTCCCCAAGAGGACTGGCCAAGACGAAAAGTACTGTGCTACTGACGAGATTGTGCAAGGCCGAAACATGTGTATAGCAATGTATAAATGCTCATAACAGACCGCATGAATGACTCAACACCAACTACCAGTTTCAAAAGTTTTTCAGAGTCTATCAGTTATGATAAGATCTAATTAAGGCAGACAACCGACGAACCAAATCAGTATTACTCTTTTTTGTTGAAAGATTTGCTATCGTAAGCTTCTGATATTTCCCAGACAACAAATTATTGCCGTCCTTGTGAAGAATATTCTCGTTTTTTTGGTACCCAGTTGTCCGTACTTGCCTCTTCATGGCTCCTCAACAAAGTCTTTATCGCAATTTGCTGCTTTACAAGAGCGAAATGCGATGCGATACACAAATCGCCTTCGAGAGCACCAACCATATACATGCTCGTGGATTTGTGTCCAGGCGAACATCATTTCGGTTCTTTGCTGAGTTTCGCGTCGGCAATACCAACTCGAAGGACCAGCTGAGCTTTGGACGTCGAGGCGAAGTTGACCGAGAGGCCGTAACTGAAGCAACTGAAGAGTATCCGCCTTGACTATCGAAGAGAGGGCCTACGATTTCGAGTATGGCCATGCGACAACCAGCAAAATATTGAAGCAGATTGTTGGTCAATAGATCTGATGTTTAGTGTTGTAGTGCTAGAACTTATGAGAAGATCTAATAGTACAATTTATACGATATGGTGTCACAATTCAGTGAGCCAAACACCTCCATTACTCAAACTAGATAACAAAATCACCAAATCAAGATTCTAGTCGCAATAAGTACAGGCGAACTTCCAACATGCTCACAGCGTTTTAATAAATCTAGCACTATAAAATACAAGTGGAGACTAGTCCTGTAGAGAGCACATGAATTGCTTTTGCATCTTACCACTTCATAATATTAGTCTTACGCTCCCAATAATGTTGAGTGATGTGCAAATATCAAAGCGTCGGAATGGAATCGTGCCCGTGCTTCACACTTTCGAGGGGCGCGTTCTAACCATTGCGTTACCGTCGCTCCCTCCTGCTGTCACTCTTTCTGCGACAAATTCAAGTATAATATACTGTGACATATCACGTCTGATAGCGAAGTTTTGCTTTTGGTGTTAATATTTGGATTTCTTGGGTTTATCCAAAACGACAAAATCACTGTTTTCTGTAGTGCCAATTTTCCGAGTCGGAGGAATCGAAGAAATGTTCAGTGTTCGCGTAAGATCGAACCAATGACCATTCGCTTGTATACCTTTAATCACTCCTGTTTAACGAAGCTAATGAGTGATAGAAATGCTAGAGCTCACTCATCCAGTTATGCTATAAAAGTTGTGAACAGAGGTGAGTTTTGTTCCTATTTTTACTGCATTTCTTAAAATTGAATCGTAAGCGGAAGTGTTTTATGACAGATTGGATATATTTTCAGTACATTTAAGATGTTTATTTCAAATCCTCCAAAGCTTACGCAAATTACTCATCACTATGTAATTCCTCATTGCAAACATAAATTAATTTACGACAACAATAATGTACAAATAAGTGAGTTAAAGCGGGCATAGCATACCACTGGGCAGCTGTAGAAGTATAGGGAAAGGCTAGAGTACAACGAGTTCCAAAAACTATTTGACATCGATGTACATTAGGATATGTTTCTTAAAGAGAATCATAAATAGGACTTAACATTCATCCTTCCATTGCGTCATTTAGACCTCCTTTTTCTGTACGGTGTTTCTTCAGCTTTATATGATGGTTCCTCGGTTTTGAACGATGATTCTTCGGCTTTATAAGAAGACTGGAAGTATCAGTATCAAGCAATCACTTTAGAATATGGAAACATTATTTTTTCTATAAGCACGAACTTCGTGTACCGTTTAGAAAATTTTGTTGAGAGAAAATACTTTAGAGAAGATCATAGTTTCGTTAACACTCACCTCGCTGCCATCATCATTGTCATAGTTCTCTCCTTTGTCCTCGTTTTCACTCACACTATCACTAGGCGGCACTTCATTTTCTCGTGGTGGAATCTTACTTTCTTCATTTTCTTCTTGAGGTTGCGCTGTAGCCTCTTCAAATGGACCATAAGCGGGGGGTGTTCGTATAGTTGGTAGATACGAAGTTTGAAACAGCTCAGATGGACGTCGTAGCCCTGGAGGTTGTGGTGATTCAATATCGGTTTCTTCCGCATGTACTGGTGGAGCATAGGAACCAGGTGTTGAAATTGGTCCTACATGTTCCGAATGAGTCTCATCTGGTGGAACATAGAGAGCAGCAGTTGGTACAGGAGCATTATGTGGAACCGATGCAGGTACAGGAGGTACGAATGGAGCTGCTGGGCCATGGGCAGGAGGAACGTATGGGGCTTTCGGTCTGGACAGGAGGGGCATATGGAGCTGTGGTTTGGGAAGGAGGAATATATGGAGCTTCACTTTGAGTAGGAGGAATGTATGGAGATGGGGCCTGGGGAGCTGAAATTTGGACAGGTGGTACGTCTGGAGCTGCGGTCTGCACAGGAGGACTGTATGAGGTCTCAGTCTGCACAGGAGGAAAGTATGGGGCGCTGGTCTGGACAGGAGGGACATATGGAGCTTCAGTCTGGGAAGGGGGATTGTAAGGAGCTTCAGTTTGAGTAAGAGGAGTGTATGAAGCTGGGGCCTGGGGAGGTGGAGTTTGGACAGGTGGTACGTCTGGAGCTGTGGTCTGCACAGGAGGACCGTATGAGGCCTCGGTCTGAATAGGATTGTATGGAGGTGCAGTCTGCGGAGGTGGACTCTGTACAGGAGGAACGTATGAGGCTTCAGTCTGGATAGCTGGAGAGTAAGGAGCCGGAGTCTGAACAGCGTGTGGTGCAGGATGGGGAGCATTTGAACCCGATTCTGATACAGTGAGTTCACCATTTTCCTCCTCTTCGTTGATAGAATTTTCGACCGACTCCTCTTTGTCTTCTTCGTACTCGGCATTATCGTAGTCCGTGCTTTTGCCTATGGCAGGTGAGGGCTGGGATGGACTGGAATCTACTGGAGCGGGTTGAACAAATCCAGATGTTAAGGAAGCTGGCTTAGACGATCCAGGAGCAGCTGGAACAGTTTGATGGTAGTTAGATTCCCCATTCTAAACGAATACAAATTGTTTTTTTTGCAGATACACAAGTTATGTCACTTAGCTAACCTGTCTTTCGTATGTGCCTGATGTATGACCAGCAGCTACCTTTCACTGCCCCTGCAGATTGACTTTCTTGAGAATAGGTACCTTCCGCTGGACCAACCTGCTGTGAGGAATGAATTCCTGAAGGCAGCAGGTGCTATTGGAGCAGGTTGAATAGCTCCTTGAGGTGCGATTGAAATTATTGGAGCAGCAGGTCTATTTCCGAAACTAGGAGTGCGAGGAACTGGTGCGGGAACGTAGTTACTTTCTCTGAGGGGCAGTGTCAGCATATGCACCGCCAGCCTGAGTGGGTCCATTTCCAACCTGAATTATTCAATAAGCAAGTTAGTCAAGTGTGAGCATAGTGATACTCACCGGGGCATTGTATCCCTGTTGACCAGCACTCTGATATCCACCACGAGGTGGTCCACCACGCGAGCCACTATAGGATCCACCATAGGACGATGGCCGCGGCGGTGGTGGTGGAAGAGGTGGTGGTGGTGGTGGTGGTGGTGGTGGTGGCAGTGGTGGAGGTGGTGGAGGTGGCGGAGGTGGTGGAGGTGGTAGAGGGGCGGCATACCCCATAGGTGCTCTAGGGTAGCCACCACCTGAGCTAGGCGCTACAGCATAACCACCACCAGCTGAAGCGTATCTGTAAACTTTTAATATACAAAACCATAACCTTTAATGTAAGCAAAACATGACACGTATCTGTTGTGTTATTTATTTGTGTGAAAATGGCATTCAAGAGTTGAAACGTAGTAGGGAGAACGTTTCATGGGAGCATGTCACAAAATTTACTTTTTTAATCGATCATGATTATTTGATCAACATGAAACCCTGTTAATGAGTAGTTCGGATTGGCTAAGGTCGTGAAACATTATATATAAAGGAGTCAAATCGCTTTGCGTCATACCATGAATCAATTTGACCAGGTACTTCGTGAAATTGGGATTCTAACGTGTTCTCTCAAAGACAACTGCTTTTTTAGACATTCGACAACTGAATCGCTTATGACAATCCCATGGCGGCGAAGGTGGATTATTTGCTCCTATGGGGTTGTCATAAGCTATTCGATGCATCACTGAAATTCGCACGAACAAAGCATCACTTCGGCGTATGTATCGCATTAGAATCACGCTGCGTTTCGCGCTTTTCATTATCATATAGATGTTTACGTAGACGAGTTTCGCGGCGCAGTGAGTCGCTAAGACGAACAATCGGCTAGTAGGGCTGAGATGGCAACGTGGCACGTCGACCAAGATCCGGGTGCTAAACCGATTGAATCTGCGACAATGAGTTATTTTGTGGAGTAACAACATATTCTATAACCTTCGCTCTTTCAAAAAAAAATTAGTAAAACACACCCCGAAACATGAAATGTCTTTTAGCAACTCTAATACTCAAATTTTGAAAGTTTTAGAATTGAGTGCGCAAAACTCTTTATTAGCAAAAGTTTCAGTAGTTTTCTGTAGAAACTTTCTCCGCTTAGAAAAGGTAATAAGAACATTGGTCTCAACAAAAGATTGAATTTATGAAAGCAGCATTTTTTCGTGAGCGCTTTGAAATTGGACTCTATGGCTTTCCTCTTACACTTCAGTAGTCATTCGCTAGCTCAATCTTGAGAACCTCGATGCTCTGCTTGCTTTATGAAAAGGCCATAAAACCAAGAGAAAAATACGATTTCGCTTTAAGCACGCGTTGTTTGCACGGTTGGCTTCTGTGCTTAGCTTTTCACCATACTTCCACTAATTATTTGATAGCTTCGAAAAGCGATGATTTTGCAGCTGAGTTCAGTTTGTAGAAGGGCCTTCATAGCACAGTGGAGAAGTAAAAATAGTATTACATTTAACATCGCAGATATATGCATTAATAGCATATTATCGTGTAGAGGAAGTTGTATTATATCGGATCATCAAACATGTCTAGAAAAATTTTGAAACGGAGGAAAAATTTTTTTGAAGAAATAATGAAAATCGAGTTTTCTGGGGACGCGATCCGAAAGGAGCGCGATTTGCGCTGTCCAATCGAAGACTTTTCTTTATCTTGTAAAGCACCTTTTCAGGCTTGGAGACATTAGAGGTGTAAAGAACATTTTGTTCTTCCTTTTTACAGATATTGACTTTTATTTTCATTTCATATTTTCATACAAACGTGTGCAATATTAGATCTTCTTTTGTTGTTGAAGAGCTCAATCTACATCTTTTTTCAAAACTAAATATAGCTCCTTATTTACAGATATTTGAGCTATCAGAGTGACGAAAAGCCAACAAAGTGGTAAAAACCCTTGTGCGAACACCATGCCTGCAAGTTATGCGCAGTGAAAGTGAAACGTAGTTTCCCTTGACTGTTACGAGCAATAGTTAGGTCTGAAAAGCCATAAAGTATTGAAATTGCCAAGGTTTATGACGAATCATCTCAAAGGTTTAGGAGTGAAAGCCCAAGCTTTACGATAACGCCTCTATAGCGCTTTGTGCCTTCAAAATAACTCATACGGCTCCCAGAGAGCTAAGGTGAATAATGGGCGTTGTAGAAAGCAGTAACTAGCCCTCGTTGATGTCTTAAACAGCTTCAAAGTCTTGAATGAATAGTGTCCTAATGTTTCAAATTCTAGAAGGAAATTCGAGGAGTTGTCTGGCACAGATGTTTTAGAAAAGCGAATATGAAAAGAACTGTATCTCTGTAGAAGATCTGCCTCTTGTATTACTCTTAGCAAATTTTTAGAAAATCTAGCATTAATTGTTTAGGGTTTCATACAGCACCATTGATGTGATACACCGCTGTTCACGGTGAAAATGGAGATATGTGAAAGCGCGAAAGTCTTTGAGCGACATGTTTTGTGATAAAAATAGATTGAATCTATTAATCTTTGGCTCATGAGGTTTAGTAGAGTTTCGATTACAGTATCTTTGTGGCTAATCAAGAAATAGGAAAAGCATGTTGAATCAGTATGCTGGCTGGTAATGAACATAAAAAATTTGAGGCCAAAAGCGGATGCGAAGATATCTTAATGATTGATGTTGGGCTTTCGCTTGACTTATCATAGGTTTATTTCTATTCTCTTTTTTACCTTTCCTTTTTGTTGCTCTGAGCAATAATACACTGTCAATGTTCTGAGTGACTGCATAACACGTGGGTGGCACTGTTGAAAAAGTGCTGTTAAAAAAATACAGAAATTTCACTAAAAAGTGGCATATTGAGTAATCAGATTATGAAATAAGTTACAGAGAAGTAATATAGGCATTCTTCCATTACTGGATGAAAACCAATGATAATTATGTGAAATTTGTAGGCAACAAGGAAATCCATTCGTTCTCTATGGAGACATCAACCGCCCGATCGCCGGGATATACGTGGCACCCTATTCTTACATTTCGTATGACGACTCTTCATCTTCATGATGAACTATGCGAGTCCCACTACGCTATCTGTCTGATCGTAATTTGCTGGTTTGGTTAATTGCCTAGATACGGTTTCCAATGCATTCCGATTTTATCACCACAGGCACATGCTACACTTATGTCTCAGAGAGAGTTTTGTCTAGAATTGCCAAATTACGACGACAACAGTGATTCTTATATAGCTTTACTGATTTCATCACGGAAATATGGAATCCTGTGTTGAGTGAATGACCCTCCTCACAGTTGAACGCTCATGATATCTGTTAACTCAAGTCAATTTGGAAGTCAACTGGAACGAAACTCGATTTATGGAAAGCTAAAGTTATTAGAAGCAATGCAAGTGCTTGAGCTCAAACGCTTCTGGTGCAGAAGTCTCCTTGGCAAATAGATGAATAGACTTTTTCATTGACTCAAATTGGAATTACAGGTGATGAATAACATGAGTGAATCGAGCTACTGCAGTAAAGAACTCGAGAAAATGTACACGTACAGTGCATCATTAGGGTATAAAAATGTTTTTTGAACGAGAAGTTAATGGGAAGCATCTTTTCAAGCACAAAGTCAATTGACAAGTTATCTACCTTTAAACTACTGTAAGCTAGGAAGCTTTAACGAACTTACTTATCTTGCTTTTGTTTCTCAAGTAGTGCATAAATATAAGTAACATGTTAAGTGGTATACCAGTCTTTGAAATTTCTCCATTTCTTACTCTGAACGCTTTTTGGTTTACTAAGGCCGGTATATCAAGCTCTGTATGTCTTAAGTCCCGTCGAAAAATGTCCACAATTGAGGTATAGTAGATGCTAAAACTAAAAGTACGAAAGTTCACCCGACAGGTGCTCCTCCACACGGTGGAGCTCCACCGCAGCTCGGTTGACTAGACGGACAACATTGTGAACCACCTCCACCACCGAGGCAGCCGAAGACCGGCGAAGCAAGCACTGAGAATAATAGCAGCTAAAATAGCAGACGACTGAAAGGAAAATTGAAGCTAAAAATCTTGAAACATTTATGAAATATATGAACTGACCGCGACCATTCCGTGACGGTACGCCTGAAAAGTCGAGTTTACAGAGCTTATGTATCTCAGTGATGGGCGGAGTTACGATGCGACTTAGGCCTCGAAGAATCGGAATCACGACATACAGATAAAATAGATTGGATCTTATTGCTGTGTACATCAGCTAGCTGGCAGCATCATCTCCGTGACTACCGCTTGCAGATCGAAACGGGTTAGCCACCGTTTTGTTTACATACCTCCATTCGAAATGGTCCAAATTCAAGAAATTTACACTGAAATAATTTGCTATCCTTATGGCGAGCGATATACGAGTGTTATTGGATTATTTAATAATAGCTGCTGACGTTTTGGAGAATTTTTTCTTTTCAGGATGTGGGATTTCCATTTGACGGCAGTTTGATCAATGCCATGGTTAATTTAAAGTCGGAAGTAAAACTAATGCGCATAAATGTTTAATGCAGTCAAAGGAGGTAAGCAGTCTGGTCGAGAGAATTATCGTTGATCCACTAAGGTTTCAATTGTCCTACTCAAAAGAAATCTTTTGAAAAGGAGCATGGGGAACGGAAAGTTATGCTTGATGCGGTGACCAAATTAAAAAAAGATAAGGCGAGGAAACACCTAAATGTGACGTCTCGCAATTAGAAAGTGGATAGCCGCCTTATTTGAAGTTACGATTACGTCACTCGTGATGTGAAATGCGATAGATATGAATTGTTTTTAACGTTATGAAGAGGAGAATATAATTTCCTGAGGATTTCTTGCGTTTCTTGGCAATTTTGTAGATCACTATTCATTTCTAGTAGTCTTTCTAGAACAAAATGTCCAACCCCATTACTCATCGACAAATTTGTATGAAGATCAGAAATTTTTTCAAACGCTTTTCTAGAGCTGCTTATGAAGCTGCTCATCTCATGTATGCAAAAAGAGTATGAATTCCTAAACAACATTCTACTGCTTTTGGAGAGGAACCACCAATAGCTCACTTACCATGGCATCACGCATAGGTTCAGAGTAATAATGGCTTCCAAATGGGTATGTAGTGAAGAGCTAGTCAATAAAAATAGTATTATCACCTATTTATAGTTAGTGTATTCTGGAGAGTCTGTCAGGCAGTACATGGACTTAAATCGATGCGAAAAAGTCTAGTGAATCATTACTCGTTATTATTTTAATTCGATACCTCGTACATGAAAACTTTGCAATTTTCACTATAAGTAGTTAATCGCATCGCAGTAATAGTAAAAATAAGATTGGGTAAAGAGACGGAACCCGTAGGTGATCAAATCTATGGAATATGCCTTTAATCTGACTCTATTCTGTAGTGTCATCGACATGACTGAGTCCCTGTTTGACTTATACAATGATTTATCGAGAGCTATATCAGTGCCTATCGATGGCTACCAATGATACGCAGTGCAGTGATTATCGATGCTTCGAATCCGCGGAAATTCTGTGCTTCTTGGTAACTTTTCTACCAAATCACTGACTCCGGACAATAGCTGGGCTTTAGTTTGTCCAGCGTGTGCGATGGAACCATTGGCCTCCTATGTATTGCTCTATCCCTGACTGCTTACCTCATATCCGCCTCAAAACTGGATATAGTGCATTATTCATTTATTTGCAGATTTTTATCGACAGTGGTATGAAATATGCATATTGATGGTGGTAGGAAAATAAACATAAACATGTTAATATTCAAAACGAGATCTGATGGGTTACTATAAGTCTGCTCTATCTGAATGAAGTTTTTTATGAGAATGATAGGAACGTCAGCTTGTTGGAATAGCATGAATTTTCAATGAATTAAGAAGGAAAAATGGTTTAGCTATCACATTCAGCTTAGTAGAGCGACACACGACATTACTCGTTCATATCATCCACTTGTGTAGTTCTCGAAAAAGTCATGGGTATCCTTTAAGAGCTTAAACTCATCTCTAGTGCTGACTAAATGTAAGGGTTTTTTTGATTTGGCAAAAATTAGATAGCAAAAACTAGTGTACATCCGAATGTAATCAGAACATGTAGGGATTCAATTAGTTAGGACATTGCTCACACTCTTTGCATAAAAAAATTATTGGAATTTTAGCTGCGCGTTCATACAAATGTCAACTTCTCAAATTTGTTGGTCTTCACTTATTAACTTGTCACTTATTTATTGCCGAGTTCCGAGCGTAGCCGTAATCACAGCATCGCATCAGAATTAATTTTGACGTACTGATCATTAGCCGGTAGGGACTCGACATACAGAATTCTTGAAGTCGTTGCTCATAACGCGACTCACAAAATGGAAAAGCGAATTGGAAAGAGCTCAAAGGGCTCAGCAAATAGCTCTAAGAAGCTATAATTACCATGTCTATGAGCACTATGGGGTCCGTGTGGTACTTTAGGTGGTAAAGAGTGAGAAGTGGGCATTCGGCTATGGAACGGGTTAGAGCACGCTCCTCTGAATAGGGTGAGGTGCGGGTTCGAGTCTCGCCTGACTCTGAAAGTCTTGCAGATCACTCTACATCACTGAGTATATCTTCATCATAATACTACCACCGCTAAATGAGGCTGACTAAAAAGAATTCTGTCCCATCATTCAGTATTTATTTGACAATTTTCGTGGTATCTTCTCTGCTTTTACATTACCATACGGATCTCTTGATGTTTTTCGGCCAATATCAAGCAGTTTGGCAACTCTGGTTTACTACTTATCTTTGTTATCAACCGTCTCGGTCACAGCAATATCTTTTGTGAGAGTGTCGAAGAAATATGGCACATAAATCGCCATTCACTAGCATCAATGCAATAATCCGATATTGCATTTAGGTTGTTTGTGGTATAATTTGCTTTTTTTCGAAAATCTCACAGGAAGCTCGATCACTATAGTATGTGATGAGAGTGAAATGGCATCTATAGAAGAACCAGAAACGTTGAGCCTCTTCAAACCATGACGCGACAATGCCCTCATCTAATGTCAGTGTTTCAACCATGTACGATGGTAACGTTGCCTGAACGGTATTCAAGCAGCCCATGAAACTTCTCGTTTGCTTCTACTGATTGCTCTTATGCCGTGCATTTATTCTACTATAATGGAACCACGGAAAACATTTTCATGCCTGTACTTTTGCACTATCATCCACAATGAGATTGTGGAAAGATAGCAAAATGCCTAGAGGCATGAAAAAAGGTTGGAAGTGCAGACATTCGAGCTGTTCCTCAGCGGAGAAAAGCGGCCTATGAAGCGATATTTAGTTTTATAACTTAGCTTAAGGATTCATAAGGCATTAGTTTTTGAACTCTGAGAAATGGATTGGAACTTTAAGAGTTGTCTAAGATCTGAAATTCGTTGGAACGCAGTTACTACTGTTTCGTTAGACTTTTCTATTTACAGAAAATCACTTACGTTATCTACAGCGCATTGGGACTATTCATATCCGTATTGATAAGAAATGAAAACAAGAAGACAAACTGTCACTCGAGAAATCATTGCATTTTGGAATTTTTCGGCCGTAGCTATGGTTACGGGTGGAGAAGGCAAAGTCGAAATGTTTCTTACTATGAGTGGCAGTCACATATTTCGCATAAACTGATCGAGAAGGTGTTAATCAATATCTTGTTAGAGAATGACAATTGCGCGGCTGCTGCCTGAAGAATTTAGTCTTCTTTACAAATATTGCTGAAAGCTACTCGAGTAGATTATTCATCCCGAGTGCTGCTGAAAAACGCGCTACGGTGTTTCCCACGTCTTCATCACAGTCGATCAACACCCCTTGTTGCGGATGGGGTTGTTTATACGGCAATATTGAGTGATCAATAAAGATTTGATTTTATTCCCTATTTCCTAACAGACAATGTTTGGTGTGGCTGCCTCATGGCGAATGCAGATGGCGTTACCGCCTGTGGAAATAGTTTTTTTTTTTACCGATTTTCTGTGCTTGTTTGTGAGAATATGTTGATCAACTCGACTACCGCATAATTCGTTAATCCAATTAGCACGGAGGAAATCGTTAGCCAGCATCAAGAATTCAAAGTGTATTGGAAATCTCAGCCATCATTTCGTTATTAAGGCAGATTTGCTCTCCCGATTGATTACTAACGAAAGTCTTTACCAATATCTGGAACACTGGCTAGTCAGATTTTCAATGCATCGAGGTCTTCGATCACTTTTGCCCTTCGTTAGACGTGTTTTTATCTTTTATCAACTTCTTCTTGATATGTGACGTGCCTGTGTTCTTTGCCAAATTGTCTCAGATCTTTATGAGAATGTCAGCTTTCCATCGCACTAACCCTTTCGGGACTGCGTGTATCCAAGAAGATACATGATTACTTGAAAGCCTATCTCACGAGGAAAATGTTACACTTAGACTTTCGAAAATGATTCAAAGGCTCAATTGCCGTCAAATTCAAAATATGTTTAGTTATAGGAAGACCTTTCTTACTGTGCTAAAATACCCAAATTAATATTATATCTTACATCCTTTTCTGCTCGCTCTGCTTAGCTCTTTGGATAGCTTTCGCTGAATTTTAACACTGACACAGTAGTCCAGATTCCGACAATTTTGAGGCTACGTTTTCTTTCACGAAAACTTCATGAACGCTGTAAGAGCAAAGAGAAGATTACGTTTAGCACTCGGAGTAGTTGGCTCGTGGTTTGAGCTTCACAGAAGATTTATCATTACTTCATTATGGCATTACGAGAGAAAAGTAGAAGCTAATACGTATAGAACAATAGAACAATGGAACGGAAACTATACTACAGCCTAATCTGAAAATCAAAAAATCTTTTCGAAAGGAAGAACAAATTTTTAGATAAATATTTATAATTGCGCCGTTTTGACGTGCTAATGAAATCGAAATTGCTGCACGCATCACATTTGAAAGTATCATGATTTTCGCTATTCATCTAAAAAGTTTCTCTTCCGTTTCAAAATAAAAAGTCGTTGAATCTTCAAACATTGTGTAACATCACGATTTTCTTCACGTGATTATGTATTTTTGGTTCATATATCTCTGAGTGCTAAACATGAGTTTTTCGTTGTATGAAGACTTTTCCTTAAACCAAACCTAGTTCAAAAACCTTTCCTTTTCAAATTATCGAGTAAGTACTCAAACGAATTTGAGCTATCGAATGACTACTGTGGCTCCAAGAAAAATACGACGAAGGTTTTGTACCGAAAAGGCAAAATTCAACGCAATCCGTTCAAGACTGAATTTATTATTTCCATCGAGTTAAAGAGCGCATGTGGCGCAGTGGTTAGAGGTCCTCTGCGTCGCACACGAGGTCAATGGTTCAATCTCGCCTCATGGCTCACCAAGCCATCCATCCCTCCGGTGTCGGTGAACTGGTACCAGACAGGTCTCAGACTTGTCTGGGAGGATAAGTAGCACTGACTTGGTTCAGCGGGAGGCCACCGCGAGTCATTTTGAAAGGCCAGATATGCATTCAATCACCTCAAACGAAGTTAAAAATTGAAATCGAATGCATAGCGCATCCCTCAGGGACTGATCAACGCCGAGAGCTTTATCCTTTATCCTTTTATCAAATTAATATTATAGCACAATTTTTATGTGGGAAAATTTGTATTTGTTTTCCACACTATTTATAGACTATTAACTGGGCAATATTCTCTGTGCCGTTAATTCTAAATCGTCTGAAAAAATGCTTTTTCGAAACTGAAAATAAGGCGACCGGAATTTTATGAGATTCATAAATTTACCGACATCCCAGTAACTTTAATTTAAACGTAGCAGCGAATCATCTCCGAATATTGTGCTTCTATTTCACTAGGAATACTTCGGCGAAGTAGTCGCATTATGTATCAAACTCCATTTTATCCGACTCAGCGATGGCTCAACGGGTTTCAGTGATTCGCCGAGTACGACTTTCAACTGGATTTGACGACTATTTGGCGGCGACTTAATTGGAGGCACTGTGGCAGACGTAACTTTCTGATTTCGAAGGCCGGCTTTTCTCAGCGGAGGTGCGCATTCGCACAGGTCTTTTATCTGGATGATTCATTCGGAACCCGATTTGACGAAAATTGTTTGGCCCGGTTGCGTCACACAATGCCTCACAGTTACGCAAGAAATCGCTGAAGCAAAGACTAAGGGTGTGAAAAAGTGAAATCTCAAAAAAAGAAAAAAAAAGATTGATAAGGGAATAAACGTAGACGGTTGGGACAAACAAAAATGACGTATTCATTGTTGACAAATTCCATAATAATACGCCATGCGCTCATTTCATTCGTTACACCGTCAAGGTGATGAAATGCATAAATCATTTGTGTTTTCTTTCTGGAAGCCTATCGATATATCAGCTCAAATTTTGTCCTATCAAATATGTCTGCTAATTGCGTAGCCGGCCAGAGAACGATAAGCTACATGGTTGTCTTCGATTACAGGATAGAACAAGAGATAGAAATGTTATTTCAGTGCGCGAATTCCTTCAAAAGTATAGTTAATGTTTACGGATTTAGCTTGCAATGGAGATATTCGGTCACCACAGTAATGAAGCCTTTCAAGAATTCAAGACTTTAGTGGAATGGGGCATTCCGTTGCCTTGACGGTGAACGAACCAACAAGTCCTTATGTTTTAGTAGCTTCATATTGCTCAATACCCTGGTGATCAAAGCAAAGTCCTAGCTTTTTGACTTTATCCATGTTGAAATAAAATATCGCTATATTTACAAAGTGAACAGCACGCGATAAATGATCAACAAATGAAATAAAGTGAGCGGTTTGGAAAAACAAGAAAACACAATAAATTATTTAACTAGAGCAATCTATAACTGTGTTGTTGAATCTCTTCCGATTCGACAACATGCTGTACTGCTTGCCGAAGACCCGCTGCCTGTAAGGAAATTGTTACCATAATCGGACTTCGAAAAGTTCAAAGTGTCATGCTGAAAGAGAAGTCAATGCCGATTTTTGCTCAGTATTCTTTTTTATGCTCTCTAAGGTTAGAATCCTGTTGAAATAGTTTCTAAAATATCACATAGTAAAGGAAACAACACCACACTGATAGTAGGAAATGAAAAAAAGATCATTTAGAATATCAGTAAATTGCAGACATTATTCCTAATCAGCCTGCTTCGCATCTGCACGTCAATTATGGATGATCGACAAATTTGTGACTAGGACCACTATTGAAGGCAAACGATGGTTTGGCTCAGTGCACTTCAGAGGAGCAATATAAAGGGTTGAGATTGATCTTGACTCAAACGACGTTTTCAATGAAGACATTGTATGCAACCATCTCGAGCCACGTTCAATTTTTTGCATATATCAAGCATCACTTTGATTCGATACGCCAACAAGTAAGGTCTTCTTGGACATTCTTACGAAACGAGTTTACGCATTCGCATGGTGACGCCGTCTGCACTTCAAAAATCATAGTAAATGATTTGCTGGGAGTTGGTGGAATTGGACCAGATATTCAGTACTCTTACTGCACAGATGTTCCCAACTCTTATCGAAAGAAAAAGACGAAGCGACGGTGCGGAGTCCGTCATGAACGTGTTGGTCTTCGTGTGACAAAGTTAACTAGCAGGGCTGTAGGTGTTGCGCCAGGGTGTATCCCACATTGTACCAGTTAGACGTGAAACCTTCATATTACTCTTTAAACTAAAAATTACCGACATAGAAGAATTTCGACTGATGAGGTTGTTTCACAAACTATTTATGAGAACTTCTTCTACTTATAACTCTCATTCTTCTGTGAAAGAAAATTCGTGGCTTATCCGAGAAAATGGTAGACATCGAGGTTTCCTTCAGATATTTCGGACGAGAACGGGTTTGTGGCTGAAATCGAAGTTTCTCCAACGTAGGGTAAGCCCTAAATGCTTCGTTCCTGCTCATTTTTGTTGAAACCTCCAACATTACGGAACTCAGCAATAGAAGAACATATCATATTACAGATCCTATCAAGATGACGCCATTTCTATCCGATTATTTTCCACAAATTGAAGCAAGCAACTTCTTTGATATAATGAGGTGTGAGCATCTATGTAGTGTCATTAAGAGAAGGAGATTATCATGCTAAAAAACATTGAAAACGACGTGTGATTTTTCAACTCAGTATGGACCACTTCCATATTTACTTTCACAATTTCAATAACTAATTGGGTGGTTTTCTCACCAGTGAAAAAATCATTATCTTACCCGATTTCCTAGATATAGTGGCGATTCACTGATTCCAGTAGTTTTCGACTCGGATGGCAAGTGCGTGGGTACTTCAGAAACTTGAACTTCAGATGCAACCACGGCCTATAATACATTGGCCATTTTATTATGTAAAAGATTGCTGTCATGATGATTACCTCCAGCAGATGTCTACTACACACTTTGAATAAATCTCAGTCATTGATTGAATTATTCATTCGAAATTTCCAGGAGATCGTCAACGAGTAAGAGTCTTGCAGTTTCGTTGAAAAACGAACAACTTTTTATGTGAGAAACCACTCTGCCTCATACTACGGAGGTTAAGAAGGTTGATAATGATCGACTGATACCTACTTGTTCACTCTCACCTTTAGCAAAGTCGATGCCCAATGTTTCTATGGTCCTGCTATAATCTTAATTGTTTGCATGAATAAAATCTTAATGTAATAGTAATGCCAACTCTGTCCACGTAGTCAGACGGTTGTCCGTAATCGAACGTATTGTCCTCCACGTCTGCTTTCTCATTGGCCGTCGTCGTCGTGGCTGTTGTTGTTGTGGTAGTGGAGGTGTTTGTGGAGTCTGTGGATGTCGTTGTAGTCACAGTGAATATTGGAGCGATAGGAATTATGGTATTTTCCTCCTTAAACAATTTTCTATATCAAGTGCAACAAAACAAGTAAATAAAACAGGTACATAGGCTTTCTCTGAAATTCTCAGGAAAAAGCACTTTGCTTTGTTTTGTCTTTTCTTTTTCTCTCTTTTTTCTTTTTTCTACTTTCTCTTGCTTGAGGTAAATGCTGGCTTTTTTCTAACAGTAAGCGGCATACTCTTGGCTGTTAGAGGGTTTATGGAACTGTGAATATCATAAAGCTATCAAACAGCCTTACAATTATCCATGTAGATGCAGTACGCTGCCTCTATGAGCTACATTTTACCAGGTCTTCTCGTTTTTTGGCACTGGAGCAATAAATACCAAGTTTATTAACCAGAACTAATCAAAACTGCTCAAAAACACTATTCAAAGTATGCACCATAAACCTGAACACTTTTTCTGTCATCTCTCAGGCATCAATCAGTACCGCTTTGTGTAAAGTTTTCTGAGCTTTCTTATGGTACGAAGTTTGTCCATACCTGCCGCATCATCGCCCCTCAATGAAGACTCTGTTGCACTTTGCTGCGTCAAGGGCTATGCTCATCATCTTTTGGGACTGGACCGAGCCAATTCACTGGGACTTGCTGCCAGCCGGAGAGACCATCACTACTGCGAGAGCCTGGACCCCTGCAATCTAGCGCCGTCACGTGGACGTTGCCGCAATCTCATCCTACTTCAAGACAACGCGAAGCTGCATGTCGCTAAATTGACAAAAAGAAGTTGACCGAACTGGACTGGGAGTTGCTGGATCATCCGCCATACAGTTCCGACTTGTCACCGTCTGACTATCACCTTTTCTGGTCGCTGGAGTACTTTATGAGCAAGGAGTATTTCCGAGACATCAATCAAAAGCGTCAAGGATTAAGATATTTCTTTGACTTCAAAGATAACGAGTTCTATGGGTGTGGTATTGAAATGTTGTTTGAAAAATGGCAGAAATGTGTTCAGGCTGACGGCGCATACTTTGAATAGAGTTCTTGAAGAATTTTATTTCTAAATAAATTTAGCGTTTATTGCTCTAGTGCCAAAACATATGAGAGGACTTAATAACAGTACTAATAGTAGCCCATGGCTATGCTCAATCCCAGGCGCTCCTAATAAAAAACTTTGATCTTGTATGTATGATAGCAGAAGCCAAACTAATTCCAATGTATGGGTGTATTTGATCCCAAATTTTCTAAAGACTCAGGTAAAAATAAGCCTCTAACGTGTGGCATTGGTCCGTGAACTTTATAAAGATACAAAATAAGCTCAGAGAAGCTTCGAGTCATTCCACGTTTAACATTTTTTCCTACTACCATAGTATTGGGGAACAAAAATTATCTAATATCTAAAAAATTGTCCAAATTAAAAGATTGTGATCTCACTGCTGAAGTTTTGATCATTTGTCGGATTCAAGACACCAATTACTCATTCATAAAAGCAGCACTTCAACGGCTCCTTGGCCCCATTGAAGAGATAAAGTACGGAGCTGCCACTACAATTGGTATCTCAAGCTTCAAGGTGTGGTGTCTGACAGTAACAAGGAGTTTCAGCTCTTCAAAAGCCCTACAACAGGTGAATCATAGTGAATTCTGCTATCCTGGCCGAAATCAACCGTGCTGTACTGATGTGCATCCCATTTCTATCGGTATTTGACCTTTTTTGAGTAAATGGCGACTTAGGGCCAAATTGGCACGACTACTAAAGAACTTTCATAAACTCTAAAAGCTCCGTCAAATTGTTAACCATACAAGTGTACTTATCTTTTCAATTGTTTTTTGAGACCTCACCCAGAACAGTATATAACGCTGATTTGATTCCCCTTCGTACCTCTTTCTTGCAGTTAACAAATGTCTTAGTTTGGGTACCTTTAAGATTCCATGGAGTATTGCCCTGACCAGCATTATGTGACATTCACAAAGAGGACCGTCAGATTAAATTCTTAAGCGAGCGATGCATTACGTTAAATGTCTGGAGACCAGTGGACGTCAAATGCGAGCGAACGGAGCGAATACATGAAGCGCTGTGATCCATACAGTACATGTAGTGACGGGTCATGTAATTAAAGTAATAGTAATAATGCAAATAATAATCATAGGAATAATGAGAACAAGGAGATCTTGGACCTTGTTGTAAGTGTAATGAACTCGAACCCGGCTATGCCTTCCAGGGGAGACACGCACGCTCGCACGACACCATCAATACCTTCACTCTGCTTTTCTCTAAGTTGTGTTTGAACCTACTTTCAGACCGTGTGTTTCGATGTATTGAAACATGGCTGAGAGAAAGTTAGAACGAGTGCCTCGATAGTGTGGTGCTATCATGCGCTGCACTAGGAAGACGTAATGGTGGTTCGAGTCCATGACACAAGGAAATCAGATTCCAAGTTTCGCTCGTACCTCAGCATTTTAGTAGTTTCAATATCGTTTAGCTTTCTGAGCTATGAAGAACAATATAACAGCATATCCAAATTGTGTTAATAGAGGTCGTGAAGTTTGTCACTTATTGATGAATCATGGAATTGTGAATGTCATTGAATCATTGTATTTGACACAAAATGTCACCTCTACGTTGTCGATAGCGTCGTATTCGATACCGTTCAAAACTTTTCCAGTGATGTCTTCCTGATTATCTGCGCCCTAAATTACAAGAGAAAAATTAAATTACTGATACATAAATAGAAGAGGTAAGATTCATCCTGTGAATGATTTTCAAAATATTTTGGTACCTTTCCGTTATATACACCCTGTGTGACCCCTTTGGTGAAAGCGTAATTTCTGCTTTTATTTGAAGTGTAAGTAGTCATTCGATAGCTGAATTCAAGTTAATTTGAACGGTATATTCACTTTTTCAAATCGCTTGTTTTTGCGCTGTAACAGTCGAGATAAGATTTTATTCCACATTCAAGCATTTCTCACCGGAAAAAGGGTTTCCTATGAAGGATCGATAATCAATCGATAGAGCAAATTTCAGCGATTTTAGTGATTTTGTTGATTTTTGGAACGAGCTCCTTAAAGTGCTGTAACAGTCAAAAGAAGATGAATTCCGCACTCCAAAGGGTGAAATATCGCAACATTGGCCCCAAGTCCTCGCGCTTTCTGCAACATATTGATTATGTGCGGAACCTAATCTTCTTTTGAGTGTTACAGCGCTCTAAGAAGTCTATTTGAAAATCAATTTTATTTTCGAAATTGATGAGATTTGTGCTATCGAAGCTAACGCTACTAAAAACCTGGCAGGAAAGCATTGTTCAGCTCGAAATGCTTGAATGTGTGAGATATTTTTATTACTGCTGCTAGAGCAAATTAAGGGCGTCATTCTAATATTAACCTTACCCCTAATTTACCAAGATTCAAGCTATCCAAAGATTATTATAGGTCTGAAAAGGATGATAAAATGCGTTTTTACCAAGAGGTCAAAATAGGATGCGGACGTCGAAGGTGGTCCAAACTTGCGAAACCCAATCTTCTTTTGACTGTTACTGCGCTCCAAAGAGTCCTTTTCAAAAAGCAAATAAACAATTAAAATTTCTTAGATTTTCCTTATTCAATGACTATTGATTGCTCATAAAGAAAAGTTTATCCAGCGAGAAATGCTTGACTGTGGAACAAACTTTTATTACGATTGCTACAGCGCAAAAAACAGGCTATTTTGAAAATGAAATATGTTGTTGGATTTCACGTGATTTTAGCTATCAAATAACTACCAGAGCGTTTCAGAGAAGCAACAGACTACTTTTTAGCAAAGGGCTTAAACAGAGTGGAGCTATCAGGAAAGTACAAACATTTTTTCTTGTCTTCTTGATCAGCTGACATCAATATTTGAAGTTATTACTACAACAGTAATATTTCACCAGTTACATTCACGGCAATTACTGCTGCAGCAGGTGAATTCAATAATGGTGATTATTGTTTTAGCTGAAGGGTTCCCTGCATATTAATCTCTATGATGTGAACTCGAAACTCGTAGTCAAGGATTGTCTACTATTCCATGATCTTTCAAACTCTGACAGAGTTCGACACTTTCCACCAGAAACTTAGCTAGGAAATAACTGATACGATGAGGCCGTTCTAGAAGCAACCTTTTGTAAGATATGCTCACAATTCAAAACCGTTGAGGATTCCCTTCGGAAATAGCATGAGAAAAGCCTATCACCGCTACTACCTCAATGCTAGGGGAAAAAATCATACGCAGTAGTAAATTCCTGATCTGATAGAATAGGTGCTGCCATCAGCACAAGTCTTTACAAGCTGGAGCTATTTGGGAATTTAAACTTTTGGAAATTAATACCATCATTCATTACCTGTCATCTGTCGTTTTCTGACTCTTCGTGTGCTTCAACGGGAGTCAGTAAACCTTCTGTTTGCACTGCCGCGTGTGAGATTAACTAGTGGGTTGTTTCCGCTATGGAATTTCGTTAAGCATCATGTCTCTTTCATAGAGCTTCTTTTAAAGGTGAAAAATTCAAGTCATCTGTTCGGTGATCTCATTACTGGGGGGTTGGATTTTCTATAGAATGCAGTTGAGAAATTCTTGCTCATCGACTGACGTCCAGATGCAGTATCTGTCAACACCACTTGATTTTCGCGATTTGGCGTGTAGAATTGTAGGCTCTGTTCATGATCGGCGATGTTGGTTTGGGTTACTTGTTGCACTTGCAAAATGCGGAGCGTTCCATGCATTCACTTTTCCACGAGCCCTCCATAATGTTAATGTTAATGTTAATGGTCTTCCAGCACGCTTACCCAGCAGTCAGGTATTTGCTGTGAATGCTAAGGCAGAGACAACTTGTTTAGTCGAAAAGGTGGGCATAAAGGCGGTGTCGATCGTTTTCTGCACTAGATCCTTCATGCTCTTAATCCTCTCCAAACCGCTCGCTTTCCTCTTTTCAACTCTGGAGCTAGGTCGTTTGTTATGTTGATTTCTCGAACTACTTTACCGTTCAGATTTTTCGTTGGAATTAGCAAAAAACTAATCTTTACAACAGCGTTGTCACAACTGACCAATCGTTCTACATAGTTGAAATGTGTTATTGTAGAGATAATTTCATCAACAGAACAAGGAACAAACATTTGTTGAACACTGACTTTTAGTTGTCCCATTTTAGCGTTCACATGTCATTCGGGAGAGTGGCAGTATCCTTCAAAATGATGGAGATGGGACAGAGAAATTTTTTGCTACCGCAAAACCTCAATGAGTTTTATTATCGTGTGAATGTGGTCCATAGTACAGAATCTCTTTCGAGACTCCTTTTGCTCCTAAAGGTGCCCTTCGCCAAGTGTTACCTGTTCAGGATGTTTTGAGCGAATCGCCTGTAGACAAGAAATAATAGACAGATCTGGTGGTGGGTGATAAAGTCGTAAGGTTCTCTCCTTGTGAATAATAAGACAGCTTCCGGAACTGACTATTATTAACCTTGGCACGGATTGAAGGACTCAGTTTTTTTTTGGCAAGGCGCAATCATGATACACTTGGCTGACGCTCCGGTTAGTTTCGCCTTTTTCACAGCTTGGAAACGTCAACAGGGTTCGCGATCTATTCAGTCGAATACTCTTGCAACCTCGACAGAAAGACGTAATAAACAATTTTTTTCGATCGCAAAGTAATATTATGATTTATGAACAAGAAGTAATTAAAACTGCATATTTTCAGTATCGTTCAATTGCGCATTTTCTTGCGAACATTTTCGTAAGCAACTCGCCTATATATGCTTTAAGATGGAGCTGTCGTGAGAGCGGATTCGCTTGCTACTCATGCACGAACGGCGCATAGGGGAAAATGCTAGCGAAGCGGCACGAAGTAATAATGGGCTTCAGGCGTTGATCACCTGTATCACCTGTCGTCCCGTTGATCGTCGAGTGACTCGAGCGGGTACCAGCAACTCTTCTATTTTTCCCTATCGCGTGCAAGAGTAGCCCAGTGGGTCCTCCTTGCTCTAGGAATTCGCTGAGCATCATATCTTTCTTCCATCGCTTTCGTGAAGAAATCGGACCAACGGGTCAGTGGTCTTCCTTTAGAGCGCTTGACGTCCCGAGGAATCCAGTCGGTAACGGCTCTCGTCCATCGGTTGTCGTTGAAGCGCATCACGTGTCCGGCCCACCTTATTTTCGATATCCTGGCGTGTAGAACGGCGTCTCTGATTTTCGATCGTTGACGTAGGTCGGAAGTTCGGATCCTTTGTCTCATTTGCGAAATACGGGATACTCCTAGCATCGACCTTTCGACTGCGCGTTCGATAACGGCAAGTGATCTTTCATCCTGCTTACGTAGCGACCAGGTTTCTGCTGCATACGTTAGGGCAGGGATAATTGTCGAGTCGAAAAGGTGGGCACGGAGTCGGATGTTCTTTGTCCTCTTCACACATCTTCGATGCTCTTAAACGTTCCCCAAGCCGCTCGTTTCCTCCTGCTCAACTCTGGGGCTAGGTCGTTCATCATGTTGATTTCACGACCTAGATAGATGTAACTGGAGCATTCGGAAATCGTCGTTCCGTTGAGCGTGAATGGGGCATTAGAAACCCATCCGTTCCTCATGAACATTGTTTTCGTTAGATTCAGTTGAAGACCGATCTTTCCACAGGCGTTATCGAAATCAGTCAACATTCGTTCCGCTTGGCTGATGTTTGGTGTTATGAGAACGATATCGTCAGCAAAGCGAAGATGGTTTAATTGTCGACCGTCAATTTTCACTCCCATTTCGTCCCATTCTAATGTTCGCATGACGTTTTGTAGGGTGGCAGTGAATAGTTTTGGCGATATTGTATCGCCTTGTCGAACCCCTCTTCTTACGTCAATGGTGATATTGTTGTAGAATGGAGATATTCTGGTCGTGAAATCTTTATAAAGCTCACGAAGGATCATTATGTACCGAGTAGGGACGCCCTGGTTATCCAGAGCCTCTATAACCGCTTCTGTTTCCACTGAATCAAAGGCTTTTTTCAGATCGATAAAAGTGAGACAGAGTGGTTGTTTGTACTCTCGCGAAACTTCAATGAGTCTTGTGATCGTGTGGATGTGGTCCATGGTACTAAATCCTTTTCTGAACCCTGCTTGTTCGCCATGGCTGTCCTTCGTCCAGTGTTCTGTCAATCCTGTTCAGGATGACTCGAGTAAAGAGTTTATAGACAACGGACAGCAAGCAGATTGGGCGATAATTGCCTATGTCGTGAAGGTCTCCCTTTTTGAACAACAATACGGTCTTGCTGGTTTTCCATTGAATAGGGACCTTGCATTCTGACAGGTAGCGAGTGAAGAGCCGAGCCAGGGTGTTGATGAGAACTGGCGGCAGGTTCTTCAGGTGTTCTGGTCTAATCCTGTCTGGACCGGGTGTTGTTCTGTTTTTCACCGACGATATAGCATGTCGGATTTCGGAAGGAAGGACCGGTGGAACGACATATTCGTCCCTCTTTCAATTTATATGACGGTAAGAGAACATGGCTAGCGAAGAGATCCGAGTAGTACTGGCGTTGATACGATTGCAGAAATGACGGTTGGGAAGTGGTTTGCAAAGTTTACAACTAAAAGAGAGCAGTCTGGAGGAGTAACTGCACTAGCTCCATTAATCTTGCGCGCCGCTTCATTAGCATTTTCATCTACGCGCCATCGGTTCTAAGTAGCAAGCAAATTTGTTCGCGCGACAGCTCTAACTCAAATCAAGTATAGGCGAGTTTGTATATCAAAATGCTTGCAAAGTTTCTTATTGTAAATTGTAATTTCTTATTGTAAATTCAATGCTCATTGCTCATGTGCCAGAACTTATGGAACGCCCTAATAATCGAATACCATTATATCAAATGATGAGGGAAAGGAGAGCGGCCGAGTGGTTGTTATGCTCATGGCGGCGAGAAGGTTATTAGGCTAAAGCCAGGCTAGTCTCGGCATTACAAGAAATATATGCTTGTCCAATATTCTATGTTGTACAAGAACAAAACGAAAAAAGTTCGGACTGCTAGAAGTAGTGGATAAAATGTGTTATCAGAACGTGTAAGTAAAAAAATAATAGTAAAAGCAATCACAGTAGTTACTACTGAACCTCAAAGCTGCCTATCAACAAGGTACACTTAATAACAAACTGCTATTCTTCTGTTCAGCAGCAGCCTTGCAATTTTCGCATAAAATGTGAGGAAACAAGTCGTTTCATCATAAGAATAGTTGGTAGTCAGGACCAGGAGCTGACTAATCGTTACTGGCGCATTAGCGTGTCCGATTTTGAAAGGGAGAACTGTGGTCCAACAAATAGATCTCCTTTATTTTACACGGAGGTTTTGAAAGGACATGACAATTGAGGAGATCCGAGGTGATCGCGGGCGATTCGCTCTACGATATTTCTCGAAACTGTAACTGTTTCCACTTGAGCATCGGAGTGTGGTTGTTTTGTCTCATAGGTGATTCTTCGGCAACCTTTTTCAATATTTTTTCAGGCACTTAAAACTTCGGTCAAAACTGCTACTATTGTCTCTCAAAAATCTTTTTTTGTCACTTTCTGCAACATTTCGAATATTCGGGACCGTCTTGTTTGACTCGACATTGGCGAATCAACTGGAGTGTCTTTAGAAGAAAGTTTTTAGAAAATTTCCAAATCATCACTTCTTATTGCTCTAACTTGAAGCCACTGAACTACGCGGTCATTCTTCTCGTCGATGCTTTTCGATAACAGCACTTATTTAAAAGTTTATTGACTGTTTAAGTGTATCACCCTGTAATGACTTTGCGATTTTAAACTTAGCGGCTTTCTCGCCTTTCCGTGAATAGTCGAAACCTACGTGAAAGAGGTGGTAGTCTGATGTGAGAGATTTTGAAGCAATACGGCACCGATTAGGCAATTCTTTAGACCAGACGTCCGGCCTCTTTTGTTATAATACTACTCACTGAGAAATTCTTGCGTCCACCATTGTGAGGTGGCACTTCTGTATGTTTAAGCTACTATGGATGTCCTTGGTCGTCCAGACAAACTTTGCCTCTCGCCTTATTCGTTGCATTATAATTCATGGATAACATTGTGGCGTTCTTCACTTTAGGTTCAATGTTTCCTTAAAGTCAACAAGACCTTCAAGAATGCATGGCCTGCTCTAAAAAATTTCCTTAGTCTATACAAAACGCTTCGACTTTGTCATCGTCTTAGTTTGATGTAATTACACATACAATAAAAATGGGTGAAATCCGTACTGATCTCTTCCATCTCTTCACTATAGGCAACCATCTCCAATTGTTGGTTTCATGAATGAATGTGAACGAATGAACGGATATTAATCGCCGATCTTCAGTTGGCCAGTTCCTCGCAGCTACTGACTCTTCTACTATTGCATATGCTGCGGGAAACCTCTTTCACAGTGCTATAGACTATGTGAAAACGACGTCTTCTTATCACAGCCAATATGACAAAGTCATACCTTGATCTACTGTAAGGGATTATCAAATTCGCTATACAGAACTCGCACATAGTAAATGTGTATTATGTGTATACACCGTCATCTTAGTCATTCAGGATTTAGGTAGAATGATTTCGAGCTTTTAACAGCCTTTACTCTACATCACCCAACAATCTGAAATGGAACTTTTCGGGGGCCTCGGAATGGAACCTCGTTGTGTTTGCTGTGTTTGCTTTTCGTACCTACGTATTGTTGGAGCTCAGAATATGAACTGTATGCCCATGATAATTCGCCGGCCTCTCTCATTGTGCACAAGTTGTAGCATGTTTGTTGAAAGACTCCTTTTTGCCTCCCAGAGTACTTTTCCGGTTATTTTATTTTGAGCTTTTTGGCCAATTTCGGTGGTAAAATACAAAGCAGGTATGCGCTAACTTGGGACAACAGGATCAGGGACTGCAACTCCACACTCCCCCGCGTTTTGGAAAGAATGAAATGGTCCTAGGTCAACGTCTAAACCATCTATCTACTATATAAACGGCGGTTCCACGATTGATCTGCCAAAGATACCTTTGTTAGGAAGATGCGTCGAAAATATATCAAAGTCTCAAGATTCGCAGTGAAAGGTCATGCCAAAGCAATATACCCGTCAATATATAATATATTATAGCCCGTCAAGTGGAAAATTTGATATAAATTATGTAGTTTTTCTGGAAACGAAGCTATTCAAAATTTTAAGTTACTGAGTAGTGCTACTATCATTAACATTACATTATCTTTTTTTTTGGTTCTTGCGATAAATAAGTGAGGAGTAGCATGAATTAGCAGTCCAAATTGAAGGAGCATAAGAACTTGTATGCGTGCGATGCACTAGAATTGAGCAAAAATTTTTGGAAATTTTTGAAAGCTATTTTCATGCGCATATTAGAAAGAGCAACAATAACTATTCTTCAAAGTACAGATCGCCATTGTGAGTTCATGCTGATCCTGGCAAGGCTTCTTGAGGATGATGTCAAGTTGGTACAACTTGTTGACAACAGTCCACTTCGAAAAGTACCAAGCTTTCATCCCAATCACGAGTGTTGGATGAAGTTTACTATCAAAGCGGATTGCAAGTTACTTTCACAGACGACCGGTCAAAACGAAGTATGTCTTCGAGAGCGAAAATGTCTTCTTTGAGTCGCTTAAGGCACCTGCCCGCAGTCGATTTTATCGCTGTGCCAGCACCACCACCCTCATTAATCTCACGCACGGCTTTAAGAATCGTTTAAGCCTTTCCTCGATAGTGGCGGATCAACACACGCAAATCATGGTATTAGAAGATCATTTCGGAGCTGAGATTAATGAATTAGGTAAATAGATACCCAGTAATGTAGGGTGATGTGCGTAATTTTTTGCGCCAGCTGGGACTCGAACTCGCACTTGATATCCGGGAGCGCGTCCACTAACCCGTTGCACTATTGATTCCCGTTTTGTTCCACCGCTCTTTCACGCTACTGCACATCCATCTGTCAGCAACCAACAGTCAACGGTTTGGCTAAGGTAGTCAGTATTGACATCGACCAAGTCACGCTGGCAGATATTGGATATTGGATGATCAAGTAGAATTTTTTTTATTAACAGCTTTTAGAGTGGTGGGCAAAATGGACGTTGATGGACCGGGTTAGAGCACGTGCTCCCGGATAGAGTGAGATGCGAATTCTAGTCTCGCCTGACGCGAAAGTTTGGCACATCGCTTTACATCACTGGTTATATTTATAACATTATACTAGCACTAAAAGCTGTTAGATAAAAAAGATTCTATTAGTTAGATATATGCAAAAACTATCAAGAAAAAATGATGCATAGATGTCGAAAAACGAAAATTTCAAAGATTTTCAGGACTTCTTGCTCAACATAATAATAGGGAACATAATGTAAACAAATCAAAAAGTGAAATTAAAGACGCCTTGATACATGTATGTATCCTTGCACGTCATATCAGCGATATCTAACTGTCACGTACCGACGCTTGTAATGGATGTGGCGATGGAAATGGTGGTGGCGGTGGAGGTGGTGGTGGCGGCGTTGTACTACCACCATGTGGTATGGTTGTCACAACAACTTCAGCGTGTATGTCATCGATATCATGAAAAAATCGAAAACACGTAATGTGTAAAGGCTTTTCAATAATCACATCTGTTTATTTTTCTCGCGGAGACCAACCTTTTGAGACTTGCCGTGATTTGGATGATTGCTTTATAGCCGCATTACGTGCGGTCAACGAAAACACATTAAAGTTACAGAGAACAAATCAAATGTGATTGGAAAGAGTATCAAGTGGTTTGGAAAAGTATTCGACAGTTATTTCTGATTAGGAGGGAACAAATAAAAACCGTTCTGATTCGCTAGAGAAGAACTTTTCCTAGGAGTGCTAGTGACCATTGGAAAAGACTTGAGGTTACTGCCCGACGCCCGGTTTTTCAGTACACCCTTTTAGTTTTCAGTACACCTTTTTACAGTACTTTTAACGTTGTAGCATCCAGACCAAACATTATGTTTCACGCCCGCCTTTTACCGTCATTTTATCATGCGTATAATTCACTGAAAGCCCAAAAGCATATCAATGCGTAGAGATATTTCCGTAGTATTTTAGTTAATCGCCTCATTTGGAGTTTATTTTGGAGCGAAAAAAAATTCCCATTTGCATAACAAGATATCGAACGTCCTCTTACCGCCCTGCCACGCCACCTCCCATGGCCGTCGTCTTGTCGAATAACCTGTAGACAACGTTACCAGAAATGTATAATCGATCTTATTTTCTCCTACAAGACCGTATTAACAGATGATAAGCCCATCGATAGAATTAGGAAACATTACGCTATCAGATGATTACTAGTAATCTAATATCAGATGATTACTAGTAATCTAAAGAAAGAGCTTTGTCCAGCGAGGTTCAAAGAGCAAATCAAAGACCAGAGGACATCAAAAGATCAAAACAGCTTTTGGAAAAGTAAACACATTTTTGAGTTCTTCGAACCTTGTGCTATCGTTTGAGTACTAACACACTGAGAAAGAAGCTCTGTCCAGCAAAATATAAGCGAGATAATAGAAAGAAATACGGGTTTCATGAAACATGATTTCTTTTTTAACACAGAGTTATAGGGAAGTGTTTTGGAAAACCGACGCCGTGGGACTGTAGCCGCAAATCCCACCTTTCGATTGGTTACTGAAACTTCTATAAAAAGTTCTTCCCTAGCGAATGAGATGGATTTTGCATTTATTCCCTCCTGATCAGAAAGAATCTATTCGACATAGGGGCGGGAGCTGAACTCGTGTCTCACCTATAACGGAGCGATGGCATCGAATGATAGCGCGCACCCCCTTTATGGCATGAACGCGGGTTCGCTCCCGTCTAGGGTTAAATTTTTGCGTACTATCTTTCAGTCTCTTAATACATATTTGTAACATCATGCCACTTATGGAATCAATAGGAATAAGAACTCATTTCGACTATGTGATTGCTACTGACAAGCACACGGATACCTTAGCTAAAATGATTGCATAACAGAATTTGCAGATGTTACTGTGCAAACTGAAAAAGCATGAGAAAACGTTTTCGAGAATTAAAAAAACACAGTAAGCATTTTGATATCCCTTTTAAAAAAACACATCACCCTGTTCAGTCGTAAATATATCGCGATAAGTACCTTTGGGAATCTTTTTGTTGGACGGCGACAAATGAATATTCGACCCTATTCGCTGGGCAAGAACTATTTATAAGCGTGTCAGTGACCATTCGAAAGCTTAGATCCCTGGCTGGCGCGGTACGAAAGCGGTTTCAGAAAAGTCTTCATTATAACGCTTCAATGAAGGACAAGCATTTGTGTTTCACACATGCGTTTTTCTCGTAAAACAGAGCTCTTTAGAAAATCATTCGATAGCGTAAAATTTGAAGATTCCAACGCAATGCTTGTCTTCTGGAAAAAGCGTTCCTCTGCAGTGTATGAAGGTGAAACAAGATTAAGTCTAACATGTTCGGCCGCTTCCGTTTTACAGCTTGGGATCTGCTGGCCGCGGATTCGATGTGCCGGCCCGCTATGATCGATCGACGGAGCTTACGTGAAGTTTCACTTTTGTCATTCAAATAGGAATTTTTTCTCTTCGAATAAAACTCCCGATAAACCGTATGACTGTGATACTAAAGCATTTTCTCTTCACGTTCCTGTGCTTTTCATGCTTCCGGCTGAAGTAATAACTGAACTGCGAGGGCGATGTAAAACATATTTAAATTTTTACTTTGAAAGCGTATCATAGAGTATTTTCGAAATTGAATCTTTCGAATGATTACTAACACTCTTGTGAATAGTTCTTGTCCCAGCGAAAGGAGTCGATATGAAACTTGGCTTGATTGTCCTTCACCTTATCGCTAAGATGAAAAGCGTAAATTATGTAATAGTTCCAAGCATACTAGTGGTGATTCCGTAGGAAGCGGCGCTGTTATCGGAGGGTACGTGAATCTTGTGGTGTTAGTCAGCGTGTGTTGCTCGAGTTCCAAATTTATCTGCAAAACGATCAGAGAGTTCCAAATGCAGAATCTTTACGTTTCATTAAATCTACCAAAAATGAATACATATTACTTAGCCATTTGAATAGATCCAACTCCAGAAAAAATAGAGCCATGTGACATTTTCATTTTAATTTCTCTACAAATATTTTGCAATGGCTGGCAAAACTTACCAATAAATCATCGCACACGGATTTCAAAAAAGGGCAAGTTTTCTTTTCAAATCCATTTTGAGGAATCTTCATTGACATACTAATTATTCTGCTAATCTATGAATCGGCCACTCAATTATAAAAGGTCGAAGGTCCAGAGGATCAAGTCAGACTTGTATATCACTTCAAACTAATATTTTGAAAAAAAAACTTCCACTGTAAAATTCCTATGAGTAATTCTCACCTGGTTAAAATCCAGGGCTGGTGGTGGTATGGTGGTGGAGACTGTGGTCGTCACTACTCCAATAAAACCAATATCTGTCGCTGGTGCAACCTGATTGAGCTTTTTGAGTTCACTTTTATTTCTCAAAGTTTACATGCAAAGAAAGCATATCAAGTAAGTGAAACATAGTATTAAGCGGATAACTAGTATTATTTTCGAATATTATTTTGGTAAAAGTACTTACAAGGTTATCAAAATTCTAATCTTGAAAACTCATCCACTGTTTGAGACTTGAATGCATATTTTTGGTTAGTTAATTCAGTCGCAAACTGTTACACTGAGAAAACGCTTCCTTGCACTATATGATATTTAGTTCGATTCGGGTATTTCCTTTGAAGTGGACAGCAGTGTATACGTGAATCTACTGCACATCATTGCAGTCAACTAATCCACGACTAAAAGCAGGATACGATTTGATAGGATTGGACGCCTTATAATTATCATGCCTACTTTCTTACTTTTCGCCTTCTTCCTATGCTTTTTTCTACTCATTATGCACCTTTATCTTCATTTCATATCCATTCCTCTAGTTATTTTAGGAGCTCAGAGTAATCTCTATGCAACACAGTCTGGAGCAATCATTTACGCGGTGCGTTAAAAGTTCTGATAATTTTTCCAGATACTTCAACAGAAAAGAAGGATCCACAAACAAATGAAATCGTTTTATGAAAGAATAAATAGATTCGCTTACTAGATCAACACTTATAACAATGAACAAAAAAATTTATAACACTTCCACAAAACTGCTTGCTTTGCCCTTTATAATTTGCGAAATTTTTGCAAAAATTTCCAGTAATGCTCGCAGACGTTTTCAACGTAATTTCGTCCCAAGCGCAAGTCGTAACTGTTTCAAGCGCACCTATCGTGGTATAACGAGTAACCGAGACTTCTTACTACAGTATAGGATGCACGGAGTAATCAATGGGTTGAGATTCGGCAAGTTTGACGGTCAAAAGTCCTTCCTCTAAACGGGTCTGGAAACAGCTCTTGATAGATGGCAATCGTTTGGCTGTTGAATGCGCATGAGCTCACTCCTGCTGAAGCGTAACCCGTGGGCGCCAATGTGTTGAGCACTCCAAGGCTCCGGTACGTCCCGTAAAACTTGCTGCTGATAGTTGGGCAGCGTTGACTTTGACGTTTCCGTTAATCATGACCATCGGCATCTTTCCGGTGGCACAAATGTCGACCTAAACCATCACAAAAGTTGGAAAATGCCTGCAGCTCACAGTTTTTGATACTGTAAACTTGCGCTGATCCTTCTTGAGTAATTTACGTTGATTCTGGCAATTGTGGAGTAATTCGACCATAAACATCTTTTCATCCATGAAGCACCATCGACACACGAGCACCAGCGATCAAATGAACCATTCGGCGAGTCTTTAAAAGTCGTTCTTCTTTCACCTTTTTGCCCAGAAAGTGAACACGAGCAATCTTGTGAGTGCGAAGTTTCAGCTTATTTTTTTTAACAAAGCTAGGACGCTCCACTTGCTGGTCCAGACTTTCCCGAGCCAGTTTGCTCATCGAACGCTCTGGATTTCGTTAAATCTGGTCTTCGATATCTTAAATGTTTTCCGGTGTGAACGAGGTGATTGAACCTTGGAGGATAATCCTCAATCCGTCCATCTCTTTAAAACGTTTCACGGCTCTGTAAATAAATTCAGGTTCAGACCCCGTCAATTTAGACAACGCTCGTCGTTTTATTTCCCGTCTTGTGCAACTCAACTACTGCGAGCATTGATCTTACGATCCATAACTTAAGCCAGCTGAAAACAGACAAATAAAGGAAACATATTCCGAACCAAAATTGAGAAAAGACTCATATCAAAAACTAGAACATTTATCAGATGAACTGACAAAAATAATGTATAAATGCGAAAATTGACAAAATGCAAAATTATTAGAACTTTCTGCGCACCATGTATATAGTAAGTTGTTTTAGTGGGGTAGCTAAAAAAGGGTTTTCTTTGTTTTTGTTGAGAAATTTTCCTTTATTGTGGTACCTGTATTTGAGCAGGCCGGACAGCTTCTGTGACATCTTCATACTCGTCGTAAATTGGGAATTCTTCTACTTTCAGACGATCACGTGCTTCTACACGAGTGAGCTAAAATAAGCTCGAATTATTCGCTAATAATATAGCATTGCTGTAGAGACTTCTTTAATCAACAGTTGTGGCCCTTCTAATGGTAATGAGAGTGATCACTTTTCAACACTGAAAGTCTATTCTCATTAGTATAGTTTTAGTAGTGTTAGTGTAACGTGAATCTCTCATAATAGGAGTCAACATCGCTTAGCTCTGGCAATCACCTGTATCAGCTGTCGCCCCGTTGATCGACGCACCAGCAACACTTTCATTTACCCCTATCGCGTTCAAGAATAACTTAGTGGGCCCTCCTCGCTCTAAGAATTCGTTGAGCATCACACCTTTCTTCTAGGCTCTTTGTGAACAAATCGAACCTTTGGCCGGTGGTCTTCCTGTAGAGTGCTTGATATCCCGAGGAACCCAAGTCGGTAACGGCTCTCGTCCATCGATTGTCGTTGAAGCGCATCACGTACGTGTCCGGCCCACCTTATTTTCGATATCCTGGCGTATAGTACGGCGTCTTTGATCTTCGATCGTTAACGTAGGTCGGAACATCGGATCCTTTCTCTCATTTGCCGTTCCGTTACTCCTAGCATCGACCTTTCGAATGACCGTTCAATAACGCCAAGCTGTGGCATAGTCATTAAATTATGAATCAAAACATAAGGGCTTTAGGGGTTTCGAACGGAAGTCAACAATGCGATGTAATTGCTTGGAGGTGCAGACGAACACAAGGGATAGGGAAGCTGTTTCGTTGTGCTCGCATAACTTGTAATTTCTCAACACCATAGATCATATTCAATCTTGCTTGCATGCCAAATGCACCCTCTGGAATGATATGCCCAAGAACTCTCCACGGAACTGCAAATGGTATGTGAGTAGACGCAAGAAAGCTGAGGAAAGTCTTCAACACTTGTGCTCACGTCCTGCACAGGATTAGCATGCCATGCCAGTTATGCCAGGCAGTTCTCTTGTCGGGACAGAAGGAGTACCTATTCAGCTATACACTTGGACGATCAAATTTTACAATACTTGTGAGTCCTACTAGTTTCCTCAATTGATTCAGTTTTTCTCCATCGTCGTCTCTAAAGACAACTGACATCGCGACAATTTCTGAAGCTCTAAATCTCATTAGATATTGGAAGTCGGTGGAGATTGTTTCTAGTACAGATCTAGGTTAGCCGTACTAGAATGTTCTCGAGTAGTTATCACGAGCACTCATCACCTTTGTAAAAGATGCGAGAGCTTACTTCTTGAGGTTCGTAATCTTCCAGAAAGACGGTGACTCTTGTGTTGATAGCGAATCCTACGATTAGTTAACCGACTGCACGAAAACAGATAGATATAAACGGACCGAACTCTTATGAGCAATAAACTATATCAAAACTAGGATACTATTCGTTTCTCTTCTATGAGATGAACCGCGCTGAGCAGATGTATTGAATTAGCCGCACAGATGGTAGTAAGCTCCGCAGAAACTCACGAGAGTCAGCCAGTGGTGAAAAGGATTTGCGGGTGAAAAAAGTGATCAATAGAGTAGTAGTATTGTCAATTGTACTATTGCTACTCTTGAAAAATGGTAGAAGAAACAATATTAGTAGGATCTATCGCTGCCTTCAGAAAACCAAATTAATATTCTATGAATGTTGCCAAGAAACGTAAACAACCCTCTGATTTTTGGTTGGTGGCTGACAGCTCTCATAGAGATGTTGAAGAATAAGTGGTGGTGGCAAACGTACCTTTCCTTGGTGGTGTGGTGGTAACACGCGCCCTGGTATGGATGAAACTCGGGTTCGACTCCCAGCTAAGGTCGTATTTTTGCTCACCACTCAATTCTCTTACGTTTTCATGAAGCATCATAACACTGCGAAAGGGCAATAAAAACACTACAAGTTTTGAGTATTGCTCTGACTTTTATTTACTATTCATTACTCTTTTTACGATAGGATACGACGTTGTGGAGCCTCATGTATTATCGAGTTCATCACCAAGACTCTTTCCTTTCTCAGTCAAGTTTTAGTTTTATCGACTTTGAAATGCAAACTATGTCACATGAATTTTTCAAATTTTAATGTGCATTCTGGGGCCTTTGTTATTACGCGCTGTTGTGTCGCTAGACTGTATTGGTCATATCTCTGTGTAATTCAGTGCGGTTGCACAATGGTCCCCTTATAACTCATAATTACAGTCTCTTATACACTCTTCATCCGCTGTACTACTATTAATGTCGTGTCGTTGAGAACCTTGAGCGTCCTATAAAGTATCAGGCATAGTGTGATGTGAGTACGTTCCATGCAATCGGATTACTTATGATCGGTACACACACCGTGCAAGCGAACGAGTCGCACGTGTTACTGTTTGGGAGGTGGTACTCACTACCGGTGCTTTGACTTCCACACAAGGAGAGGGGAAGAGGAAGCAGAACAGTGTTGGAAGGAGGGGAGGGGGGGATAGGGGACTGAGGGGCAGAGGGTTTTTAGCGGTTGAGATTTTGGAGGAGAGTTAATCAAAAAGAATTGGGGCGGAGAGTGATTAATCAGGGAAAAAAAAAGTCATTGAAACGGGGAATAATCTCATCCGATTTTTAGTTAGGGTGATCTAGAATCGTTTTGTATAGTGTCTAACATATGATGGCATGGCCGATTAGATCCGTGAAGCAGAAGATAGCTCATCATAGATCGCGAGGTGCTACAGGTGTCTTCGGCATGGCTGCTCTTGAATTTGAAACCCGCTTGTATAGTGAGCTGGAATATTGTAAATGCTTCAAATTCAATCTTAACAGAATATTTTGAAAACCAATGATCGGTAAAGTCGTTATTGTTCTTTTCTTCGAAAATATCTTTACTCAGCGAAACTACGATTAGGAGGTTTCATGAACAAGAAAAAGCATACTTCATGGTGTTTGGTCTGCAATTTAGATTGTCGTGATTGTTGTTGAATGTTTTGAGCGATTAACGGACGACGAGGTAGCGGGTAGACGATTTGCTAGATTGTGAAAACGTCAGTAGATCGTATTTTGAGGTGGTTTACATAGACCTATGGTCTCTCTCGTTTCATAATTTACCTCTGATACCTCCTCCTATCGTAAGTATTTTTAACACTATTCTTCTTATCAAGATCCTAGTGACTATTCTTATCACTTGGTTATTAGAAAATGATTGACTCTCAGAAGAAACTGCACATCTCTATCTCCCTCATCTCTTTTGGAACTGTTACATATCTAGTTTTATCCTTACATTAATCCTACTATCAATCAAGAAATTTGATCCTCTTTAGCACGTCCAGTATCAAATCCCTCAAAAGCTTATCATGCCGATAGCTTCCTTGTGCTCAGCTAAGAAGCTAGGTCTTTGATTATGTCGATTTCTCCAATCTGTACGTAATCGAAGAACTCGGTAGCATCGCTCTCGTAAAGCTTCAATGAAGTATCGGAAGTAAACTGCATTAAAGTGCAAGCGCAAAATGTTTCCCGACGATGTTGTCAGAATCGCCATTCATTCTGCGTGGCTGACGCATTATGTCGTAAGGCCAATGTCGTTAGCAAAAAAATAAGGCTGGGATGGTCAACTGTCTGATGACATCAAAAATCCGGTTGTTCGGAAAGTCAGTCGTCTTAGAAGACAGCAGAAGTTAGTGGATGCACTCAACAGCATATGCAAGCACACAACAAAACTCTGTCCAGGTGGTCATATGGAAAGCTTTTTTTTCTGCCGTTGCACGTGAATCCTGGAGTACATGAGCCGCTTAGAGGCCCTCATCAGCAAATAGATTCCATGATTACTTGCGGAAAAAAACACAAAGTCACTTGACTAGATTCCAGCCTACGATAGAGCCTCTATCGGTTTCTAATCAAAGCATTGCAAATATATACATTTTTGAGAAAAAGTAAGACACTTCTCATATTTTTGAAGTGAAGCCTGTTTTGTAGATTTTTGTGAAATGAACGAATGTCGATTTTTCTTACTAATCACTTGAATAAACCGATATTTAACAAGATTGGAAAGAACTCTGACGAAATCTATGCAGGAGCAACTCAATTTCCATTCAATTTCGCAGTCTTTTCCTTGAAGCAAATTAGATAGACGTTTTCATATGTCCACTATTGACACACCGAGGAGAAGTTTCTGAGGACGATCGTAGAAATAAAGCCAAAGCAAGGTGTCGATAAGCGGGTTGGACAAAATCATAATCGAAACCAATAGATTTTTTTTATAAGGTGTTGTCTTCAAAACTTTGCTCTAGCTAATTTAATGGCTAAAGTTCATAAATAGATACTTCTTCTATTAATAGGCATCATCTCAGCATTCATGATTGATGCGTTATGCGAAAACGGATCATCATTGAAATGGTGGGTAAGAGGCTCGTTCAAGTTTTTTGGCGACATCATGTTCGATGATTAGCCAATTATTGGGAAAAATGCGATTAAGAAGCAATCCGTTTCGCGATTCGATATCGTGTAGAGGCCGGACTGTCCAAATTCGTCTCTATTCTTTCAGATGATCTCTTTTGACGGCACGAATGATCATTATCACGATGACGTAGACCTATACGTCCCGCTTGTTCACTCTCTTCGGATTGTGACATAGCTTAAAGATTTTAAAAGCTTTAAAAACCTCCCGGCATGAATCAATCCCTGAGCGATTCACCATGAACTCGTCATTAATTTTTAACTTTGCTTAAGGTGACTTAATGCTTATCTAGCCTATGCAATACCTCGCGATGGCCTGCCGATGACCGAATCAGTGCTGCCTACCCTCCCAGACAAGTCTGAAACCAGTCTGGTACCAATTTACCGACCCTGAAGGGATGAAAAACTTGGTGAGCTCTGAGCGCAAGATCGAGCCATTGACCTCGTGTGCGACGCAGAGCACCTCCAACCACTGCGCCACATGCGCTCCTGATTAAAAGATTATAGAACAGCATTTCGTGAAAAATGATTGCATCGTAAGACTGTTGTACTTAAGCAATTTTGAAAAGAGATTAAAGTGAATTGCGAAATCTAAGGAGGCCATGAATCATAGAGATTTTGAAGAATCTAAGCAGATATGAAAGATGATTGAGATTGTACGATCATAATTCTCATTGATATGGAGCTGCAAGCGTTTCTATAAAATATTCTGTAGCTTCCAGAATAGAATTCAGCAGTAAAACAATTTAAGAATTTTGGCTTTCACCAATTTTCCACAGAAACTTTGTGTTAATTGACAACTAGAGCTGTACGGAGTCACGCATAATAAAACTGTTCTCCAATATGAATACTACTACCACTGCTAGAGTATATATCCTCCTAAACGACTTAATCTAATCTCTCTGGTTTTCGCTTACAGCTAATTTGCCTCTCTATTGCTTTTTTCGGGTCTTTCGAATCAGACAGAGCTTACTGACGAAGGAGACGACTCAATCAGGTTTGCATTCACTAAATCATTCCGCTGATTACCAATGCAAAAAAAAACGAAATTTCAAGCGATCGATTTCATAGATAACATCTTTCCTTAATAATAAAGAATTTTTTCTGTAGGTCTTATTTATGGAGAGAAGGGGGTGCAGTGGCTGAGTCACTGTAATGCTCGTCGCTGTCAGCGTGGGGTCGAACCTCATCCTCCAACACTCTCCGGCAGTCATCTACGAATGCCTGATGGAACGCCACAGCTAGCTTATCCTCGGGACTAGAAAAACGCGCTCAACCAGTATTCTAGGACGTTAAAGAAGGTCCGAAAAACGATTGGATGTCAGAAATATTATGATCTGCACAGTGAATAAAAGTCCTGTGAAGACGGAAAATAAAGTTTGTAAAAAATCTCAACTATATTTAATTATGTGAGTGAGATAGATTTTAAGTGTCTCATATGTCAGATGACATAAGAAGTCCGGCCATTTTGAATGTCAACTCCTTGATATTATGACAAAGATATGCACACAAATACACGTACATGCTACGTACCCGCATTCATTGCGACTTTAAAGAGCGGTCAAGAATTTCAAAAACGAGGATATTTGATTGTTCTTGGCGTGTTGAAGATAGGATGCTGTATTTTTTCATATATCCTGGCTTGTTCAGTCATGTAGAAGTGTGCATAAGACCGGAACAGATGCTTGTGATTGCGAAATTCCATGCGTATCTGATTCACGTTGTTAACGATTGAATAGAACGCAGCACTTTCAATATCAAGTCTGATACGCTCGAAACCATTTGGATAAAAACATCAGCCGATAGATTCACCAGATCGAATCTATGCACTGCTCCCACTTAACTTATTATGTAACGAAAGTGCTTGTGCATTTACGGCGATCATCTTGAACAACAATCTAGAGCGAATGACTAATCTCTCGACAATGGGCTGCCCACACTGGGAAGTTATTATTCATTCATTCAACTTAGAATTACAACTACCAAGTTGAGCCAGTGACAAGAATCATTGTCTATCAGTCAATCTCGCCGCTCGTATTCGCAAATTGATATATGATGATAAGATCGGAAAGTCGACGTACAAATATCGAGAATTTGAAAAAAGAGAGTCTTTCTGAACTAGAAACATCTAAGTGGAATCACGAAATGTGTGTGGCCCAGCAAGTGACTCAGTGAGGTGGTAAATTTTTCATTTGATTCAAATATGATAGACGAATCATGGCATTGGAAAACATTATCAATCATTCATTACATCCTAAGGTGGCTGCATAGTTCCAAACGTTCCAGTCATTCTATATCTGCTGACTATGGTATTAAAATACTGCAATATGTTCAAAATCGGAAGTCTACTCATTTTCTTTTCCTCACCACAATAGCAACAATCACATGTGTGTGCCTTACGAATTTTTTCTCAAAAAACAAGAAAATTTCACATCTTGGCGTGACTTTCATCACTATTTTAGTCATGCGGCTCAATAATACTGAATGTTTCAGATAGCACATAATTTTCAATACAACAATCGAACTCTAAAAAAGCTGAAAACAACCAACTTTTAAATTTGATTCCGTTACTTTCTGCTGTGGCCTCTGTATTGAATATCTAGGAAATAGTGGCGGAGTGGATTCTATGTAACTTGCTTAAAATGTCTAATATTCAAACTAAAAATCTCCAGTCGTTCTAATTGCATGAAATTGAACGAAATCCAAACCTTGTGTAGGAATGATTTGGACAGGTACATACCCTGAAACAAGGATTTTTTGAATTTTTGCAAAGAGAATAGCAGGTCATTGACTGACTGTTTTGGATATTTGTGTGTATGTTTTACTGTTCCGAAAGGTCAAACAAAAGGAAAGCCGTAAAGATGCTGAAAAAAAAACATCTATTCAGTATTAAGAGCTTAATGCGTTTTTCCTTATCGATGCGAAGGTAGGTTAGCGGGATAGCGCTCTGAAGCTAGTACAAAACTCTAGAAAGATGCCGATCAAGAATTAAACACCTCACAAGTCAGTTTGAAAACGTCAAATCAAGAAAACGTTTCTAAGACTTGGATACATTACTACACTAAGTTTAAAACATTCTGTTCTGATGTGGCATAGGGACTCAAATTTCGATATCTACGAAAACAGTATTAAACATACCTCTGAACTTTGGTGAAGGTTGTGGTTGCAGCACAAACTGCGATGGCAAGTCAGCAAAAGGTAATGGCTGTGGTTGCATCACAATAGCTGGAACATACTGAGGCTGGTATGGTAGAGGAGGTAGTGGTGCTGGTTGTGCTGGGTAAGGTATTGGTGGTGATGGAGGTAGAGGTGGAGGTGGAAGTGGAGGTGGAGCTGGACGATGTTTTAGATGTAGTGGTACAATTGGTGCAGGCCTGCAACGAACGAAAGCCTTGAAAATCGGACTAAAATAGGTTTTTCTAAACGGCCCGATAGGCCAACTTCTTTCGTCACAAAATTGCCTTCATGATTAGAGTACTAATCTACTACCGATTCAGTCATTTAACTTTCTGCTTCTAGACATTCATGCCTGACTTCCCCAAGAACTACCACAAACAGAATAGATGCAGAGATTATGCTTAAGCTGTGTCAGTCGATCTAGTGAGTTCGAGCGTAGATGAGAATTTGTTTTCTCTGTGTTCCTACTCTTGAACTATGCATTTTTGAGAAATAATAAGCTACGGGTGCGGCTGTCGCAGTGTTAGAGATACACGGCGATGTACACTTACTCAAAGGTTCAATCGCACATCCAAACCCCATCAATTTTTTCGTCCTCCGCATTCGACAAATTTCTACTACAGTTTCTTGAAAAAATAGCAACGCTGACTTGATAAATCGGTAGGCCACCGCGAGTCATTGTGAAGGCCAAATTTGCACTCATATACCTCAAACAATGCTTGATAAGTTTGAATGCGTGGCCTATCTCTTAGGGATTAGTCAATATCACAAGCTTCATACCTTACGCTTTTGATAAAGCCATAGACGTTATGAATTAGTGTGTCCAGTGTATGTGCTTTGTGTGGCAGAGGGTGTTGTCGTGTCGTTGTCTGGAGTGTGTCGCTCTGCTACGGGGTGTGTACGTCGATGTGCGTGTCTCTTGGTAAACGATGGGTCAGTTCACATGTGTCCACTAGTGTGTATGATGTGTACACTGATTTGAGGAAGCGCGGGAGTGGTTGCGGGATGAGTAGAGAGTTACCGAGTATATCGCAGTAACGGCTTGTCGACTTGGTTCGGTGTACCAAGTGTATATCGGAGACAGGATGTGGTCGAGGTTCGTCACGTGCTATGGAGGTAGTGGAGTGGATCTTTAGCGGATAGTATTTGAGCGGTGGGGAGGAAAATAGGACAGCAGTGAGGAAGGATGAGAGGAAGAGAAGGGAGAAGGGATGTGGAAAGAAGAAGAAGGAGGAAGGGAAGAAAAGAGGGGGGAGGGTAGGGGGGGGAGGAAGAAGAAGCTAGCGCAGGAGAAAAGAAAGAAGACCGCCAGGCCCGTGGCAAAAGCGTCGGTGGAAGCGAGCGCGGGGAAGAGGAGAGCAAGAAGGGGTGGGGCTTTGGAGAAGAAGGACCTGAGGTGCGTCGCGGAGGCAAACTTCTCCCAGAAGCGGTTAAACAGGAGTGTAGGCTGTCAAAGGAGAATGTTGTCAGGAGGTCATAATGAGGGTCGTCGCTGGTAATAGAGATTGGGTTTTTCTCAACGCGAAGGAACTGCATAATAACGGATAAGTACCAATTTTCATATTCAGTACAAATCGTTCTTTGTGCTTCTTATTCCGATAGACTGTAGAAGTACTTCGTTTTCCCGATCACTTTATAACTTCTTTAGCTTCCTTCGCATCCCTTTTACGTATCTCTCTTCAATTCCCTCAAAAGGCACGGTTAAAGCACACTTTCAGAGAATATTCTCACCGATACCCAAACATCTTGCCCACACCATAAAGTTTTCCAATATTCTAGGTCTGCTTGAATTCCTGATTACCTACCTATGGCGTCCTAACATCATTGATTAACAAAATCTCTCATCATTAGCGCCAGGCAATTTTCGAGGACTTTCAGAAATTCAACTTTGACCGTTCAAAATAACATCAAAACGACAAGCTGCATAAGCATGGGACTCTTGATAAGAGAACTGAGTGCTGAACCCCCAGCGATAACTCCATGAGATTCATTACAAACGTTCAAGAGTTCGCTGATTAACTGATAGCTTAGTTCAAGAAAAATCGCGCTTTCAAGAGTTGTTTTGTTATGTCGACTGCTTTCATTTTAACAATTGAGGATCAATTGAAATTGTTGCAACCAAAAAATTCACGAAGGAGACGGGAAAGCTCAACATATAAAATGTATGTTTTGAACGACGAGAGAATCAACGTAGCTTACTTTGCACGATATTATCCAGTGTTAGGATACCTCGGTGGAAAAAATCACTATTCATACCCACATAGTCCCTAGTTCACCTTCGAAGACCTAAGCCATTGCCATGTCATTCAATCAAAACACGTTAATTAGGCCTCAAGATGCCGATCTACAAAAAAAAGGAATACATCATGCTGCCAGTATCAAAAATGGGACTGGAATCTGAAGCTGTCAATAAATGAATTTCTACTTTATGGGTTTTCAATAAGCATCAAATTAACGTTTTCATTTCTAAAGGTAAAGACATCGCTATATGTTTCGCTATTGATGTTGTCCGGAATATTCATCGCGTTGGTGGCTTTTTTTTCGCATGTTCTTTAAGCTGGATGAATGCATGAATGTCACAATACCCATTCAATTGAACATTTCAGATAGAAACTGGATGGGAATCGAAACAAGCTACTGAACAAACTACGTATGAACGACAGCAACGCCTCATTACACTATGCTATTGCATTCCGGCGTGGAAAAAAAGGTGGAATTCATAACGAATTTAACTGGAGGCCATTGTGCTTTTGTAGCTATGTTGATCCATTCCACCTTAGCTCATTACACATTACAGGCTTTACATGCATATTGTCTGCCATTTTAGCCAGCCAGTATGTGACTAGTACTCCAACATACAGCAGAAAGGTATTGAATAGCGCTGTACGACTCTAATGAAACTTAGTTCGTTTTTCTCCTCCGATTTTTATTGCCGTCAATTTTATTGATTTTTCTAGGAAATTTAATCCCTTGGGCTACCGAAGTTTTTGAAAAAGCCGCCATTTACAAGCAGATGATTATGAAACAAATCACACGTCGGGCGAGATTTTTATTACTGTATTGTTTCAATCTGTTCAACGGCGGACAATGGCAGTCGTTCAGAAGTGCAGATATATGTGCTGAAGGCGGGTTTTCCACAAAGTTTCATAAGGATCTTCGATTACCGTGCCCATCTTAGTCATCATTTGAATGATGTACTCTCGCGACTACGTTTGTAGCTCTCGAAACTACGTTTCTATATTCGAGTCTGTACAGGCAAAACATGCTTTACTGGGCACGATGGTTGCTGGTTCAAGATGTTGAACAAATATGTATTTGATCAACTCTACAGTTATACGAATGGAATCTACTACATAGCGGATCTTTGAGGAAATAAGCACTGAGCGCCTATCCGTTCTCCTTTTGTACTTGTATACTTACTAGTATAGAGTGACGATAGGTAGAAAATATCGAACAAATAGAATAGCGTGCACCAAGTGATGAAGCTTGTTATTAAGAAGTTTGTTATCAACAAAGATTATCTTGGTGGAATTTACTAAAAATTGTGAGCTGTTTACATTACTTCGCGAAAAGTAAAAAAGTGTCATGAAGTTTTGAGCAAGGTTTCAGATACTTTATTTCATCCAACCTTTCTGTTAAGCGCGCTTTCTTGTTTCTCGAGATTTTGCAATTGTTCGAGCTTCTAATGCCGCCGCTAGCGTGTGCAGGAAAAAAGGAAAAGTCAAGAGACGGGTTGCGGTGCATTCAAAAGAGTCTAGCTGATAAAGTAGGAAGGTTACGTCGTGTCATCGTTATTCACTATATGCCCTAAAGGATACGATAGGAACACATTGCAATCAAAGAAAATTCACTTTCAGGGGTGAAGTGTAGACTAAACAAATCGAAACATCTAGAGAAAACCTTCTTGATACTCCAAAAATAATTCTAAACGAAATCTTCGGAATAAACAATGAATGCAGTTGGCATCAAAAATGAATAGCTTAAAGGAAGAAGAGTAATGGAGATAAATCTCACCTCGGATGACATGGTGCTGGGCATGACCATATTGTTGGTGCACAACATGCACCACCACCAAGACCACCGCCACCAATACAGCAAAAGGACACCTCTACCAATAGCAGAACTAGCTGAAATATACCAAAAACCGGCATTTGTTTGCATGAAAGTGCTATAAAGGAGTACAAATTAAAATAAGAAAAAACACTGTAGTTACGAAATATTTCAAACTTTATGTATAATAGTGCCCTTGCAAAAGCAAAATTTGGTGAAATTAAAACGTCAATTAGTAGGGATATTATTGAATTGCTCTCGAGACAGCACAAAATAAAAAATAGTTAATAAAACCTCTAAATGATGGATAGTGGATGAGATAAAAGAGATAAAGCACGTCATCACTTACAAATGTGATCATGTCGTTTTCGATTGTTGAAGACACACGAGCAAGCGGCAAACGACGTGAGTTGAATGGCTTTATAGGGGCGGACAAGGGTGAACCTGAAAATCGCCGATTGTCCAGTTCAGAGACGCAAAAGAAGTAGCCCGTTAGACAACTGATTACATAAAAGCTGTTTTGTAATCTGTCTCCGCCCTAATACTTTCAGCATAAAACCCTTGCATAAGACTATGATTGAGAAAAAGACAATAAGAATATGTCATACAAGAAGAAACTCGATACCATCAAAAGTAGGCATGGTGGAAAAGTAGTCAAAAAAGGAAAAGGAGAGTTTATTAGCCTTTTATCATAGTGCTGTTCCACTTCGCTTGACGATGCGTTTGATAGTTTTCCCTTAAAGAAAGGAAAGGCTAGAGAAAAGTTTTTTGCTCGTTTTTAGCAGTCTACTTCCGATAAATTATATTTATCAAAGTAACAATTCCTACCGAGATTCCGACCATGCTTAAGTTTTTTTTAGACTTTGGGAGCAAAGGCGGCATAAGCGATCGCCTCTTCAGTTGGAGCTCAACAAGTTGCAATACTTACTGTATTACTTCTTTTACGAAGCAGTTTTTCGCACTACCTCACAAGGTTTCTGGAACTCTCTCTCTCTTTAACACTGCAGTGATATTTGGCCGTCGCTTCACGGTGGAGAGTCTGATTTTCGATACTAACTGCAATTCTCAGCAGAGGCAGATCTTCAAGATTATCTACACTGATAAAGAGTTCTATAATTCTATTCAAAGCTCAATTAGGAGTAAATTTACTGTATGACTGGTTACCATCTAGGAATTCTTCTCATACATGCTTGTTTCTAGCTCCATAGGTTTTTACTAGCGTAAGGTTCACAAACTGATTGTCTACGATTAATATGTCACGTTTTGAGTGATGATCAGTTTTTTTAGTAAGATCTAAACAGAGAAACTGTGCTTTTGCCCTTTCAAAACATGAACCATTAAGCTTACATGACGAGGCTTAATCATGCCTCGTAACCGCATAAAAGAACACCTGATTTCGGCTTTTATGAACTTGCTAGTCACTTTTAATTATAAACGATAACACCGGAAAGAGTGAGATGTGGGTTAGAGTCCCGCCTAACGCGAAAGTTTTGCACATCTTTATTTGCATTACTGTGTATATTTGTAACATCATAACACCGCAAAGAGCGGTTAAATAGAGATTTCTAAACGATAACTTTCTTATGACTAGGAGAATTCAAAAAATGTAAGGATAATGTTATTGAAGAAGAGACTTTGCTTAATTGGTCCACATGCATAAATGGCATAAGTAACTTTTTTAAAGGCCACAATGATCCATCAACTGAACGCATTTTAGTGACATTTACAGCAGTTTTGAGGCTTATACCTAGTCTATTTCCGTTCCCCTTACACTGGCCCATTCACTGGAATAACCACGATCTATTTCCATAAGTATTATTGAAATAGCAACTATAATTCAACCAACTCATCAAACCTAAGAGAAGGCTTTAAATCGTTGCTTTTTTGAATTTCTAACTAAAGTCAGCTCATACCACGGCCGATGTCTCCCACATCAACTAAACTTTCTGTTGCAACATATGACCTCTTATTGTGCAGATCTCAGTACTTCTTGTATTCGATTCGTTCCTTCGCAATCATCCTTCACAAAGGTCTTCGATTATCTCACTTGTTGCATTGGCCTAATTATGTCGCTTCAAGAAAACTCTAATCACTTTCATCTACGAAAGATTTATGGATTGGCCGTGATCGAGCGGCTACATGAACTCTTTTCTTTATCACATATACAGCATTAAACATCAATTAGCAGATTGTCCTCAAATAAGGAACCCGTTGCTGGTCCATTCTCAAGTAGCGTCAATGAATCGACGAAGAATGATATGAACTAATGATGTAGAGTAAGAGTAGTGTGCAACAACGTTTGCATAAGGCGGGATTTGAACCTAGATCTTACTCTTTCCGGAACAACAGCCAACCAACGGGGCAGTCATTATCGACATTGAGCCCACATATGTTGACAGATATTGGGTTTCAATAATTAATCGGAAATCATTTTATTTGACCGCCTATTGCGGTGTTATGATGTAACGTGATTTTAGCAAATGATTGGAAAACCTAGCGAGAAATTTTTTCGTCTAAGAGATTATAATTCATGTAAACATAAAGTTTATTTGTTGAGAAATTCATGTGTTAAGAATCTTACAAAGATCAATTAATCAGCAAAATTTTTTCTATTTCATTGTTAACTATTGGATTGCAGCCAAGACGCTCTCACTTTCATCACTCAACTCCATTCGATCACAGCATGTTTTCATTCATTTTTCTATCATATCAGTACATCGAAATAATATTAATAGTCTTTGTGAGAATGTCTAAGGCCTTTTCAAAGTTTATACGTCACTGGTGTACGTACGTCTCGGTGGTATCACCCACTTCATCAGAGCCACGCGCCTCATACTCAATCCTACTTTGAACTAAGGATGGGAAGGTGTGTTTTTTTATGATAGCACGTAGTCATGCTTGTGTCCATAAGCAGCCATAATCCACAGAAGACTGAAAAAATGGTGATATTACCACATCCACGTACTATCCCAAAAGCCATGTGTCCTCGTCTCTGCTATAAAGTAAGGTTGAGTATGAGGCGTGTGGCTCTAATGAGATTGGCGATAAGATCGAAATGTACGTAGACCACTGACGCATCAACCCAGAAGAGGCTTCAAACATTCTGACAAACAATATCGGATGTTTATGGTGAGGTTCAAAAACAGTCGATTGGAAAACTGTCAATAGCCTTATTGTTATACCTTGTCGTTTTTGCCACTCTTTGTGAAGATATTTGTTCTACTTCATACCGGAAAAAATTTTATTTGACCGCCTATTGCGGTATTATGATTGATGTGTTGTGATGTTGCTGATTAGTTGATCTTTGTAAGATTCTTAACATATGAATTTCCCAACAAATAAACTTCTCCAGGTCCACACGAGTTATAATCTCTTGGACAAAAAATTTCTCGCTAGGTTTTCCAATCATTTGCTCTAAAGACCGGTCTTTTCCTAACAGCGAAATGTCGCAAAAAAACTTCCGTTTCGCAAAAAAACTGCTATATGCTTTGTTCTCTTGCTGGAAAGTTAGTCAAATCACATTTTAATCAGCAGTTTATCTACAAATATCCGTTAGCGGCAGATATTGTTCAGCAATTTGACACTTTTCTGCTGCGACACTTTTTTCTTATAGGGATTTCTAAAGATTTGCTCTGCATGGCAAGAGGTAAGAAGCGATATCGAGCGAAAAATGGTGTCAAGATTCAAAATTCGGACATAGACACAGACGTTTCTTCATTGGTACATCTGACGTTTCAACGAATTTTTTTCAAACTTTGAGGTATGTAGTATAAGACGATTTGAATAATACAGCGGAATTCAATGCCTTCATATACCCCCTAAGTCAGGTGAAAAGTCCAAACGCAAAAAAGGTGCAATGTCGTAATCGTCTTTTCTGTTCATTCCTGGATTTTTTGTGTTTGTACAAAACGCTCCCAAAGTTTACGCGTTGATTTTTTTGATTCCTTCGCCAAAATCGTGACAGTCACTTCCAAATCATTCCCGCTGTGCTTTGGTGTTCTCTGGGCACCCAGAGGTGTCTTTTCTGGGGTTTGGAATCTAGCATCCAGATGTTCTTTTATGCGGACATTAAGTAGTACACCCGTTTTGCAACCTATTCATGTCCGTATGCCTCATATGCCATTGAATATATTATGAAGTAGCAGCGCTATTGAGAGATTTTTACAAAATATAGTAGCCAAAATTTTGTGGTAGTTAGTGAAGTTTCACCTTGCACCCTGCGCCGTCAACTAATCCGCAGTCACCACTACTTTCGATTGTGCAACTCAAAGATTTCTATAATCTGCCTTAGCGGAAGGAAGGAGAATCGTATTAGTTGAACACAATAGATTTAGTTTCATGTGAGTCATCGGGATGAGTACATCATCGAACGGTTAGACCACTTTATGTCCACAATAAAGGGCATCTACATGGTAAATCCAAAATTCGAAAGTGTACACCTCTAGGTATACAGAGGGCGCAAAACACAACGATAGCGATTTTTAAAGGCTGTCACGATCCTGGCGTAGCAATCGAAAACGTCAACGCGAAAAACTCTTGAAGCGTTCCGGTTCAACGTTAAAAAACCGAAAGTGAACGCGAAGGACGAATGTGAAACTATCACGCGGAACACGGTGCGTTTTTTTTTTCGTTTGCTCGTTCGACGTGGCCAAAGCGGTATGTATATGTGTGCGTAAACCACCGAATCTTTTAAATAGTCTATGCAACGTATGTGCAGGTTGTGAAGAAGGCGAAGTCGCCAAAAGGTCAGCCATTGTGCTGCTGCTATTGCTGCTACTCTACTACAACTATAATCAAGCTTGCGTCTGCTAAACAAGATAAGGCTCTGAATTTTACGTATATTGATTATTAATGCCAAACTTTGTAGAAAGTCGGTCTCTTAAGAGCTCTTCGTTTTCACAATGATACTGGATTGTTTCAAACCATCACTGCGCATTATCATTCTATTAAAGAAATGCATTTCACTAGAAAGTCTACAATTATGGCTGAAATGATGGCAGAATCTCGTTCTGATTGAGAAGTGAGTTAATAAGTGGTTATGACAATGAATAAGCAGGTCTTGGCTCATACTCTAGTATATGCAAAGGAATAAAACATCTTTCTTAACATGATTGCTCTTAGAAAATATTGAAATAGGATAGTAAAATGTGTTATGGAGATAGGAATTATTTGGCTTGTTGCGTCTGGAGACAGGTCGCTCGACTGATCGCCGAATCCGCCGTCTTTCTGATGGAGCGAAGTCGTATTGCAAGAATCCTCCCATCGTCAAAAGAACCAGCAACTTAATGACATGAACACCTAAGAACGTCGAGTACGACAAGTCTTAGCACTACTATCTCCGGATTCCAACGAAAACTACGGTCGAGTTACACTGAACAGTGCAGACTTTTGAGCTATTAAAGAGTATAGAACTCCTCAATTGTGAGACAGCACTCGTATTAACGTAAACCCCATAGCTAATAATTGTTAGGTATCAAAACGAATAAAGGAAGTACAGAATCCCCAGGGTCTCCAGGATCGCCATGATTCTTGAAAGCGGTTGCTTAAACATGTTAGCAAGATCAAGTGAAGATATAGAGAATCGAAGTTTTCTTCACAAGAATACTCTTTACTTTTGGACCTAATTACTTACAGAAGTGGAAAATTCTCAACAAGTGAAATACGCTCTTCCAATCCGTAGTGCTTAAGTCACCAATCCACTTTTTTGCATTTAAACATTTTGGACGAAACGGAAAATCATATTGAAGTATTTTGCGATAACTCGCTTTGAAACTGTAGGCGCAAATGCGGTTGTCAGCCAACGATTGCTCGATCTGTGAGATATTTATGTTGCGCCCAAAGTTGAGTGATTTTAGAATCAAAGGAACGAAGTCGCGTACTGCAGAGCAACTCTGTTAGCTACGATGGTCTGTTGAATCAAGATAGGCTTTTAATCTGCATGGCTATGCACAGGAGGCATTGGCTGTGATTACAGTGCTGCAGGAGTAATCAAAATTGAACTGTGCCCATCCGTCCGAAGAAGTTATCCCTTCTCATACAAACTCGACTTCACTGTCTATACGGGGGCACAAGTATGATGATACGGCTGACCCTTGTTGATAAAAATGGAGCGTGCGCTCATGCCAGTCCGAATCAGTCTCTATCACCGTTTGGTAGTAGTTGTGGTGTGCTGATGAAGTGAACTATGACGCAAACTCCAAAGCTTTTCGTCTCGAGTGGGGCTTGCGCTTGACGGAAATGCAGGAACGCCTTACGTGACAGTCGTCCATCTGTATGTGCTGATAAAAAGTACTTTTACAGCAAATTTTGACTTTCATTGGCCATTATGAGATTTGGAAAAGTGCCACGAGAGTATGACGGATTCTTGCCTTGCTATCATCCGCTGATAAACCTCCACCTCAGAGGCCTTTGTGATATCGGACAACGTGAGAGTAGAAGTCAATAGTTGGCAATTACACTAGTTTACCTTGGCTGTAAATATCGTTGTTATAACATTGAGCAAGGGTCAGGGGGAACGACCAGCGGTCGACTTTGACGTCTCTTCTGGAAGGATTGGTCTTCAACTCAATCTCAACAAAGAACAGTTTTAATAACTAGCGAGTTGGTTTTGGATGTTTCAATTACTCTCAACGATGTGAATGTCCCCGCATGCTTCAGTTTCGTCTACCTATGTCGAAAAATTTTAAAAAAGTAGCTCAGCGTCAGAGATGAGTAGGAGAAAGCAAACAGCTTGGAGACTCTCGAAGAGAATCGAAGACTCAAGTTTGAAAAGAACAAAGAACACCATTCTCTGTGCCCATCTATTAAACTCAAATAACCTTTCTGTTCTCATAATAAGCATCCGAAATGTGGTCGCTAGGTAAGCAGAATAGAAAATCACTCAGCGTTGGCGAACATGCAGTCAAAAGATTGTTGCATATAGGTTATGTAAAAAGTTCGTGCAGGTTTGGCTTTTTCATGTGATATTTTTCGGTAAAATTGCACGATTTTAATGTCGTCCAATTGTGCATTTTCTTGTGAACGCTTTAGTACACAATTTGCCTATACCCGCTTTAAGATGGAACAGTCTTGGAAACAAATTCGCTTATTACACATGGACGAATGGAGCGTAAATAAAAATGTTAGTGGAGCGGGCGCGCAAGACTAAAGGAGCTTAGGGCGATGATACGGTTGCAGAAAGAACGGTTAGAAAGTGGTTTGCGATGTTCAAAGCCGTAGATAACAGTCTGGAAGATCAGTAGTCCTCGGAGCGTTCGCAGGAAGTTGTTCCTCAAGCTGTTCTCGAGAAGGCCCAAAAGAATGCCTCAATGACATGCCGTATGCCAGCCCAAGGATTCCATTGTTTCCTCAAAACCATCGCCAACATTAGCATGAACTGGCTAAGGTCTGGAAGAAGTCAAAGTGGTTGTCATAAAAATTAATTACTAGTTTTATCTATTTTTCTAAACATAATACTGCAAAAATCACTTGAAAAAAATAATGGCACGAACTTTTTGCACAATCTCTGCAGATCCTAGGTTTTGACTTTAGAAGAACCATGTCTAAACCAAAATCAATTATCTGGAAAAAGGGCCGATGTCGTTTTGACATCTCTTAGATCGCTAACAAACCATGCCGAAGGAATTATGACAGTAAAACACTCTCATGGAATGTTCATGTGATTTGTCGTGAATTAATTGCACAAGTGCAAACATTCTATTCGCTAGTTTTCTAAGCTAGATGAGAAACCGGTGGCTATTAGCATGAGCATATCTGCTTTGAAAATACAGACATGCCTGTAGGTGAGCTCAGCATGCCAAATTCTATCGACGTAATCACTGCATAAACTGCAACCATACAACTACCACAGACCATATTCTCGTAGTCGCCCATCATGATCTGAATTACTGCACGGTTTAAGCGAGCCATTCTGAGAAAACACGCAATATGTTTTTCCCGGGAATCGAACAAAGCTGACCAAAAGATATTTTCACAAACCTTTCTTTATCATATTAACGTCGGAGGCTTCAAAATATCATGTGAAGCCATAGTGGATTGAAGGATAAAGGATAAAGCTCTCGGCGTTGATCAATCCCTAAGGCATGTGCCATGCATTCGTCCTCAATTTTTAACATCGTTTGAGGTGATTGAATGCATATCTGACCTTTACAATGACTCACGGTGGCCTCCCGCTGAACCGGTCAGTGCAGCTTATCCTCTCAGAAAAGTTTGAGACCCGTCTGGTACCAATTTAGCAACCCCGGAAGGATGGATGGCTTGGTGAGCCATGGGTGCGAGACCGAACCATCGAGCTCGTGTGCGACGCAGGACACCTCGAACCACTACGTGACATGCGCTGTTGTGGTGCATTATCTCGATATTAATACGACCACATACACGACTTAGAATTTATTAAGTCAACTTGGGATTCATTAAAGTATAGAAAGATAAAGCGCTCAGTATTCGTCGACTCTTTGGCAGCACGTTGTGGTCTTATGACAATTCATTGTTCCGTCTTCACACTGTTTGTTTCTATGTACTATGTGATAGCAGTAATTCTAAAGTTCAGTTCTCTTCTTCGTCTTCTTCTTGAAAGTCGTAAAATATTTGCTGAGGACGTCTCTTTGCAATTTTGAGGATAACCTGGCTGTGGCATCCCATAAGACATTCGTAGATGCCTGCCGGGGATTGATGGAGGGTCAGGGTCGACTGGCGCCCGCCATGGATTCAATCCATCGAATATCGAGGAGCTGTTTGAGAAAGTATTTGACCTATATATAGCTTACACGGACATATCGATGTTGAGCCTCTGCTTTGACCTTTAAAGATAAGTATGGTGTCGGTTTATCAGCCTTCAAATGATATTGAAGGCTGTCAGGGTGGTGCTACAAAATCAAACCAAAGGTCTATGCAAGCAATGTTTAATTCAGGGAATATCTAATATCAACACTATATGTGCTCTGTTTATCTTTTATTGCATGTGTACCATGGAACAATTGAATTTGTTTAGTATTTTTCTTTAAGGTAGCTCGTTGTTTTGTTTGATGCAGTGCCGTTAATCCACAGGTCCTCTCATGGCTGTGTGACAAATCCGGTTTTTCAAGCAGAAATCCGAAAGGAAGCGACGATATGCAATTCAGGAACGAACTTCCAAATAGAATTGTCCATTCATATTTCTATTTCAGGCTGTTCCTACAAGAAAAGATCTGGATAAACGTGCATGATTCAGTTTCCTGGAGATATTTTTAGGTATTTTTTAGACTTTTCCAATAAAATTAATATACAATTGAAATTTTCTTGAGTTATCAAGCTGACATGAAGTTGCTTTAAAAGTTCTATTGGGGCCTCATCTTGTTCAAAGACTTTATGAGCTTACCAAGAGCAACGTCGTAAGGAGAGTCCTCTTGGCTCTAAAGAAGGCAAGAGCGTAGGAACGTTAATCAGTGGACTTTTTTCAGCGATCAAATGCTAGCTTTATTAATGAGCATATTATATAGGCACTTTAGAAGACACTGTGAACGAGTTATTGTTAGTGCAATAGTAATATACAAATGATGGCCGACGTTTGCTGCATTGAAAATTAAAAAAATTGTCAGAGTCCATTGAATAGAGCACTTAGATTAAAAAGACCGCCGTGTTATTACTCATAAAAACTAGCTGGCTTCTTTGAGTGGGTGAGAACTTGCGACTGACCTATTTTTTTCAATGGCTTATTCACGAAAATTTTGTCTGTTCCACTAAAGCACTCGGAGAAAATGAATAGAACTAACACCTCGAATTTTGTGGTGATTACGAATAGGAGAAGAGGATATGTCGTATAGGTCAGGAAAAACAATTTATCATTTTGAGTGAGTCCCAGCTGGATGTTCATTCAATTATTCAAGGGTTCGGCCTGATAAAGAACGAAAAAACAGAGTTGCATAGTAAAAATTGAATGCACTTTGTCATATATGACAACCGCTGTTATACCGAATATCGTAGCTGGGAAACCTGAATAATCGAAATAGTAGAGACATAAATGGAAACAACATCGATGAAGGTTTTTTTTTTTGGTAGAGACTTAGATAATCAAGAAAGTAGCAATATGAAAGGAAAGAACAACAATAGAAGTCCTTCAGATGCTGGCAAAAAATCCTCTCGATGAACTCTAGTCAATTCAAATCACCTCTGCACTTATTATGAATTATCTCCCCAATAAACTGATGCCAAAACCATAATCAAATGTTCCCATCATCTAGTAGGATCCGCTGACACTAGTAAAGTCTCCTTTCGCTTTTGTCTTATCTAAATCATGCTTCCTTGTGCACTCCACTCCCTTTCGAAAATTCTAAATAGCATCACATGTTTGTATAAGATTTTTCAATTTTGTTTTGACAAATATTTATTATCGAAAGAGCAATAGTTTTTAGCTGGTTTCCGCGTCAGCGCCTTCGTCTGAGTCGTAACGTTTCAAGTAAAACGTGCGAAGAAGTGGCTCTCTGCGATGTTGGCTTTCATGGCAACATTGCGTTGACCTTGCTGACGTAATAGAGCATAATATCAATGATAAGTAGCCATTACTTTTTTGATTTTGAAAGCGCAATCACATATAACAATGAAAAGCGGCCTGCAAGATTGTGCACAGCGAAAGCGGCATGCATGGTCCGAACAGCATAGGCATCTACGTAATAGGTGCGTCTGATCGTCAGAAAGCTGAATAATTCTTCCACTTTCGATGTGACTTCAAATGGAACTATCGGATTGATTTGCATTCTCAGTAACATTAGTGTAGGGCGAAAAGGCCCATATTCTAACACCTAAGGAATATTCATTAGTAAACAAATGGGAGATTAAAGTTATCGTTATCACATGTAAATCTCAAGAGCTTATTTAATTTAGCCGACTCGAGGGTGGTAATAGTTGTTGTAGTAGCAGTCGTAGTGACAGTAATTCGGCGGCTAACGTCAGCGACCCCGCCTTCTTCAGAGCCTGAACGTAGATTGTATTTGATATATATATATATATATATATATATATATATATACATATATATTACATATATACATTTCAAATTTTCAGTTACTATCAACCTACTCCCAGACTCTGCAGAAAGCGGACTTGCCAAAACGTCAGCCACCAAACGGCTTCTACCACGATTGTTATGATAGCAACTACTGCCAACCTCGGTGAGCTCAAAAGGTCTTTAAATTTTAACACGTTGGGTTCCACGTTGATTTTGTGCGCGGCGCGCGGCGAGCGGCGAGCGAAGCTCGTTACAATGACAATGTCGTAGTTTCCCAATGTAATTTGGATTCTTATCGTCATTGAAAAGAGTTCAATCGTCAGAAAAAAGAAATCATGACAAAAGAGTATTCAATTGACTAAATTTGGTTGGAAAATGTCTAAACAATCATAAAACAACGAAATGTTCTTCAAAAGTGCTACTGCACACTGTAATGTGATGCGATTTCAGCAATATTCAGTGAGATTTTTGAAACTAGAGGACTTTAGAAGTTTAAGCTTCTTTAGAATGTGAAAGAAACTTCGCTCTATTGTCTTTTGATTGAAAACTTTTTATAATCCCACTTAAACTCTATATGCATGTCGTTTCATCGCTTCAACGTGAAAATCCTGCTATTGCTTGCTCCTAAACAGCATAATTTTGGAAAAAACCCCACATACCTACGAAAAAACTCATATTTCGGACTTTTATGGATCGACTTTTATGGAAATGAGCGCATGTGTCGCAGTGGTTAGAGGTGCTCTGCGTCGCACACGAGGTCACGTGGTTCGATCTCGCGCTCATGGCTCACCAAGCCATCCATCCTTCCGGGGTCGGTAAATTGTTACCAGGCAGGTCTCAGACTTGTCTGGGAGGATAAGCAGAACTGACTCGGTTCAGCGGGAGGCCACCGCGAGTCATTGTAAAGGCCGATGTGCATTCAATCACCTCAAACGAAGTTAAAAATTGAAGTCGAATGCATGGCGCATCCCTCAGGAATTGATCAACGCCGAGAGCTTTATCCTTAAGCTTTATGGATCGATTTCATGCTTTCTTATTTACAATTATCCACATTTCATTCACGTTTATCATTCATTTCCTATATCAAGAGCATTCACCTCTACTCATTGTTACGAATAGACGTCCGTAATCAACAATCAATGTAATATCCCTTGCAATCATTTTTGAGCTCACGCATGTCAGTGGTCTGTCAGACAGGGCTAACTTATACACTCTGTATTTGGTGAGTTTTTCACTGGACATAGAGTGTAAAACGTTCGCCGTCGTTAACTCTTAGTGTGCGGAGTGGAGCTCCCACAGAGATTAGCAAAAGACGAGAAAGGGCAACTGCCCGACTGACGAGATCGCAAGATCGAAACACGTGTTTCGGACTCTATAAGTCAGCCCTGTTTGACAGACCACTGAGATGCGTGGCTCAAAACTGATTGCAAGGCATATTGAAATTTGAGCTGTGGTTTTGAGAAAACACTCGAAACGAAAGTTACAATGTAATATCGTCCAATTGTATAATATATTAACAGTATGTACTTGCGAATGAGATATTACAAGATAACTCTTCCAATTTTGGTAAAATCTCGTGACATGTATCTCAAATCATCATTATGATGGCAAGTTACAGAGCATTGAATAGTTTGCCAAGAATAGTGTTGTACACTGCATGTGATGCCACTAAACTCGCAATTTTTCCACTATCAGCGTATTTCAGGAGTTGGGACTTTTATATATTATAGAAATTACTTTATTCTATCCTTTCAGTGAGAGAGCATGTGGCGCAGTGGTAAGAGGTGTTCTACGTCGCACAGAAGGTCGAAGGTTCGATCGTTAGCTCACGGCTCACCAAACCATCCATTCCGCCGGGATCTGCACATTGGTACCGGACTGGTCGCAGACTTGTCTGGGAGGATAAGCAGCACTGACTTGGTCAAGAGAGAGGCCACCGCGAGTCTTTGTAAAAACCAGATGTGCATTCAATCACCTTACTCGAAGTTAAAAATTGAAGACGAATGCATAGCCTATCCTTCAGGGATTGATCATCACCGAGGGCTTTATCCTTTACCCTTTTATGCTTTGAGAGTTATTAGTATTTTATCGTCTTGTATTGCTCTATGAACACCATTTATCAAGGCAGCATTTGTCACTGAAAAAGGGCGCTGATCCAGGAGTACTATGCATTTCTTTACAGTTGATTAGTCTCAAGACAAAATATTGTACTTTGTCGGGTTTCAGCCTCTCTAAACAACTTCAGCAGAATCATCTGTAGCCGGTTGCAGCTGTCCATAACTACATGAGATACCTCATCTGCTATATGCTTCCGATGGATATCATTCCTCCTCACCTATGTGTGTAATTTATCTTCTGCATAGCATGCTCGCAGTGCCGAAAGGGAGATCGGTGATGAAGCTGATGACAGCATGGAAGAAAATGCATTTTTCGCAGATACTGTGTCGTGTAAAGCTCTCCCACCCAAAACCCTGCCCTTTGATGACGACAAGCAGGCGTTCAAAGCGACCAGATGCTTACATGCAAGGAGCTAGCCAACTTTTACGAACTGTCCCTGACCAATCATTACAAGCTGATTGAAGGGCAAGCAATTATGTGTGACGAATAAGAGAGACGTGGATCGAGAAAGACTATAGACTTGTTGCGAAAAAGGGTACAAACGTTCTGAGTGGAGAGTTTATAGCATGTTTTTGATCAATGGATTGCCCAAGTTTTTGACCGTTCAATAAATATTTTGAACAAATATTCACGGCATCAAATAAATAGGAAATTTTGGTGACGAAAATGCTGAGAGGTAAGCACCTTTTTCAAAAAAGGGGATTTTTTGGGATATGAGCATTTTTTGAAGGAAATTCGCTTATAGAACTCTGTCCAGCAATATTCAATATTTTCGTGCCGATGAAGTATGCTTAGAATTCAAAATTCAGTGCATGAGATTGGGCTTCTTGCGGTGGAGTTGAAACAACGCACTCCTAGAGTAAAAATCAGAAGGATAAAACTCTTTGCTTCAAAGGATCTTTGAGGGGTACACCAAGCAGTTGCCTTCAAATTACATACTCGTTTGAGGTGATCATGTGCATACCTGGCCTTTACAATGACCCGCTGTGGCCTACAGAGATATTGAGCCAATCCTGCTTATGTTCCTACACAAGTTTGGCAGAAATTAACCGATCCTAGGAGATAGAAAGCATAGTGAGCTATGAGTGCGCAATCGAACTAACGATTTTTTACACAGTGCAAAACACCTCTAACCATTGCGCCACATGCGCTCTTGAGTAGAAAGTCATTTTTTTTTGCTAGTACAGCTTAATATAAAACTCTCATAATTAAGGTTTGATACTGAATTTCACAGTTTTCGTGCTCATGAATGATTACTAACAGTCTAAGAAAACGCTTTGCTGAGCGAAAAAGGAAACGGTGCGAACAAATTCACACGATGCGACTGCATTCCATACACCTCGTAGGGACTAGGAGACCTTTTCAGAGAAACTGGACGGTTTTTTCGCTAAAACTATGCTTTCATGTGTCCCTTCAGTATTATTCTATCTAATCCAGTTTAGAGCATCACTAATCTAACGACAAAAATTCCGCTGTAAAGTCCAAAAAATGGACTAGATTTGCAAAATCTATATTATTGGTTAGGAAAACGTGGTATGAAAGTTGAACCACAAACCAACCATACCATATGTATCGGCATTTTTCAAGCTATCGAACGACCATAGAAACATGAACAAAAAAAGAAGCAACTGTTGAATAACTGTTGGAAATGTGCTCGTTTCTGGAAAGATGTGGTTTCTCCTCTTGAAAAATAGTTTATTTCTCAACAAATGACGTTCTTTATCAAAAAACGCATAAAAATCTTCACTGATTCTCTATAGTAATATTTCACCATTGGATAGAGATAGTGTTTTCTTGAAAACTCAGTTCATCAAGTAATATCTCTCAATTTCCACTCTTTATGCTTGCGCCGTATAAAACTCTGGTGCGTGAAGACACGAACCATGGGTCAATATGACCCATTCAGTTCCCGTCGTGCTAAATATATCAATTAACAGTGCAACGGTCTATAGAAGGTCGGTCTTCGATTATTCTCTAGAGTATTTTCTCAAATCATTTTTGACGTAAGAAGAGGAATTCCATATAGCGATACAATCTCATCAGAACTGTTCACTACCATCCTCCAAAACTTCATGCGTACATCAGAATTGGACAATATGGGAGCGAAAATTGACGCTTGACAATTAAACTATCTTCGCTTCGCTAATATCGTCCTTATAATACCAAGCATCAGCTCAGGCAGAACGAGTTGTTGACCGATTTCGACAGTGCCTGTGAAAAGAGTGGTCTCCAACCAAATCTAACGAAAACGATGTTTATGAGGAACGGATGGATTTGACTGCCCCATTTACGCTAAACGAAACGAACATCTCCTTATGCTCCAGTTACGTCTATCTAGGTCGTGAAATCAACATGACGAGTGACCTAGCTCCACAGTTGAGCAGGAGAAAACAAGCGACTTGGGGAGCCTCAAGAACATCGAGGACGTAGTGAAGAGGGCAAAGTACATCCGACTCCGTGTCCTTCTTTTCGACTCGACGGTTATCCCTGTCCTAACGTACGCAGCAAAAACTTGGTCGCTACGTTAGCAGGATAAAGGATCACTTGGCGATATTGAACATGAACTTGATGGGTCGATGTTGGGAGTATCCCGTATCTCGCAGATGGAAGGAAGGATCCAAAGTTCTGACCTGCGCCGCCCATCGAAGGTCATGGATGTCGCTCTAAACGTTGGACTAGCGAAAAAAGTGGGCTGGACGCGTAATGCGCTTTATTGAAAACCGTAGAAGAGACCATTTCATATTGGATTTTTCGGAATGTCAAGCGCTTCATAGGAAGACCAATGGCCCGATGGTTCGATTTCTTCGCGAAAAGCGTAGAAGAAAAATATGATGCTCAACGAATTTTCAAGAGAGAGGAGGACCCACAGGGCTAGTCTTGCACGCAATAGAAAGAAATAGAAGTAATGGTGCCCGCACAAGTCACTCGCATATCACCGGGACTACAGGTTAAACAGGTGAAATCAATTGTAATGCCGAGGTTTATGAAGAGGCGGACTTTTGTGTTATCATAATTACAATTGTGCTTTTAATTGGAACTTCGACTCAGTGCCCTTATTTGTTTGTGTTTATGGTTTCCCATTTGAATTTGTCGAACCGAACGTTCTCTATGTGAAGAGTTCTTAACTTTACGTGGAAGGTTAGCATTTATTTATCTCACTGCTACCGTACTACTTTGTTCGATAGTAATAGCACATAGACTACTCGAGCGACTGATTGCTGACAGCATTGCAAATGCGAAATGAAGTTTCTAGAAAAATTAATGAAATTACTATTCACAGTGTTATGCAAATAAAGAAATCAAACATGATAGTAATATTTGTATCTGGTATGCGTAAAAGCAAGGAATTATGAGAAGGCAAAATTGTTCACACTGCTATTTATTATCAAATATCTGAATAGGGTCAACGTTCTTGAATGAAGCTGCTTACCGAGCATTAAATTGCATTAAATCCTTCTTAATTCAATTCTAAGCAAAACAGAGTTCATCAAAATCTCGAATAAACTTTTCAAAAAATCTGCGTAAAAGAGGCTCATCGATTAGGCGCCGGTTGTCCACATTTATGTTCTTTACGGATGATTCGTATGTGTTACGGCTGAGTGAATTTCAATGCTGTTCACAACTCATGTGACACCCCATCTTAGACTAGAAAAAAAAATCTCATACAAATGAAGGACGTCATGCACTGTCATTTAGTCTCAGAAATGAGACCGAATCAATCTTTGCAAATATCGTCCGCATGCTTTTTCAGTGCAATCTTATACTGTTTATGAAAATTATTATAACGTGCATATCAAGAGCTTCAAACGAGGCACATTAACTACAGCAAGTACGATTCTCATAAAGATTTTGATGCATGTAACATTTAGGCCGTGTCACAGGTCTTAGAAACCTGTTAGTATGGTCACCTTTTCTCTAGTTCAACCTTTTTGCCGACAAGAAAAAGGCGTTCTCTACAGTGGAAACAAATGAGGTTTTATCACTGCTCGTCGATCAGGGAATGGGCGTATTCTTCATGACAACTCTCGAACTGTCACCCCAACAATAAAGCATAGAATGCAACTTTTCCACTATTTGCCTCGCAGAGCGCATGTGGCGCATTGGTTAGAGGTGCAGTGCGTCGCACACAAGGGCAATAGTTCGATCTTGCGCTCTTGGCTCACCAAGCCATCCATCCCTCCGAAGTCGATAAATTGGTATGGAATGGTCGTAGATCTGCGAGCTATTGTGAAGTCCAGATCTGCATTCAATCACCTCAAACGAAGCTAAAAATTGAAGACGAATGTATGGCGCATCCCTCAGGGATTGATCAACGTCGAGAGACTTTATGCCTTTATCCTAATCCTACTCTCATGGAATTAAGGTTGATAAGGCGACACTCACCACTTCGTTTAGGGTGTTTATTGCCTCACTGCAGTGGATTATGGAGCCGTTTGATCGGGAAGAGAAGGGCATACGTGATAGCAAATCTTTCCACAGTTCTCGTTCATTTGACACCACTATCACTTTTTTAAGAAGTATCAGCAAAGCGGAACATTTTGTTAAACGACGTCAGCAAAGCGGGAACAAAATCGGACTGCGTACAAGTCAGGTTTAGACTCAGTTTACTGGAAAACGCATAATGTGAAAGTAGATGAATCGAAGTAGAAGATTAACGGACCCAAAACTCCACGTCCATCTTCCTAATCAACAGTAGTACCTGTACTCTGCCTGCGTAAAAACATGTTACTGATGAGTCCCAATAGGACGAAACAGGTACCTGTATAGCACTAGACCTAACAGCTCAGAACGTGTTATATTCTTATTAGTGAGTGTTCAAATTTTATACAGTTGATTACGAAGCTCTTCATCTGTCGGTAAGCATCTAGTACGGTTCTGAATAAGAGCAAGACTGTTGAGATCGGGGCATATGCAGACACTTTGTAGTAAAAATGCTGCAGATATTGAGAACAAATAGGAACGTTACGAATATTTATGCGATTTTATTCATATGTAATTATATTTCTTCTGAAAGGCGCATGTGGCTGTGGCACAGTGGTTGAGAGTGCACATCGTCGCACACGGGGTTGGCGGTTCGACCTCACGCTCATAGCTCACCAAACCATTCATCTATCCGCGTTCGGTAAATTGGTACCAGACGAGTCTCAAACTTGTCTGGGAGGATAAGCAGCACTGACTCGGTACAGCGTAGGCTAGCGCGAGTCATTGCTAAGGCCAGATATGCATTCAGTCACCTCAAAAACGAAGTAAAAAATCGAAGACGAGTGCATGGCGCATCCCGCAGGATTGATCACAGCCGAGAGCTTTATCATTTATGATTCATTCTTTATGCTTTGTCTCGCTCACTAGCTAACATCTAGTCTTCTCACTGTAATATACACTACTTAGAAAACATCTTGATCCTATGGAACCTCATAACTTGCTGTGGAAAATTTATAGTATCAATATAGTCAAAGATGACGTACTTGAGCTAGTGTGCTTTGTGACCGAAGTTGTTACGGAGGTTATTGAGCTGGAAAGATTTCTATTTAAATCCTCAGCGTTTTATGAACTGGCTTTGTCCCTACCACTAATAACCTCACTAAGGCCTTTTATATCATAGTCTACATTTCCTGACTGTCACATCACTTTTAGTGGCGATGAAAACCTAAATTTCACTGTAAAGTTACCACTTGTTATTGGAGTGCTTGCCACAATAATCACTTTCCATAATTTTGCGAGCAGCTCATCAACCGAAAACTGCCGCGATTCGCAAGGTCAAATAAAGGATGAAGGATAAAGCGTTTGGCGTAAATCAGTTTTTAGAGAATCGACTTCATTAAGCATCGTAGAGGTGACTGAATGCATTAACGGACTTATTCAGTGGCTTGTGGGGGCCAAGCGATCCATCAAAACGGTTCTGCTATCCTCACAGACAAGCTTAGCATTGATTGCTGGACACCTGAAAGATGACGAACTTAATATTCCCGGTGTAAATTCAAACCAGTGAGCTTTATGAAATTCTCATAAAGTTGATAGTTCAATGCCCACGAATCCGCGACAGCCTACTGAATAATGTACACCGTCAAGTTGCTCCGCATAGGGAAAAAACGTTTCAGTAGAACATATTCGTGGAATTGGTCTGGATTCTATTAGTCCATAAAACAGTGCTCATCTTGGATGTGCTCGCCGACTAATCGAAGTTATTGAATTCCTATAGCACAGCAGTTGTTTTATTTATAATATCGTCAATCACATAACGTCGTCGATCATCACCGTAATTGCATCTGGTCAGGGATTCGACGCTGATCAGAGTCTAGCCTAAAAACCGCTATGATCGCGCTGGAATCAGCAAGCTGTAATCTGCTGAACACCAAGGACAAGGTGTAACTATGTATTCCTTTTCATGAAAACACGCTTGATGTAGATTCATCACTTAAATAATAATTTCGTCTGCAAGTTTTGCCGGGTGATATTGAGAATTGTGTTAAGATGGAATGTAAGTAAACTAAGATATGGCTATAAGTTTTATCAAAATCAAAACTTGATTACTGCTGCATTTTATAGTGAATTTTGCTGAGTTTCAGATGAATCAGATGAAACATACCGTTACAGCAGTGTGTTCACTGAGGCGTGAAGAGATTGAAACAACTAAAATCCTTCATCCAACTTCCATTCATTTTCCAAAAGCACCAAGGGCAAAAAAATGGATAAAAAAATATTCATTACTTAGGCATTTCCGTTAAGCAATAAAAATCTATATGGTCAGAAAACTCGTTATTTTATAAACATCATTGTTATGAATTGATCTTATCAAGTCTCCTCATAAATTTTAGCACTTGAGTTATTAAATACCAAATTCATTAACTAGAGGTAATTAAAATTACTTAGCAACACTAATCAAGTATGTGCAATCAGCCTGAACACATTTCTGCCATCTCTCAGGCAACAAATCAATACAGCGCTCATAGAGCTCTTCATCCGCTCATTTGAAGGAAATTGTCACTCCTCGTCACAAATGCTTGATATATAGAAACTCTACTAGCTCAGGAAGTGCTCCAGCAACCGGGGGAGGTGATAGGCAGCGACAAGTCAGGACTGTACGGCGGGTGATCCGGCAACTCTCAGCCCAGTTCGATCAACTTGCTCTTCGTTAATTCGGCGACATGTAGCCTCACGTTTTCTTGAAGTAGAGTGAGATTGCGACGACGTCGACGTGACAGGACCCTACTGCAGCGGTTCAGGTGCCTACAGTAATGCTGGCGCTGATCGTCTGTACGGCTGGCAGACAGTCCTAGTGAATCGTCTCGGTCCGATCCCAAAAGATGATGAGCAGATCCTTTGTCGCAAATCGCCTTGAAACGCTGATTAGAGTTCTTCGTTGGCATAGTGGCAACCACTGATTCGTACGACCACACTCTTGAAAAAAAAACCCGCTTTTAGTCGACGGTGATAATCTTAGCCAGAAATGGAGCGCGAATGAAGACAGAGCAGTTTTAGCGATGCGAAATTGTAACTACTTCTGATTAGTAAATTAGGTGCTTACTGCTCTAGTGCCAAAACTTATGAGAACAGCTAATATTATATACCATAAATTTAAGATTATTTAGAAATTCAAAGAAATTGAAATTTTGAAAAATAGAATATATGCAAAATTATAATAAATTTCCGCGATCAGTATCAGGAGTGTGGTGAGTCTTCTGGCTGACAGATAGGCATGGAGTAAAAATGATAGCGTTCTCTAGCTGGCTAGTCTAGATCATAAGCGACCATTTATTTGAAGTGAGCTCCAGATAATTGCAGAAAATGGACTCCCGACCTTCGCTAAGCCAAATCAGTCTTCTATGTCTCCACTTCTGCGTAAACATGTAACTGCATTCTTTCATTCATATGTGGTAATGGTCTGATATATCTATCTTTTACGCTTTTTTTCGCTCTATATAGAATGCCGTGAAGTTAGTCTATATGCTAAGCAGAGACAATACACTTGAGTGGCTTGAAACGGCTAAACGCGATAAAATTGTCCTTCGTGCAGCCTCCAGTTATGACTGTCACCTAGAGAACATCCATACTTTGACTCAACCATTATCGGCCATGTTTTTCAACGTCTAGGGCTTCCCATCTTTTATCAGACCCAATACGAAAACAGACAATGATTCAAAGTAAAGAAAAAAGTGAGATGTTTCATGACACTTGGCGGCAATAAACTATTTCTTGCATAACGCTGCATTTGATTATTGAACTCTTCGAAACTCGGAACCCTCACATATTGAGCATTCACATAAGCTGTGCTTCCAGGTTAGGCAAATATTGAAAATACAATAGTTCTGACACTGGTTTTTTATTACTAGTATGCAGTGTAATTATAGGCAGAGCCAAGCTATAATTCTGTCTTCTTATCAGTTCTATTCTTCTATATAGATTTATTATCAGCTCTACGAATCGTTTAACTTCATCGAATTTGCCTATTGTGAACAAAACAACAGGAACGTTATATCTAATTGAAGTGTGGAATGGAATTAGTGAGCTGTCTTACAACTCTTTCGGACTGATATTTTATTCATTTTTTCCTATTTCAAATTGAGCTTTTGTGAAAAGGTTGTGGTATTTCGGAGAATGTTCTAGTATCTTTGGCAATTCTGATACGACGGACTATCGTTCGCCGTTTAGATGAAATGAGCCTACCGCAAAGTGATGTCTCAGTGGACACCTCATATAGCAAAGTCGATATTTTGGAGAAACTGGTCTGGACCATTACGCATTCACCGTATAGCCTTGATAGTGCTCTATCGGATCATCATCTTTTCCGCGTCCAAAAGCAACATTTGCGGAAGAGATAATCTAAAGACTGCAGCTATCTCAAAGGTGATCTCACAGAGTGCTTTGATCATCAGCCTCATTCCTTCTGACAAAAATGAATCATCGCTGCCCAACAAATGGTTACGTATTAACGACCATGATGGATTTAGTTCTTATTTTTTTCTTTAAATAGTTAACGGCTGATTTATCAAAAGTGTCGAAATGTGAAAGAAATTATGGGAAAACTCAATACTTTGTACGTCTGTCTAATACGCAAAATTATTCCTTTTCTATGGCCAAATATTTCGTTGTGAACGTACCTATGCTTCATTCTGATCCAAACTACAACTAGAACATTAGGTGCGTGCTGTAACAAATTATCAGACGAACTCGTAATGAAGCAGTGTACATTAATTTTTGTTCGCCTTCGGTGAGCAAATTTTCTACAACTGTGTTCACTTCCTTTATGTTCTACTATCTAAGTGACTTTCTAAGCAATCGAGCATCCATCTAAAGAAGGAGTAATAAACAAAGTTGAAATCATGAGAAGGGAAACACAAGGTATATGCACTCCACCATTGCACAAATGTTTGTAACCAACGTGTATCGAATGAATGCGCCATGCATTCGTCTTCAATTATTAACTTCATTTGAGGTGATTGAATGCATATCTGGCCTTTACAACTCGCGGTGGCCCTCCCGCTGCACCGAATCAGTGCTGGATATCCTCTCAGACAAGTCAGAGACCAATCTGGTACCAATTAACCAACCCCGGAGGGATGGATAGCTTGGTAAGCCATGAGCGTGAGATCGAACTATTGACCTCGTGTGCACCGCAGAGCACCTTTAACCAATGCGCCATATACGCTCAATCTAATGATATTACCGACCATTTTGAATTTTTATTAAGTCTATTCAATATTGTTGAATGATGTGTAGAACTTTGAACATCAGACCGGAATCGAATCCGCATTTCACCCTTTGAGTGGGCGTGTGTTCATGGAATAGAGTTTTAGTTGATTACACATGCATCCCATATCTGCATGCGTAACTCGATTCAAAGCCGGTATGCGCTTGTCAGGCGAAACGGTTGACGGTTAGTTGCTGACAGATAGATACCCTGTGTTGCAGTAAGATTGATGCCAGAACAAGAGCGGCGATAATGCAACTGGTTAGCGTGCGCCCCAGGGAAGGGTGAAATACAGGTTTGATTCCCTTCTGGCGTTCAAAGTTGTACACATCATTCAACAATAACATTAGCGAAGCATTCTTTGATGGTAGCCATCAAAATACTGTAAGGAAGGTCACTTCCAATAGGATGGACACGAACCTAATGATCTATCCCTATAAAAATTTTCGACGAATTGATGCTGTCTCCCACTTTCAATAGATTGTAAATAAGCTGAGATTCATCATTATTTTGTTAATAATCCTCCAAAATGTTCATTTCGAATAACATTCATTTTCAACCATCAAAAAATTTTGTTAAGGCATTCTATTCCGTTGAGACCACTGTGTCCGCCTCTAGATTCACAAATTTCTATCACTTCATCCATTCCAAGCGCTGTCACAGTTTTGCCTTTGTACAAAAAACAAAGAACCTATAGCGCACATAGCTCGAGTTTAGTTTCCAAAGTTTCAACTAATTGAGCATGACTAATCTTTATTGAATAAGTTAACATTATCCGAAACTCACATGTTTGACTATTCCCTCATCAAAACCACACACTTTTTGTTATTTGAATGGTTTGTCTTCGCAAAGAGTTGTTTTAACATTCATACAATTATCTTCAGTTGAATGAGCACTTATCTTCTTTATGAGATCCTAAATAGCCGTGAGAGGAGAATCCGATGTCTACACGTTACATCTTTGTCGCATACATGAACTTACACGAATTTCTTACAAATCTCTTATTATGTTTACTATTGCAGTATCATCACCATCTTCAGAACCGCGGTGATTAGATTGAAGTAACCGCATCAACTGCTTCTTCTTGCGATTTGGAACTTCGCTGTCGAATCGAGTCAAATCCAAGAGGGTGGAGCACCACAAGAATGAAATGATTTTGCTTATCTATCACTTAGTGTCTCTTATAGGACTCTCCCCTCCAACGAGGTTTTTTGCTAGCTCATGAGTAATATTGACTATATATAAATACGCCAAGATTGAATAAAATCCGATTCTCAGAATCCTTAAGTTCAATTTTTCAGTCTCTTGTGCTTTTCTCCAGTCAAGTTTATTATGCTGTTGGAATGGACATTTCATTCGCATCCCATTGCGGACGGCGCCAACTTCGCCTGGCGAGAGGTCCGAGCGGCTACGAAGAGAGGCATTTATATCTATCCATAATTCGATCAAACTTAATTTTTAATCATTTCAGTCCCCATATACTTTTGCATAAGGTGCATAGAAATCAGTCATGCTATCTAAAAATAGGAGGACAATGAGAAGTTCGTCAAAAATACTGCTGCTTATTGCATGCGATACCATTACATCGACAATTCTCAAGATTTTTGTGATTCTTCTTCAGATTCACATTTGTTAGATCAATATGTAATTTCATTCGACTTCTTTATTCAAAGCTACGGTATACAAAGAAGAGATGAAGGGATACGGTTCTATTCCGTCGGCGCGCCCAGGTGAGGGTCATACTGACCCTCATCGTCCTCAGAGGGATGTAATATCCGGCCATTAGGTAGTATTTCAAAGACGGTAAAAGTTGAACATTTAAGGGAAAAGATGCAAATATTGAAGACACTCAACTGTTTACCACTTTCACTTTTAAGACAAAGGTGATTGCATTGAGAGACGTTCTGGCGCGTCCCCAGTTTACTGATAAAGAGAAATACAAGCGAACTAAAAGCAATGAAATAATTGCTGCTCACGTAATCGGGTTAGAGGAGTGAACAAGCTGGCTCGAAAGTGTTTGTAGTCATCAACAGTGGCTTTCGTTTACACAGTATTTCTGGATTGCGAACTAAGAAGAGTTCATGGAAATTTCTCCTGTGTAGACCACTTAGAAAAGCAAAAAAAATTTTGCTAACCAGTTAGGAATACAGACTCTTGAAAGTCAATTTATTTTGATGCGCATTTGGAGCAAAAAAAAGCAAAAAAGATACTGTGAAGTAGAGAGCAGCGAATTTATGAAATTGATGCCTAAGTACTCGCTGGTAATGAGAGTTACTCGATTGAATTACTGCAGTAATATGGCTTGTTTTCACTTTCAACAACACTTTTGGTTCCAATTACTGAGCACAGTACCAATACAGTGCTTTCTCGCAATTTCCTTTTTCAGTAGAAGTGCAACAAAGAAAATCAGAATGTCCAGTCCAATCGACAATAAAGACGAGGTTGATATGTTAACTATTGGTAACACCACCATTAGTCGCTAACAAAGCGCTGTCTGTGCTTGCGATGCTGCGAAGCATAACATTGAAAGGGTGTACCATTCATGCGAGATCGATATTGTCAGCAGGAGCCGCATGAGTTCGCAGTAGAATCCATAATGTTTGCTCAGATTTCACTTACCCTTACTGTAGTGCAGCATCTTTCCGTGAAGGCAATACTGTACGGTTTGATAGTCAAGCGGAATTTTTTCACCGCCTATCTTCATATCTGGTATGCTAATCCTAGCACTTGCACTCGACTCGTTTGCGTGCATCCATAATCCACGAATATCGTAGAGCTTTTAGTGTAAGGGTTTGGCTGCTACTTGGGAATCACCATCTTCTTATTGAATGTCGTTGGATGCTGACCGAGTTAATTTTTTCCTATAGTTCCAGGGTAGCACGGATAGATTGTTACCACATGAAATGCAGGAAGTAAATTGTTTTCAAACAAGTTTGGAAGCAATTTCCCGATTTCGAAGGGATTAGAGGCTTGCCAGGACCTCCTTCAGCCATCTCACAGCTGAAAATAGAAAACTCACATTTGTTAGTTCTTCAGATATTGGTTTGCTTTATCTCCACTGATGTATCAGGATGAAATAATGATTCATAGTAATGCGAGCAAAGAAGCTGATTTCCTTCACATAAGGGAGACAGACGTTTACGGCAGAGTCAGCATTTTTCCCAGCTCCTTGTTATCTATGTTCAAGCATAAGAAGGAGCTCAACATACCTAGCAACATCACACCGATATCAAGAAAGTTTACTAGGTTTACACCAAATGCTGGCATGCCCCGAATATCGGTTATTTCACGTGATGTTTTGGTATGACGGGAGCGGAAGCTGTTATCGGGGGCCATAGATAACTGAACGTTTCCCGCTGTGCCTTCATGGATTGTAAACAATTTCTTATCCGCTGTAATGATATCTACGAACCAAAATGAGGTAATGCGACTATCAGATCAAATTTAGCGTGTTATAAATTAGGGAAAAATAATATGTATGCCGTCATAAACTTTTCATTTCACTTGGAAGTCTGTGGCTCATTATGCTTGTAGAGCCGAGTCGTGATAGCATTAACAAAGCAAGCAAAACTTTGCAACGCTGCAAAATAATTGAAAGCACTACTCAAGAGTCGACTAATTTGGAAGAAGTCAGAAAAACACTGCTAGGATTTTGAGCCCATCTTTGTCCGCCTTCTCTAATCAGTTTGAATCTTCACTGTAATATGATTGTAAATAGGCTTAAGGCCGATATGTGCTTATCAGGTCAGACCGTTGACGGTTGCTTGCAAAGGGGATCGACAGCTTGTGTCGCAGCAAGTGATTATACAACACGACTCTGGTAGTGACAGGTTATTATCACACATCTCCCAGAAAGAGTGAGACGAAGGGTTAACTCACTCTCAAGTCTCACTTAACATATTAGTCACCATTATTGAATAGTGAGATTGCACTCTTGAATGCTGAATCAACAATGAACTGTTTATGATTATGCCGTTTTTGGATACAGCAAAAATAAAGAATTTATTTTAGGAACAACCGCCCTTTAACTTCCGCGGTCACCACGTTCTGATCTGATCAAATACACAGTTTCTCGAAAGTTGACGAAATTTAGGCGAGACTTCTCCGGTAACAAGAAAAACCCTTCTCATGATCCATCAGTATACCATTACAAAGCCAGACACGCATTTACTCTTTCAGGATACTTAATGAAGCATTGGGTTCCCATAATTTCTTTCACATTTTGACACTTTTGTCAATTCAATTTTTATAAATTGTAAAGATATCAATCGACAATATAATCACCATCGTGATTGATAATAACCAACCATTTATCAGGTAAGGAATGAACGCCTTCTTCTCAGAAATAATGAGGATGGTGATCAAAGAAGTCGGTGAGGTCACTCCTGAGCTGATGGTAGTCTTTAGATTTTTTTCCCGCAATTCTGCTTCAGAATGCAGAAGAGATGATAATCCGATGGAACAACGTCAAGGCTATACGATGGATATGCTTCTGTGGTTCAGCTCAGTTTCCATGAAATGTGGGAAAGCCGACTTTGCAATCTGACGTCGAGCGTTAACCTGGGAAAAGGGCGACATTGAATCGTTTCGGACGCTTCTTCCGCACTGTTGTGCGCCGATTCCCAATACTGTTACACTTCCTGAACGTCGGCAATGATTGTCTGCTTGTTGCCGAGCAGCTCTCAAAATAGTATGCCGTATCAATCCCAAAAAAACCAAGAAATAATCTTCCGAGCATGAAACTTGAGCTTTGGTTGAGCTGATGGGTCTGGTTGCTAGTATCCCGGCCTAGTACCCTAGTCTCTTGACAATATCTTGAGAATCCAAATAGAAAACTGAATAAAGCAATAAAAAGGACAAAGGATGAAGCTCTCGGCATTGGTCAATATGTGCGGGATACGTCATGCATTCGTCTTCAAATCCAACTTCGTTTGAGGTGATTTAAATACATATCTGGCCTCGACAATGACTCGCGGTGAGCTGTAGCGAGTCAGTGGTGCTTATCCTTCCAGACAAGTCTGAGACCCGTGTGGTACAAATAAATAAAACAACAGCGCGAAAGAAATATGTGAAAATTCAATAGATTGCATAGTATACCTTTCAGTGCTTGTACAAGGCTAGACGTATTATCTTTTTATATATTCCTACATGATGAGGCTAAAATAATCAATCGTCATGTACTGTTAACGTATTTAGATAATAGACGGATAATGCTGTAGCTTTTACGCTGCAGAAGTCGGCCAAATATTGTGCTTGTCATTTGTGGACAGTGTATTCATGAAAAGAATCTCACAGGAACAATAAGTGATACATTTCACTCAATCACGTTTGAGATGCTCAGTGAAATAGAGTTCATGGTCCATTGTTTGTAGAATTAGTCGGCGTTAAACCTTCCATACTTTATAGGGGATCATCAGTCCTTTGTGGGAGATCGAAACTGTTAAGTCTGTGCTAGATTGAGGATTTACAACGCTACAATCGGTACGGAACGCCTTCCGACTGTCTTCATATGCAATACATTCGTGACAGCTTGCCATTATATGGATTTCAAGATCCAATGATACGCAGTTTTACTATACAGCTATAGAACTATTCATTCTATACAATATTTGTAGATATTATCTTGTCATCACTAAATACTTGATCTCTCTTACTGTTTCATATGAGACATTCACGCTAGTGTATAATTTCAAGGAGCATGTTTATCTCCTTTTGAACTCGCTTATATTTTTATCAGTCCCTCTTTACACTTTCCTTACCAAACAGGCTGCATCAATATAGTATGAGGATAATACGATAATTGTTAGCACACAGTTTTGTTTGAACCAGATGTTTCAGTGCTCCATTGGTACACCTTTACAACATAGCTTGTAGTTGTATCTGTTAGGTAGCGATCACTCGCTATTACAATTGAGTTTGTGGTTGAAATGCATTATAATATGATCAGTGTAAGTGTACAATTCGGCTATTATACTATGCTAGCTTTTAGGCGAGAGCTTCAAAGAAATAGTGCTCTTTTGGTGTCGATTGTGATTTGCGTAGGCGGTGGTTTCTCAATCAACGAACGCAAGGAAACAAAACAGCTTATAGATATATTGAAAAATTAGTCATACAAGATAGGGCATGAATATTAGACCATGCTCTGCAACTGTAACGAAACAGTCGTCATGAACAAAGAACGTCAAGCTTGATGGTTTACGTTGAAAAAAAAAGTTGATCGACAGATCAGTGGCATAAACTATCGTAACAACTAGATTAGTTATAGCATTCGTGATTGATAGTAAGCTTATCAATGGAAGTTACTGATATTTAAAGTTTACAAAATTTTTACAGCAATTTATAGGCTACAAGGACCAGGTGTGTATAGGATCAGGTGGTTCAACATAACGAAAACGGGAATGCATTCTATACTGCCCGATTCTTGTTCAACCTACTTTGATTTTATTAGCGCACTTGAGGGGGATTCGAGACAGATGTGGCTGTGACCAGAGGAATGACGTTTTCATGAAGTTGTGGTTCTTTTCAGTGATGATGAGGAATAACACAGTAAGAAATCGGCGATCCGCATCATCTGACAAGTGTAACTTTCTCGTTGATCCGATCCTCTCGATTAATACGTAGGTTACCGTGCGGCTCCACTGTATCGATACTTCGTACCTATTCACAGACTGTTAGGTTGCTAGTTCTTTTTTCTACGAACTCATCAACACACTGAACACCGATTTAGATTTCGTCTATCGAGACTTTCAATAAATTTGTCGCTTTTGTGATTCGATTGACTCTGTACAAAACGAAGCCAAGTCAATCGTGTAATGAGAATAGTTGAAAGTATATGGAAGACAAAGACGAGGGACTGAATTCTACTCAGATTGAATTTATCTAAAAACCGAGCAAAGCAAATGGGCGGAAGTGCGTGCCCGCTTACACGTAGCAAAACGAAACGAATAAAATGCAGTTTCGTGGAAACGAAAGGGACAAGATTGTTATCGAATTGTCAAGCCCCTTGAAATAGGTTCCTCCATGAATCGCCTTAGTTGTATACGATAATCTGTGAACGCCTTTTGCCAAATCAGAAAGATTGAGGATGTTGCAAGTTCCGTAACAACTACTTCATCCAGTATCGTACACCTTTAACTATGTCAACAATGACGAAAGCAGATGAGAATAGCCGGTGTCTAAGCCGAATCTCTTGACATCTTTCACAGATTTGAATACATTGCACCCCTTGATTCAGATAACTATTTCACTCTTCCTAAAATTTGATGCTGTTGCACTCTAGAACAACAACTGCCGACATAAAAAAGGAGATCCACTTGTGAACTTCCGTCATATGAGAGACTCAGTTCTCGGCTTGTGGTTGGGCTACATGACGCATCATTCGTGTAAAAGTGGTGAAAGATGGGCTTCGAGTGATCACGCACTTGCCCTGAGGTGAAAGTGTTAGAATGAGTTACATAAAACTGACATTTGCTTTTTGTTCTCATTTTATAGATGTATCTAGGATTTTGATGATTTCTCCCTCTAAACTGATCGAGGCCGGAAACTTTCACCTATATTACTGAAGTGCTTTGGCGCCATTCCCTAAAAACTAGCCGTTTCAGTGCGGAGCGTTTTGAGTCTGTTCAGTGAGTATAGAGTACTAAGCAGTTTCGATGAGTGATTGGCACGATCAGGACGATCTCTTAGCTGTTGCCTATTCAAGTTGATTCCTTGATCTAAAAAATTATAAGAAAAATGACTGATTTTCGTAACAAAAAAGACAAACAACTTTGTTAATCTTACTCTTTACATACTTCACAAAGAAAATAGAGAGAGAGAAGAGAGAGAAAAAAAACAACAGTTCCCACAATAAATGAAAACTCAACGGAAAACGAACGACTAATAAAATTTACACACTCATACCGACAAATGCGTTTCATGAGTACATTTCCACGCATTGTTACACTGTCACATTACTTTACACCAATACTTCACATAGAATTTTTATGACTAGGAACGGTTAGAATAATTAGCCATGCACTCACGTCATGACTATGACAAACAACTTCCTTGTCGACATATATAAGACGATGAAATTTCATCTTGAAACACAACAAATACGTTGTTAGCAGGATCGCATGGTTTTTTTCAGTTGAAGAAATACTTCTGACTATTCCCACCAAAAGATTTATGAGTGCTTGACGAATCACCGGAAAAAACACCAATTCCAATTTGGACACGTGTACAATCAATCGGTGTAGTAGTAACCGTGTGTTGTGTAGTCATAATAGGAAAGATCGACTTTCACACAACAATTAAATGTGACTGTCGATCGCTATGAAAGATTCTTCAGAAAAAAAAGGACGAATAAACTTACACACACACAAAAGAATCGTTAACGTGAAGACAACGTAGTAGGGTATTGTCTTTAAGTAAAATTCACGGGGTTTGTGCAATAGGATGAATATAACGAATATAGGGAAGAACTATTACAATAGAAAAAAACAATGAGTTCATCGTTATGTGATATAAAACCTGAATTCACATCAACATTAATGAAAGATTTGCATGGAATTCATTTTTACAAAATTGTAGAAATAAAGAAAAACAAAACAGAAAGCTTTTTATGGTGGTAGTGTTCAGAGCCACAAATCTAACGAAAAGACACGAATTTCGGAGGAAAATTAGATAGTACTAAATTGATACCACTCAAAATCTAAGCTCTGTAGATAGGCGATCCGAAATTCTGCCTTTTATGAACTATTCTAGTGCAAACATAGCGCTCTATTTAGTGGAAAGAATCTAACATCTCTAAACTGTACCCGTATACGAAAACAGAACACATACAAACACAACACAAATATTTACAGTACGAAGGTTGACGAACACGCTCAGCTTTGAAGTGTTCACATCTTTCAATTTTGCGCTAGCCCGTCAAAAACCGGGAAAAATTCCAATAACTAGGGTCGGTCCCAGTAATTTCCATTATGACCCTAGCTTAAAGGCTGTGTGAAAAAATTGGCTGCCTCGTTTGGGCAAGTAAGGACTGAATGAGGTCGTCAGGAGTACTTGTTGGCAATAAGTTATTTTTATTCGGTAGCGCTAAAGCAGCAGCCAGTTGGGCGGATTGCTGAGCTCTGAGCAACGCCATCACATCACTAGCACATGACGTCGATGGAGGAGTTATTACAGGAGTAGTAACTAGGCTGAGCAAACTTGCTAATGCGCTTTGTTGTATTAGGCCAGCATTCTGCAAAAGTACACTGGACGGGAGTAGGCTGGCAAGTAACTGATCCGTGAATGGAGAATGAGTGGTGGTGGTGGGTACAACCGGTGGCACAGCGGCCACGCTCGATAGCGACGGATGGAAGAAGCTGGGCGCGGTAGCAGTGACAGCAATCGGGCTGGGACGCGGAAGAGACGGTGGGAGAGAGACTGGCATTGAGGTAGCCGGCAGTGTCATTGTACTGGGCAGCCCGAGTGGCGCCGTTGAAGTCGCAACCGACTTCTCCTGTGCAGCAGGTGGAACTGGAATATTCGTCGGCTCAGTGGGAACGATAGCCGGAGAGTCCTGAAATTACGATCGATTCTGCTAACATCAAAATGCACTTAAATTGAGACCTATTTTAGCTGCAAGTTTTGGAGAACAAGACTGAGGGGAACAGAGCGATGAACATTTATGTGTCCATCATAATGAGATGTGTGCCAAAAGTGACTTTCGATCGCTTTTTTCGTAAAATGTGAAGAACAAATGAAGTAAATAACATCAGTAGAGTCTCCTTTCTAGGAAATATCATCAAGCATTTTCGGTGATCATTTGGAGCAATCAGACATCTTATGGATAATCCAAAATTTCTTAATGTCAACAGCCATCTTTTTATTGTGATATTCTTGAACTAAGTCATTAACATAATAATAAAACAAAAAAAATCACCTCCCCAACAAAGACTTTCATAGCCGGAATCGTAGGCAGCAGAATGTAGCGTCCTTTTTTCTCTTTCAAATTAGGCGGTGAAACCTTTGGGATTTCCTTTGGTTCATCCTGAAACCTACATTTAGAAATGATTACCAATGAACACGATGGTGTTGAATATTGAACCACTGAACCTATTAACGTCATTACTATTATTGCCGCTCTATTAAATCTCGTTCACTACTATAATAGTTGACCGATACTGTGCTGAACAGAAAAACGCCATCGCAATTGATTGCTATGCATGAAAAAATGAACTTTGACTCTTAAAATCTGAATCTGAACTAGCTCTAATCTAGGCGATATTCACTTTCCAGAGTCATGAAAATGATGTGAAAGATGCCAGAAAGACGTGCTGGTAAATCTCTACCTAGATATTGAGCAGTACACGTTTTCCTAGAAATACCAAGGTATTGATTTCTGTCCTACGTCTTTTTTTTTCTATATTACTGAGTGGCGCAACACTTTACACAATGTGAACGTTTGAAGAATAAAAAACGCTAAAGAATGAAATCATGTACGATTCCCTGACGTGCGAAGGTGCACGTACTCCCCGAAAGTTTCTATGAGATAATTACTTCGAACAGTAAGCCATAAGTGTAATGAAATTCGTTTAACTATAAATAGCCTATTTATTTCTCTAAAATGCCACAAAAAGACCAGATATGAGTGGTTAGATCCTCTCAATACTTTTTTTGGAATACATTTTTTCGAGTACTTCTTCACTAAGCTTACTTGTAGCGATTTGTTTTCGTTCAGACTTATAATTATATCTTTATTTCGAGTGCTTTGTTTAGACCACGCTCAAATTTCATATCCTTTCATTATTATTTGAGCCAACTTGTCATGTGGTCTAGTAAGGGCTCTTGTACAGCCCGATACACGTGTTTCGTCCTTCGTCAGCCGGGCAGAACCCTACCAGACCACATGACAAGTTTGCTCAAGTATTAATGAAAGGACATATTGAGATTCAGACTTAGTAAGACGATTCAGACTTCGTAAGACTAACCCTAAACCGATACGCTGACACATTCCATAAAATTTTTCTCATTTTTCAGCAATAGTTATCTGAATGTCGTGGCGTTCGTTTAAAGCTTCCACCCCCTCTCCTTCTGCCCTTTCTAGTTCCTTTCTTCCGTCATCGCGACGCAATGGTGCAACGGCAAGGTCCATGTGGAGTCCGTCCAAAGTGCATCGCGACAAATATACAAAAAAAACGATCGCGTGCGACGTCGATGAACACCGCACAGATCAGTGAGTCCACGAAAACATGTTGACGACGGACGGACGACGAACGACGAAGGACGAACGACGAACGACGGTCGAACGGACGGACAGGCGAGGGAGAGGAAGGAATCCAAGAGGCAGTCGGAGTCGACCGCGAAGTGCGCTGCACACAAATAATGGCGCCAAAAGTGCACACGCCCATGCCACATTCATCTACATACGAAAGGAGAAACATCACAGCTCTCCGAAGCACAAGCCGGATGCTGTCGCTATAGGTGCAAAAAACAAAAGTTCGACGCTCCATAGCATTACACGTGGTGAACGGCGACATTACCAACTGCCGGCTACACTCAAATACTTGGTTTCTTCTGTAGTTGTAAACGTCTTATAAGAAGCAAAAGCGGCGGGAAGAGAACTTAGGGAACGAGAAACAGAAAAAATTGACACCATGTGCTAAGATCGACAGAAGCAGTTATTTTTTTCCAGATATTGAAGTCATAAAAGTGCTCGGAAACAATCAACTGACCATTGCGACAAATGTATGAGCACGTTTTCGAGCCGGTGGTGAAGCGGAGATCATCGGATCGTCTTCGACTTTTCCATCCGCACCAACTTTTCCTTCGGCTTCCAGTCGTTTCTTTTCAGCAGCACATTTCGCCTTCCAGATATCATAAGACATCACTGTCATCGCACCCAGGGACATACTTCGACCTTCGAGACCAGTACGTGATGATGGGCTCTGAAAAATCAGTTTCTTGAGTGACATTTGTCGCAATTTATATATAAGGCAAGCTATGAGGAATAAAATTATTGTAGTCGGCGGATCTCAAAAGTTCTTCTATGCACTGACAGCTGGAACAATGCTATATGTTCACAAATGTCCACAATCTGAACAAAATCAACAGTTTGCCAACGAACAGCGGAAATACCAGCCGTAAAGGCAGTCGACCGAGTTTTTCTGTGGCCAGATTCACTGTTTAATGGGAATCGATATGTGCACTAATGTTTACCACGACCAAAAACCTTTTCTAGGCCATTTGATACGGAGACCGAATCCGCACTTTTGCCGATACGTGTCTCCGGCACTCTGTCTACCTCCGAAACCCGACACGTGTAGATGACATCAGAGAGTGCAAACCCCAATACACAGATCGAGCGCACCAAGAAAACCACAGTGATTACGTATATGCATGCCCTTACACATATATTATACATATATGCGGGTTGCTATGTACATTTGTCAATCGTGAATGTTTAGTTAGTGGGCACTAAGAGCCATCAACAGTAAGCGATTCCTCGTTTTTCACATCTTTTCTAATCGCATCGCACGCGATGCCGCTGTGCTCGAATGCGGCATCAATCTGTCGCAATGCACTATAAACATCGTGTTTGTGAATGTGTTAAGTGCTGAGCAAAACGTTTTTGTCTCGGCACAATCTACACGTTCAACATTCTCGCAGCTTCCGTCAACAAACCACACTTGATTCAAATGTATCTATCAGCTGCGCTATCAATTGCACAAGTGTACATACATATATGCATGTATGTACATATACATATATATATATATATATATATATATATATAGAAGATAAATGCTAAAGCTATCAGTGTAGATCGACCCCCTAAAGATACGCAATGCATTGGTCTTCGATTTTTAGCTTCGTTCGGGGTTACTAAATGCATATCCGGCCTTTACAATGACTCGTGGTGGTGGACTACAGATTTGAGTCAGTGCTCCTGTCTCGGCATACAAATTCAGTACCATTCAATAACTCCGGAGGGATGAAAGGCTGATGAGACTTGAGCGCGGGTTCGAACCATCGACCAACGACTGATCAACCGTGTGTGTCACAGAGCAGCTCGCACCACTGAGCCATACGCGCTCTTGCTCACATATATATATGTACATATATACGTATATATGTATATATGCATAAGCACAAGTATATATACATATGTATATATGTAAATGTATGCAGGTATATATACACGCATGTACATATATGCGTGTATATGCGCACACGCACACGCTAATTCCTGGTATACGATAGGTATACGGTAACGGATTCTCGAGACCAAAAATCCATTCGATTCAGGCGAACACCGCCCATTAGACGCCTTAGTGCACTTACTGCGTATTTTTCTGATTTATGAAAGTGCTCATGTATGTTAATGAATGGAAAGCAAAATTGCATATCTATGAATGTCATCTGAACATTCAGGAATTAATACGTATGAGTAGCAATTGTAACAATTAACAAATTCTACTCACAACTTCATCATTTTCAAATTAATTCCTATCAAACAGGTTAGCATTTATAGAATTTCTGCATCCTCTTCATCTAGATTACCATCAAAACATGACCAATGTAGCAACATATTGATAGCAAAACTGCTATTAGATGAAGATCACACAACAATTTTTGAAGGATACAACTCATTAATAACAATTTCAATCTTTTGCTGCGTAATTTCGAAACATACGTATAAATCATTCTTTGAAGAAAACACAGAACTAGATAAGCTTTTAATCGTTTTCAGATAAATTCTTAGCTACACAGAATTACTTTTCACTATAGTCAGATAGATTAGACTATGAAGCTTTACTTCGACATAGCAAGATTATTTTATGTACTCTATTACCAGTTAAACCTTCACAACAACCGGATTTTCCAAGCTTAACGTTCTTCTTCCAAGCAAACGAATATCTGACGTCCGATTCAAATTGGAATTCGCTTTGAGAAGAGTTGAGAGAAAACAGTTTGAAGAGCACTGCATACAAGATAATTAAGGGTGGTCAAAGAGTAACTGGTGTTCCATTACTGGTCTGTAATTCTACGCTGCATATGAAGAAAAAACATTTTTGATTCTTCAACATCTGCCAGTCATGAGTCTAAAGCAAATTTTTACACTCATATAAGCACGTCAACAATTTATCTTCAAGAAAATCTTCGGAAGTATTTCGATCAAATTCTGGTCTTTATACTCAAAAATTCAATTGGCAGAACGCTGGCGCCTTGACGACGACGATGCCAGCGCTCCTTTTGAGAGATATTTTTTTTTCAACGATTCTACTCCGCTATGATTCGATTACGTTTCCTCGAGATTGCTGTTTATTAGCTGAGCTGGGTAAAATTCTAGGAATGAGAGGTTTTTTTTTTCCCAAAACTAAATGGCGTTTAGCTTTCGACTTCGACGTCCACCATTCTGCACTTCGAATATTGAGTTTTTTTCTAGATGGAAAGTACTCGAAAAGCTTTTTTCCCTGGATATTAATTATGAAGCTTGTTCTCTGAATTGTACAGACAATTTGCAACTCTTGACTTTTTTAAACTTATTGTAACGGCTTCTTGATTTCATGAAGATTCTAAGTCAATCTGTGCACAAATAATGAATACGTTTGGTATAAGAGAGCAAACATAGAAACTCGAAAACTATCGAAAACTAACGAAACCAAGATTTGAATGAATTACTATTGGTTGTAACGATATCAAGCTAAAATGAAAACTTGGAAATCGTAGTCTATTATCTCGCCATTGTCATTCATTCAAAAAAATAGGAAAATAAACGTATGCTTCCTGTGTGGCCCTCTAGTTGACATAACAAAAAGAAAGTCCTCGATTATTCAGCTTCATTGAACTCGATATTCTCTTAGGTACATGGGACTCTTCTGAGCAAGATTCAAAGTTCTATATCGAATCGGATAATTGTCTACATCTCGTGTCAATATAAAAGCGCTGAGCGCTGTCGTGATCCTTTCGGATACACACAATCAGCGACGAGAAGGATTAGCGATCGTAGCGACCAAGTGCAATACGGTAGGTATACGGTAAACATCTGCACTTTGGATTCGCTGAAAGACCAGTATGGGTCCCTTGAAAGATCAACAGCGATTAATGTCAATGAGCGCATGGAGGCGTCATCATTTCAAAAGGGCATTCCATATAAAAACATCTCGCACCGATCACTGAGATTACCAGACTCGTCGGCCTCGATAAGCCGAATCATTCCGTTTCCCGGACCAACGATAGAACGATGAAAACCGGCGGCACGCCGATAAGAGCTATCAAAATAGAAATTCACAATGAAGTCAATGTATTAAAATAGCTGGAAGATGTTCACAAAGCTGTTTTCGTACTATGTGTAGTCATTTTTTGTTTTCCAACTTTCTTTCTTGGATGACATATTGGAAACGAACAATTGATGAGACTTCGTGACATCATGGCATGTCAAAAATGTTCAAAAAGTCACATTGGTGACGAAAATCATTGTGATTTTTGAACAAAAGTGACGACACGAGAGCAGTTCTGATCAGGAAATTCATGCTTGCTTCACTAATGTCTAATAGAACTGCGTTCGGTGAATATCGAATAGCTTCTCTCGGAAAATACACATAAACGAGTACGAAGCACTCAATTAATTCGCTATGGAACGTCGTTATAAATTGCCGGTCACGAAAATTGCTGATGACTCAACGTTCCTTGTAACACTTTTCGAACGTGACTACAACTTTTATGAGGATGACGACGTAAACAACTGCAGGAAAACACTTAAACTCATTCGAACGGTGTCAGAGTAAACCGCCGCCGATTGCCGCTAGACGTTCGTTATTGTCTCATCTTACTTTACAGCATTTATCAACAAGAATCACTAGCACCTGATTATTATTTAGGCTTGCTTCTTTGTTTTAGACAATCATTTATTAGAGTTGAACTACGAATTTCCATAGATAAGTACGTGTGTTCGAACATTTTCAGAGGTACAAAGTAATTATATTATGAAAAGTAAGTGAAATTACTTGACCCGCGTGTTGTCAAAAGAACCAAAACGGAATTCGTAAGTCGAAAATCTGGCTAATCTTGATAATGCCAGCGGCTAGCAGGATCTTTCTACTCTAGAAAAAACCGTATACGACTCATTTACGAGGTAAATAAAAAAATGATAATTAGATTAACTGACTTGTTTTCTAGTATTTGATTCAGCGGTATCCATACTTGTTGATGAAGTGCCTGGTGAATCGGCAGTATACGAAAGCGATGAAAACGATGAACGTCGAGATCCCTCTAAAAACGAAAACAAGAGCTTTTTTCTTAACTCATCATAGTACAGCGATCGTCGTTCTACATAGAGTACAACGATGAATCGAATAGTATCAATCGTTGTCGATGACATAAAAGATGCTTGATGTGTTAAGATATGAGATCAAAGACATTGGAGTTTTGGTCCGCAAAGAATCCATTGACTTTATTTTGCGAGAAGCGTCGATGCCGCTAGAATAATCACACCTTCCTCGAGTTCCTTGTTGATTTACACAGTGTAAGAATGAGGAAGTAAATGAAGAAGAGCTGAAGAATTTCTAGCAGATTTAAGCGCCACCGTAGGCACCATATAAGCAAGAAATGTTTGAGCATCATCAATGTGGAGGCAAAAAAAATTGTTTCGAAACATAAGAGAACGTCATTACTACAGGATCAGCAGAAATTTATGTTTCTTCCAGAATAGTAAAGAGAGCAAACTCGAACAATACCAACCGCTATCGATTGGTATTGATCGTCTCTAATCGACTGATTGGGTGGCACCGATGAAGATCATTCGTGTTGAGAGACGGACGTTCCACGGAGTGTTCCGTCCATCGTCTCCGTGTGCCTGTGTGCGTGTGTGTGTCCGTCCGCCCGATGAACGCAAGAATGGGCGGAGCGTGCGGCTGTCGTCGTCTCCACTTGTACTATAAACAAGTTGCGATGAACCCAAAAACTTAGCTGGTCCAAGAGCAATGGGCGGAGGCTTAGCGCTGACGTCGACCTTCGATGAGGTGTTCGTCCGACGAGCTCGCCAGAGGGGCCTACAAAGAAAATCGAAACGGCGGTTGAAGAGCTTCAAATCCGCAACAATAACAAGTCGGCCGGCCACACTTGGCAGCCATCGGGCGTGAGCTGAAGGACTACAGATTTACGACAATAACAAGTGCGATAATGCAGTCGTTGCAAATGAGCTGAAAAGCTACAGATTTACTGCATTAACAAGTGAGATAATTCACACGTTGGAAATGAGCTGAACGACTACAAATCCGTTACAATAACAAAAAGGGCAACGCTGTCGAACAACATCTCTCTACTCCGCTGTGATTTCTAGAGATGTCAGCGATAGTGGGACAGTAATGGAAGGAGTTGCGTAGATCGTTCGAATCAGCTACTAAATCCCAAAAAGTTGGGAAATGTTCTCAATCACTCTCTTGGAAAAGCTCAAACACTAAGTGGCGTATCTTAGAATATGTGACGTAATGAAGGCGAATGTTGTATCGTACCAGAGCACAAAAATTACCCGTTTTATTGCTGGCAACAAGATTTCAGATAGCAGAGATCATTTGCATGAAGTAAAAGTAATAATCATACGTTTCAAAAACATCTTTGCAGGTGGACTACTTGAAGATCTGAAAATGTAGACAGCAAGTGTGTAGGAAAAGAACTAGTAAGTGCAAAGGTAGGAATTCGAACGGCTAGCGCTATTCGATATCTTTGATAAAAAGCACTATTTAAATGGAACACATACATTCTCAGAGTCAATTAGGTTTCCAATATCCTTTTATCTTAAAAAAAACCAAAGTTCCAGAAACGAGTGTGTCACGTTTGCGTCTTGAATGCCCAACATTAATATCATGCGCTGCTCATTCTCAGAATGCCTCGTTCACTCATTCAGAGACGTACGTATGCTTTTATCCAGACTACACGTAGATACATCCATACACACACACACACACAACCAGAACACATACATGCACCACGTTCATACAGAAACATGCACAACCCGATTTAACCGATACACATATACATACATATATATGCATATATATACATATATATGTATATATATGTATATATATATATATATATATGATACACACGTCCATGATCATAATTCACGAGCCCTAAAGTATATATGACGACGCAGAGATACATTTACACCCATACATAGAAGCTGACATATACATACGCACATTCACACTCATACATTGCCAGCCAAATAGTGTATGTTTAAGAAACACATGACACACACACACACATACACACACACACACACACACATATATATAGATACACACACGTACATATACATACACGCCGACATACCGATACACCATGCAAACGCACACACACACATACACACACATACACACGGTCACAGACTCATACACAACACACACAATCACAGATACAGGTATGGAAACACTTGAATACTAAGGTAAACGGAGACAGACAGATAGACATGCACACACACATACACACAACACACACACACACACACAAATACATATACGGATCCATGTACCTGCGCATGTGCTAGTACGCCCACACGTACGTCTACACCGACCTATACATACACACAGATATACACTTTCACGCAATCGTAGACGTTCCGACATCCATACGTAAACATATGCATGCCTAATCAGTCATACAGTTCACATCGACACTCAGATATTCAGCTTTGATCACGCGTTCCAATTACGCGATCGATGAAGGAGCACTGAAGAGTCATCGACGGTGTTATTTAAACTAAGATATTTCTGTAGACACAAACATTCAAGGTCTGTTTTCTTCCTATTGCTATCGACTAATTTCAGTCAACGGCACCGATGCACTATCGGGGGTTTTTTGTAGGGTCTCTTCACTTACGTGTAGTCATTTAGTTCATACGTGGTCGTGTGTTCGTTCAACCTGCTACACTACGCACAATGAACCATCGATCATTAACTGCAAAAGAAAAGGATACGCCTTCAGTTAATGTATGAAGAAATTATTCACGTCAAGTCACGTCCTCAGAACTGTTCGTTCGGTAACGACACAGCAATAAAAGGACATAAGTTTAGAGACGAGGTATGTCCATCAAGGGAATTTCAACGTAACTACATGATAATGTTCACAAAGCACTAGTATATTTTACATTCCTATTATCTCATGAATAAATCAAGAAGATGGCATATTTCATGGAAGAGAAACTTCGATGATGAGAGTTCAGTTCAGGAAGCGGACAGACGGAGGAATCACTGAACGAACAACGAAATTATTCTTTCTAGGAATATGTTTTGAATGAAATATTTTTCATTAAGCTTTGAATAAATAACATTCATGAAATAATCATTCTGATGAAAGAACATTGAATGGACATAGCGTTTTAGCTGATTAAGGACAGATGAAGAAATGGCAAGAAAATCCACTCGTCTCACAGGATGTATCTATTCTGTTACAAACGAAAACATTAGCGTTAGTCAGTTGGGTGATGCCTCATTGATTTATTAGTGTAGATAAATTCAATTTCGTCATAACTTAGTGTTGAGGACGATTACCAACCAAAATCCGACATCTATACACGTCACTTGATAAGACACAACGTAAATGAACTATGAACTTGAAATGCCCAATGATTAATACCATACATAAAATGCCGAGTTCGTCTCTCTTCATGACACGATTTGACCAAATTCTACAGAAACCCGACCGGCACAGTCGAAGAGTATGCACATATACAGTCGACCGCTCAACGTTATCAGTGCACGCAAGAGTTAATTTTTTCACTCTCAAACAACCAAAAATGAATCGCTAAGTTTATGTTTTGTTTCAAAACACTAGTCTAGCACGATATTAATGCAAGATACCGCATACCGCAAGAGCACAGTGGTTAGGGGTGCTCTGCATCGCACACAAGGTCGATTGTTTAATCCCCGCTCATGGCACACCAGGCTTTCCATCCATCCCTCATGGTCGATGAACTGTTACTAAATTTATCTGAGGATGGCAGCATTGACTTGGTGCAAATCGCTAGGCTACCATGAGTCATTTCAAAGGTCAGATATGCGTTCAATCACCCAAAGAAAACTAATAATTGAAGACGTATGCATGGCGCATTCCTCAGGGATTGGTCACCGCCGAGAGGTTTATCCCTTATCCCCTAACCGTGCACGGTGATCGCCCATGTCGCCGCGAACTATCGCGCGACGATTCTGCCGCTGTCGGAGATTCACGTGCGATGTTTTCCGTCGCATCACCGTTCGTTTGTTCGCCGTTCAGGCGGCGACAAACAATGCGCGGCGAACGCCGTTCGGTCGTTCGTCTCGGCTGCGGCGGCGGCGGCGGACGGCCCACCCGTCGCTGTGTGAATTCGATCAGAGAACTTTACGTACGTGTGGTCGTCGCTGCTTGCACTCTACAAACAGCGCATGAAAATCAATCTCACGTCGCTCTCTCCGTTCTCCAGGCTCACAACACTATAGGCTGTCCTTAATTTGAACTTTAGTCAACATCGCCTCGGCTTTTTTTTTTGCAATCACCACTCAGCGTGTAGACGAACTTCATCGACAAAACCCAGCCGCACGAGAGACGGACAAGAGGGATCTTAGCCATGACATGAGATGACAGTCCACCAGCACAAACTCACCCCTAAGCCTTCTCAGTAGCCGTCCTCCTATTTCTAACGTGGGTAACAGAACAGAGGAAACGAAAAGTCAGGATAACACAGTGGAAAAACAGCTAGGGAAAAATATTAGCGCACTAATCTGATTGATACAGGAACAAGTGCTGCTCTGCTCTCCTATTTTTGCGCTATTCGCACGATTTTAGCATCATTACTTTACAACTGAAGAGTGGAAATGCACTCGGAAACACTGGGAACCGAAGTGAAACCAGTACGAAATCAATAAGTACACTTTCGGGAAACGATATCGTCGTGTTATACGTTTTCGCTGAAGTCAGCGATTTTTGATGCGTGAATGGGGGAAAGGGCAATGGCTTAGGCGTCGTCTGCCGACAGGATAGTCTGCCTAACAGCTGCGGGATGACTAGCGTTAACTGTTCCATGACCTGGATAAATACTAACTGGTGAAACTACCATATCGACACAGCGTAATACTCACTGGCAGTCTGGAAGGGGTGTGTGTATTTGTGAGGTTGAGAAGGATTACCTCGAACGGATCACTCTTATCGATTCTTGGCGCAGTATGGCTGACGATTGCGGGAGGATGAGTCATTAGAGATTATTAAGATAAAGGAAATAAGAGATCAGAATTGGATAAGGTGAACTAGAATTTGAAGCAGATGAACACTGAGACTCCTGAAGTCAATAAATCATCAACACTACCGGCGCCGTATATTGCCACTAGAGCATGACTTTCTCTGAGTAGAAAAAAACACGAAAGGAGTTTACGATTAAAGCATCCAGAGAGACGCATTTCTCACTTACGATGTCGCACTTTAGCTGAACATGTAATCACACTCATACACCCGTCATGCTTCGAGCACAATCCGACGATAAAGTGCACGAACGAATCGAAGCGTTCGCGGTCCTAAGCACAGAGCAATCTCAAAAGAGTTCCGAGAATTCCGCTCTCAAAAGAGTTCCGAGAATTCCGCAGTGCATTTCTCGCATTGGCGGCCGCCCCTCATCTGAACGAGGAATGCATTTACATACAACAAACGAAGAGAATCACCATTGAATAGTTTTTATTTGGAGGACATGGTACACGACATGAGCCGAATAGATTTCGAATACGTTGCATCGCTGAAATTACTATTTGTAATAACCGAAACCTAATAAGTAAAAATATGCTCATATATTCTAAATGGAGAACGAGTTCGGTGTTCATTATTTCGTTGAGAATTCGCCATATCTTCGTCACTATTAAGTATCGTAAAGGTGAATGTAAGTTGGCTTGTGGAATGACTAATTGGTGGCCTATTGACGTATCAAACGAGTGGTTTTTATATTCCCAGAGAAGTCTGGTAGTGATTTGCCAATACCGATTGGACAGAGGCTTAGTCAGCCTTGGACACGGGATTGAACCAACGACAATAGGTGTATTCAGAAAACACTCTTAACCAGTACGTTATGCGCACTAGATAATATGTCTCTGTTGTATTTGGCGATGTTAGAACTAATAATGGTCGTTGAACTGTTTTCGATAGTGTGCGATGGAAAACATCTCAAAAAACGAGAGCACTCTTAGCGACATAACATGGAACTTGTGGGTATTACCCACTTGGTAATGAAATCGAAAGAATGTGCGATGAACGAATTAGCCACGATAGACGAGTTTTTGAGCTGCTGCCCAATGGTATATGAGATTTTCTCTTCCCTGTTCGTATTTATAGATATACTCGTTGTTCATGATCGATTCTGATTAGTTATGAAATGTTCTTTAGCAGAACCCGTTGATCGGCTATTATATGTCGCGAATTGTTTTCAACACATGCCGACGATCTGACATCGCTCATCGGTTGATGTTAATCATTGTAAGAGCCCTCCTCATACAATCGTCAAATTCGTCACAATCGTTGCCAGCATTTTTGTTGCAGCTGTTTTTTGTTACAGTGAAAAAAATCGCATTATTTCTATCATAGATTGAGTCACATCATAGATCTTCTGCTCCATTCCTCCTTTCCGCACTACTCCCTTTCGATGTTCGAGGCATAATGACATTCTATGAAAACAGAGAACCAAGGAAGTAGCTTGATAGGAGTGCTGATTTGAACGACATCAGAAGATCATTAACTATTCTCTCAAACTAATTTTTTTTTGCGAATCCCTTATCACTCGTTATAAGTTGATCTCGTTGGTACTAGGCAGAAAAACTGCGCACTGGCACGAGAACTCTCTTTTTCTATGCCAGCATTGATCGTATGGATGTTCTGGATGAGGCTCTCGAGACGTTCAGTTACCAAACCAAATAGTGAGTCTCCAAGTGCCAAGTAACGAATTGAGCACAAATCACGAATGATTGGGTACTTGAGAATACGGACTCATGAGTGAAAATTGAATAAAAGCCTCCAATCAAGTAGTAGTGCAGATCATTTACGCCCGCCTCCCATGGATATCCTTATGAAAAGCTCAGAAGAATCCGATGAACTACCTCCTCATCATATCTAATACCCATATCAAAATCGGACTAGCTTCTAGTGGCTAATCCCTTGTAAGAAACGATAGAAGCAACGGATCTACGAAGAAAATATGATATTTTCTCGTAGAGGTATTCGAGGAGGCGTAGCTCATTGAGCTGAACTGGCGCTTCACAAAGAATACGTACGTCATACGTTCGAAACACTCACATTTTCACCTACTTCCACAAATTTTCTCTACAAAGAATCTCGTTGTTTCAGAATATCATTCATATGGAGTCGAGAAATGTTTAGTGGATAATTAATGGATCTCGTAAACGATGAAATTATTCTACAAACAAATAAGATTACATTTTGTACGATGAAAAATCTGATACTATGTTGAACCACAAATGGATGATTATTGCCAGACGCTCTAAGACAAGGCTCTTAGCTCTATAAACACAGTTTGCAGACTCTCGCTTCAACTCAACTGGCTAAGATTGTTTCCGGAACAATACTGACTTCTGAGAGTTCACCCTATATCCTTCAGTGGGAAATTTATAAATTTGTTCGAAGTAGACGTCTTTATTCAACTAATCGCGATAACAGGTTGCCTTTGAAGAGGAAAAACTTACTGATTCCTTGAATGACAGACGCTTTTGAAATATACAGCGGACATTACTATTACTTTTATGAACCGCAAAACCTAACGAGATTATAATGTCACCATAGTTCTAACGTGTGTTAGAAGAAATGCTTCTGTTCCATTGTAAATAGATATTATTGCCTAACGCTGATTTTGAATCTCCCTATGTGACTTCGATCCAGAAGAACGAGAAATCCCCGATTTTAAAAGTCATGGCAGAGCTCGAAGAACATCTTGATTAATCATTTGTTGAGAATGAAATTTAGCTAATAGTTGATTGCTAAGTTCAAGATCGTTTGCCCTTATTTGTACGTAATGTCCTCAATGAATAATCTACTTCCTTGTTAGGACGGTAGCACAACAAAAGAAGCTTAAAAATTAAGAGTAAAAGGGGTATTCGCCGTCACACATTCTATTATGGACCAGATTTCTCTCCCAGATCCTGTTCACTATATTTCTTCAATTGAGTGCGATTCTAGGCGGTATTTCTTCTTTTGATCGGCTAACAATCCAGATCTGGTGCTATTGTTTTTCATTGCCTGCCGATGACTATACTCTGTTCCATTTGTGTGAAAGCGAACATTTTTGGTCGAACAATGAACACACGCTAAAAGCCGGTTACCAGCTAAGCTAAGTCAACAGAACATTTTCGTTGAGCGTATCGTCAAACGTTCATGAATCCAATATGCCATAACATATGAGATTGGCGTAGGGGGTTTTTTTGATGTTAGAAGACGAAAACTGACATAGTACTTGAGTGTTGAGTTGAACAAACATCGTTCACCAATCTAGAAGACTTGAAAGAGTGCTTGAAAAAGCAGTAATATGTATTCTGGGCATAAGCAAGAATGAAGCTGATCATTTTACGTATGCCGTAGCTCTTAGAGTGTCTGCAAAGTTATGGTGACTGTACTGTAACTGAAACTACGCTTCATAGATCAAACATGGAAAATTTTATCATTGTGTGTCGATGAGGAGCTATTAACATTCATACATGGATTTAAATAAATAAAATTCATATATGGCTACCTATGGAGCTTTTATTTAATTGTTACGAGATCTTCAGCCTAGAGTACCAGAAGATCTAACAGCATCCGTGATTATCATCAAGGCTTACGAGATAGCCAAGAGAAGATTTAAAAAAGGGATCTAGTAATGCAGAGCTAGTAATGAAAGTGATGAGATTCTGTACATGGGTTGAACATTTGCATATCTCACCATTAACATCCCAAGTAATCGTAAAAAAATCATGACGCTTGAAATTCCAGTACACCAGAAATTTCCGTTGAGTTCTCAGAAAGAGTCACTGATTAATACGCATAGAGAGCACTCCTACATAGCAATGCTTGTACACAAAACATAGATATTGATTCTCCACGGATTCGATCAATAGATGTCACTTATACTCATTGATAAGTGGTTTCGTGCCCTACCATGTGGAGAAATCACGTTTTTCTTGCCAAAAGTTGCAAACATTTCTAAGTGAGACTGTAATGATGCTCATTTTCTAACATCGTCGTAGCAAATCTGCCCTTCAAATTTCTAACTTTTTAGCTTTACCTATGTATACGAGTGAAGTATAGTGGTAGAATCAACTTCAATGAATGAATGACGGCCCATAGATTTTGGATAGCAGTAGCTGTATCAGAAATAAAGTATCAAGTACATTGATGAATACTAATGATGCACTAAAGGTTCGAGAATGTTGCTGAAGTTATTATCAACTTCCAGAAAAAAAAGGATGAAAGATCGACGAAGGGCCAACTGATGTTCAGTCCCAACGGCAGTCTGAGGAGCAGAAAAGATTGTGACCAATGACGATAACAACACAGCTAATGACTCCGGAAGGAGAAGAAGCAGTGAGAAAAGAAGGAATAAGGTGAAAAAGGTGAAAAAACGATGAAGAAAAAGTTACCTTCTTCAGTGAGATCACCGCTTCCCGTATGACGTTGTGCGTTCAATGCGGCCGCCAATTCGAGTTTCTCTTTATTACGCTTGTTGAACGACTTCAGACGTTTATAGTTTAATTTTTCGCACTGAAAATGTGCATTTTATTGTCATTCGGAATCCCACTATTCTTAAGAGTTTCTCAATTTCTTCGGTAAAAAAAAACGATTAAATCTGTGTGATTTTGAGTTTAGTGAAATTATAAATGTGATGTCGTCTTTCTGGCTCAATTTTGAAAAGGATTAAATTTCGATCAAAATATATCGTAGTCAATCTAATGTTTCGAATTGACACACTTTCCTTCTTGGTTTTTTTTTAAAATTTTTTCCCAACTACATAACGACAAATAGGCGGCTTCTCTTGGATTCACTCTCTAAGAGTACAAGAATACACTAAACTGTTTGACAAATGAAACATTTTTGGAATATAATAATTTGTTGCTAGTACGAAAATCTAACAAAAATCGAACCGTTTGGAAATTGGTCATCTATAAATTCGATTATTATTAATCTAAGATGTTAATCAGTTCACCGCAATATTTTTTGAAGTGGGTGTACGGTAACGGTTCTCTAGTGGATCTTAACGAAAGTATTCATTTGAAAACACAAAAAATAAATAATATTCGTGTTTTTTCGCCCATCACTATCTTAAATATCTTATCGCTTATATAAATAATTAGATGAATTCCTAACGCACTTCACAGAAATGTTAACATTCTTGTTTCCCAGAAAACTTTCTTTTATAACAAACTGTCCTGCTCAATATTTCGCCGTTTAGTCCCTTTTTTCATCGCTTTTATGAAGTGTTTTGTGTTTTATGATAAATATACAACCGATTATCGAAGCACATTGTGGAATGAGATGGTGAAAAATGACGGAATAACTCAGATGGTGGCTTTAAAAAGTAAGAGAGTAGTGTATAAGTGTTTTAATGATTCGTCCTGACTTTTGCCATCCGTAGTTGAGATGGTCAGACCGGCGACAAGTCAAACTCCCTTACAGTTTTCTTTTCTTTTCGGTTCTGTTTTAATTTCCTGTTGTCCTAGTTTTTCGTTTGTCGCTCACTTCCTCATCACCAGCTAGCCGTCTCAGAGCAACATAACATCATACAAGAGCATTTTTTTTTGTACAAAGGGCATAGTGCGGACAACGAATAACGGCGTATAGAAGATAGAGAGAAGAAGAGCTAAACATGGACCTCGAGAATCAACGACGCAAAGACGGTGACGAGCGGCGAGTACAACGACGATCACGGGAAGGAGGGAAGGCTCTCACATCGGCATACTTAACATACAGAAAAATTGTCTAGATTTTGAATGAATCTCGTGGTAGTGATGGTTGTGGATTAAAAAGCATCTACACACGTAACTACTTTACCTCATGAGCATTTTACATCTGATACATTTTTTATGCACGTTCTATGAATCATTTACTTATTTTTTTACAAGATATTATTCTTAGTGCAGAAAAAGATGAAGATTAAAAGTACAAAGCGTCCAGCGCTCATGAATCTTTTGAGAAGCCGCTACGTATTCGATTTAACTAAGCATCGTAATGGTGAATGAATACATTTTTAGTCTGTACAAAGGACTATGAAGCCTATCAATGTGTCATTTCAGTGTTTTTATTTCACCAAACATGTCTGGCATCAATTTTCCAGACCTTAAGTAGAGAATAGAGCACTAGTTTTAGCCGGAGCGTGCCTAATAAACCAAGGACTAGCATGTGTCCATGAATACCAGAGGCACTTCTCGCTCTGCACTACAATCTCGTTCATTGCAGCGTGCATAAAGAGAAATTATCTAAAAACCAATCGTTTGACACCTACATAAGTACAAGCAACCATATAGAAATCTCTTATGTTCCCGTTTATTCGTTTTATGCTGAAAAAGATTAATTTAGTTTCGCACCGGCGCTTATGAAAATGTTCGACATGGTGACAAGGACATATTAATCTACTGAATCGGCACGTATGAACGCGTTGCCACCTAGAAACCGTTCGTCACCTATCGTTTGCCCTTTTAGGTCATTTAATGTCTTCACAAGGTGATTGCTTCACATAAAAAGGACACGCCTACGGGTATGATTACTACCGTAGTTACGACATCCTGGTAATCGCTCCTGAGCAACACTTTGAGTGACCACATTTATGGGGATTCCATCTAGAGATTTTTTTAGAAAAGTGGCTAGAAAGCGCACACGGATGCATACATCATTCATGCCTAGACACATATATGTATTGGAATGAAGCAAAAGTAATGGTTAAATTCCTAAACAAATGCAACTATGTTATATATCATTTCAATATGCACTTCTCGCTCTGTTTATCGCTAATGACATTTTACTTGCTGTTTATTTTACATTTATCTTATTCAATGGAAAAAATTTTTGTTTGCTGATGAAAAGTAATGGCGGTTATGAGCTGTGAATACAAAATGGGTCATAAAGAAGCGTAAACAACTCGAAACATCGACAACGCATTTAACCTATGAATTGCTAACAGATGCACAGTGCAGCGAAGGTTCCAGAAGATTTGTAAAAAAGACGACAGCCTTGAAGTTGAGGAACGTAATGGCCGGCCGTGAGACGTTGACAATGATCAACTGAGAGCAATGATCGAAGCTGATCCTCTTAAGACTATTTGAGATGTTGCAGACCATTCTACAGCTACTCATTATCTGGAGAGAGTTGGATAGTCATGCAAAAGTAATTGCGGTTTGATTTTAATCAGTCATGCAAAAGTTTAAAGAGTTGGGCTACGAGGTTTTGCTCCATCTCTGTATTCATCGGAGGTCGCATCCGGCAGCTATCACCTTTTTCAAGTATCTCGACGACTTCTTACACGGAAAGCGCATACACAACCAAAAGGTAGCAGAAAGTGCTTTCCAAGAATACGTCAAATTCCAAAGCACCAATTTTTATGCCACAGAAATAAACAAGCACATTTCTCGTTGGCAACAATGAGTAAATTGTAAAGGCTTCACTCTTAATTGATGGACATATGTGTGTGGGTCTAAGTATAACAATTTGAAAATTCATGATCTGAAACCCATTACTTTTGCATCAACCTAATACACACAATCTACGTTTCGGTTGACACATACATACTCATAATCTATGCAGACATATAGACATATGCACAGATACATGCACACACTTAGACAATGTATTCATTAAGGTGGCGCTCATCTAGATTCTTGTAAACGGCTTCGTGAGATTCCAGGGATGATTACTTATCAAGTGGTTATCAGAATGAGATTTCTCGCTCAATTGATGTAAACATGTGTAGAGTCTAATGTCGGGATAAAAAGTGACAGAAGACTAAAAAAAGTAAATGAATTACAAGGAGAAGTAGTTGGCAGACAAATGAACGCTAATCATCTAAGACTTCTAGGAGAGCACGAGTCAAGTTGCTAATTTATCCATTCATGCACAAAATGCCAAGGTAAGAAAAAGAAAATTCTGAGTTAACATCGCTCATGTTTCTGCTCATAAATTCAGAACACAATGGTCGTCTCCACCTATTGCAGGCAAGCAGTTCAATTACGAATATGAAGAGGTGCTAAATTACATAAGTAAAGTCACATATTTGACAATTTTTTCACAGATTTCTCTCGTGATGGACTTAACCCAAAGCTTTTCAGAAACCTAAGAATATTGAGTGATGAGCAAAAATACGACCTCAGACTTCGGTGGTGTAGTGGTAGCACACGTGCACAATATGGATGAAACGCGGGTTCGACTTCCGTCTGAGGTCGTATTTTTGCTCACCACTCAATTCTCTTAGGAGTATTGAAAAGATCGCACCACTGCGAAAAATGCAGTCAAGAACATCAGACATTAGAAGTATTGCTTTTCAGAGAAATCGGAGAATGACTACGGCTCGTTGGTAACTGAAGTGACTTCAGTGAGGAAATAAATTCTCTCCTTGTCCAGTTATGGTTCGAGTTAGGGAGAGTTTCTACAAAAACTCTTGGCTGTCCAACGTTCCTGCATAGCATTGCAGCGCACAGTCATTTTTTTTTTTATATCGAACAGCACGCACTTCACATTTACTGTGCGGATCCCAGCAAATTTGATATTTGTCTCGCTTCCTGGTATCCATCATTGACGAAGGTCTAGGTCTTCGATGTTGTCGTGTGTAAGGGCGGTTATTGCTTACGAGCTTCTTTTCGTCATGATTGTCATTTTGGCGATCAACTTATTTCGCCGTGGAGCCCTGAGATAATTCAACTTGCACGGATCCAGTGATACGAATTGGTTTCGCCTAATTCGAAAAAAAAATGTGCGTTTTATCACCTCGACCAAGACTGCAATTAATGGTCGCACAACGCGATTCGTGAGTGGCACCGATCTTCGTTATAAAATTAGACTACTTTTCCCCGTTTCCAAAGAACACGTTTTTGGTTATTGTGATACTCCTTTCTTTTTCTATATGCTCAAATAGTTTAGCATACTTAACCACCTGAGAACCACGGCTTTTCGCTATAGAAAGCTTTTTCCCTAAACTTATGGCATTCGTGCAATAGCCTAGATCTCGGTAATTTTAATACTTCAACTGGCATCTAGAAACATCTTCGGTACTTATATGTTAGACGGCGATATAATTTGATAACCAGTCTCATTCCCTGGACAAAAATTTCATAAGAGCGTTAGTTATAATTCGAAAGCTTAATTCTCTGGCTAGAGCAATACGTGATCGGTTTTTCAAAACACCCTTTTATGGTGCTGTAATATCCAAAAGAAAATTATGTTCAACACAACCACGTGCTTTTTTTCTTATTTCGCTAGATAAAACACCTTTCTCAAAGTGGTGGTACTCATTCGGTAGTAAAAATTTCGAAGAACACAAAAATACGTTTGCTTTTTGAAAAATCTGATTGATAGCGCTGGAGCCGAAATAAAAGATTCGTTCCTTAAACATCGCCGATCGATTTCACATTTTCGACGATCTTATTTACCGATTAATTTACGGAGTTTTGGGAAAGGAGAGGGGGCGGCGATCGATCGCGTTTGAGATATTGCTTTTTTGAGAGTTTTTTCACCACATCGACAGAAACTTCGGGTAAAAAGGTGTGATTCTGATACTGCGGAAAGTTGTCTACACGCTGATATGCTTTTTATGCTTCCAGATAGTTGTTATACGCGTTATAAACATGAAGGCATAAGGCGAGTATGAAACATAATTTTATTTTGGATTTTACAGCGCTATAAAAGGAGTTTGAAAAACTAGCGACGTAGGGCTGTAGTCAGAGATTTAAGCTATCGAATAATTGCTCACTCTTCTATGAGAGTCCCTGTCTAGCAAATAAGACGGTTTATAAATTTGTCGCCGTGTGATTTAAAAGTTCCAAATCTTCTTAGTACGTTGTAGCAGCAAAAATTGGATTATGTTTCAAACTCGGTTTGCTTTGTTCGCTCGGCTAGGATCTGTGGGTAGCTCTTTACTGAAAGCTTAGTGACCACTTGACAGCATAAGGATTTTCTGATTCTGGAATCACACCTGCCTTCTGAAAACGTCTTTAGAAAGATACAGGGTGCGAAAGAAGTGATAATTCTAAATTTTGTTAATTTTAGCATAATAAAATTCTACTCAACTACAGCGATACATTGATTTTTACAATCCACGATCTCTTCAACTCAACTACTGCGATACGTTGATTTGTGCGATCCATAACTTGAGCACACCTGAAAATGAATAAATAAAAAAGCAGAATCTATACCAAAACTGAACAGGGAATTCAATACATTTATCATCATTAGTAAAAAACCACGGACCTCCCTCGTTGAGGCATCCGCGTGGTTTTTTTACTTATGATGATAAATGTATTGAATTTCCTTTCCAGTTTTGGTTAAGATTCTGCTTTGTTATTTGTTTATTTTCAGGAGTGCTCAAGTTATGGATCGTAAAATAACGTATCGCAGTAGTTGAGTTGCACAAGACGGAAAAGAAAACAGCCAAGATTGTTGAAATCGACTGCTTTCAAACTAGAAGGTGTCTAGAAAACCGTGAAACGTTTTAAAGGGACTGAAGAGACTGAGGACCGTCCTCGAAAGGGTCACCCAATTAACGTTCGTCTAAATGTCTAATTAGTCGTTAAACGGAAAAATGTTTTAGAGATCTGCTGCCAAGTTCAACGAAAACCGAAGAGTTTGATGAGCAAAATGGCCCGGAAAGCTCGCGATCAGCAAGTGGAGCCTCCGCATCATTGTCAAAAATAAGCTGAAGCGTCGCAGTTACATGATCGCTAGTGTTCGCTTTCTGGGCAAAAGAGATGAAAGAAAACCACTTTCAAAAATTTACCGGGTGATTCGTTTGATAGATGTTGCTCGTTCATAGAAGGTACTTTCTACGGATGCTAACTATTGAAAAATCGCTAGAATCGGCGTCGACTTTTCAGGAAGGCTCAGCTAAAGTCCGCAGTAACAAAAACCAGGAATTGCAGTCATTTTTCGGCCTCTGTGATGATCTGGATCGGCATTTGCGCCACTGGAAAGATGCCGTTGGCCTTCATCACCAGAAACGTCAGAATCAACGCTGCCAGCCATCAGCAGCAAGTTTTACGGAGCGAACTAGAGCCTTGAAGTGCAAGACTGAGCTCCTGCGCATTAGGAGCGCTCAACTATTGCCATCTGCAGAAGCTGTTTCCATGCTTTTGGGGGAAAGACATTTGCGTCAAACTCGCCTGATCTCAATTCAGTGGATTATTCGGTGTGATCCATGTTGGACGAAAAAGTCTCAGCTATTCGCTACAAAACCGAGACGCACTCAAAACGGCTCTGACACGCGCTTGGGACAAAACTATGGTGGAAACGTGTGCAAGTATCGTTAAAAATTTTCGCAAGTGACTTCGTAAGCGTATAGAGGCTAAAGGAGGCAATTTCGAGCACTTTATATGAGTTTTTTGTTTATTGTTATAGTTGTTGAACGGATAAACGCAGTCATGCCATTATTTGAATGAATTAATTTGTGTGTACAGTATTTTTTCACTGTTGAAATATCTAAGAAAAATTATCAAAACTTCTTTTTCGCACCCTTTAGATGTATCAAAAGCGTATGAACATGTAAGGACAATTGCATTTTTTCAGTATTTCAAAAAAATTCTGGAAATTCGGAAGAATTTGCGAAAATTCCGCTCTCTAAATAGTGCTGCGCATAGCAATTTCAAATGTTGCTCCAAAAGGGAGTGATTTTTGTTGTTTATTTGGACATTTTTTTCTTCGTTTCCGAAAAACATCTAAGTTCTACGTAAACACATAGAAAAATTTGTCCTCTCGTTGCCATGAAATCAGCCTTTTACTACATTTTATATTACCAACTAATCTCGCTATAAATTTTAAGCAGCGGGCTACCTTTTTCGAATGCAGAGCATAATTTTTTTGCTCATACTGCTCTCTGTGAAGGTATTCTGGAAATGCAAACCAAGATCCACAGTATCCAAGATTTCTTATGATCTAATGATCATCAAATTATTATTGAAAAACCAGTGAAAAAATAAGCGCAGACACCAGCTTTGCTGATAATGCTTGGCGAAATTAAAACGTAATTTTCTCCTCGCCGTTGCTACAGCGCAACAAAAGGGTCTTTTCAATAATAAGCTCATTATTTGAAATGCCATTTGTCAAGCTATCGAATGATTTCCTCCACTCTGTCCGGAGAAAAAGCCAACGAATAAGAGTGAATAACGCATCATGCACCCTGGAGACTTTAGTCTTTCGTAATTCTCTCTTCATTGTCACAGCACACTAAAAAAGTGCAATTTCTTAGCTGTAAAATGAATACTGGAATTCTATTAAAAGAAATCTGTGACTGACGAGGAAACTACGAAAGCACTAGTGGACCATTTGGAGTACTCTTGGCCACCGAAACGTCACCTCCTACGCACGAAAAAAAAAAACTTTGAGAGCAAAAATTGATCTTGTTTTGCTCTCACAACGCTATATGGAGGCTTTTCTAAATATGAAACTCAATTCCAAGATTAGAGACTTTATAGCACCAAATAACTACGAAGCCTCTGATATGAATTCATTCAAAGACCCTCATCGAGCAAAAAAAGCGTGGCAAGTGACTAACATAATGTTATTTTCGCTGTTACAGCGCAGTCATAATGTTTTCCAAGAAAGCAAGCGCAGTACTCAAATTAGCTGGATTTAGCTCACGAATAGTTATCAAAGTTTTGAAGAAATATGCCGTTTCAGTGAAAAAGGCCACTAAATAATCGTCTACCCAGAAAGGTACACACCGTCTCGAAAGAGATAATGATTCCTACTGAAAATCTTTCGCATGAAAAACTTTGGAACTTCTTTAGAGATTTTTTAAGATTATCAAAACGTATAATTCGTTTCAAGTGTTTTTTCAAAACCACTGCTCAAATTTCAGATGCCAAAGAATCATTTTTGAGCCACGAATGCCATGTGGCCTGTTTAATATGGGCTGACTTATAGAGCCCGATACACGTGTTTCAATCTTACGATTTCGTCAGTCGGGCAGTTACCCTTTCTCGTCTTTTGCCAATCCTGCCCCTTTTTTTAACAGATCACATGACATGCGTGGCTCAAAATTGATTCTTTGGCACATCATTAAAACGGTTGGATTCGGAGATAATTTCACTGGACACAGAGAGTAAAACGTCCGTCGTCGCTAACTCTTAGTGTGGAGAAGTGGCACCCACTGCCCAACTAACGAGATCGTAAGATCGAAACACGTGTATCGGGCTCTATAAATCAGCCCATCTTCAACAGACCACATGACATGCGTGGCTCAAAAATGATTCTTTGGCATATTTTCAAAACGGTTGGGACAGACAGTTAACCTAAAGTACAGAAAACTCATGACAAAGTTTTTTACGGTGCAGTAGGGTACGGAATAAACGTTGCATTGCTGAAACATACATTTCTATAGGAAGCTTTGGTTACTGTGAGAAGCTTTCAAATTTAACAAGCAAACCATCCATCAAACGATAGATGCAAAATGCGATTATCTTTCCAACTTTAGATTTATTCGAAGCACTTTAACAGATATCCTGTTCAATTTGTCTAATACTTTTTCCTACCTTTATAATGCGTATAGTGCACATAGCAATGTCTTTTGTTATATAATCGCAATATTCCCCACTACACTTTCTCATTAATAAGTGCACATGGGGTTGGCGTCATTAAATCTCTATGTGAATTAATGTTTGATGTCATTGTCCTCTTCAATAAGACAAGTACTAGAGTTGAGTGCTTACATAACGATTATTTTTTGCAAGAGCTTTCCTTCGATGAAGTCAAGTGAAGTGGAACACAACACAAGTAGCGAACATGTCATTAAAAAGATTGTAATTCTTCAGTCATGTGTTGAAAAGAGTCGACGATGAATGAGTATGCAGAAAAGTTAAATCCAGTTCAGAGAACAGGAGACTTTGAAAATTGGGAGGGATGCTTGTCACCTCATTCATAAATATCACGTTAAAAAGCAAGCATTTTCATCTGTGAATTCAGCGCCGGAACTAAAGAAAATTACGTTGATGCCAGTGTGATTTGTACCTAGGGCCATAACGGATCCATAGAAAGGTAGTATAACAACTGAATGGATATATGACAGACTCCCTTTTTGAAAACGACCACCACACCATGCTAAAGCTCATGCACAACTAGCTATTTATTAGAAAATGTAGAAAGGAGAGTAAAGCTCTTTCTAACTCTACAAATTATTAATCTATTACGTGCGTTATATGTTGGACTGCGTTAAATGTATATTCGTCCTTTTTGCTGAACAAAAATTTTTCATGTAATTGTTAGTACTCTTCCGAAAGCTCAAATCTTTGGACAGAGCCACATATAACCGGTTATCCAAAACACCCTTTTATAACGCTGTAAAATCTAAACTAAAATCATATTTCATACGACCAAGTATTTTTTTTTATCCCGCTTGAATTTCCCTGTACAAAACTCCTCCGTTAGAGTATTGGTACTCTTTCGATAGAACGATTTCGAAGCACTCAAAAATATGTTTGCTTTTCGGAAAAGCTCTTTTGACAGAGCTAAAGGAGAGATAAAACTCTCGCGTTTTACATGGCGCCGGACAGAGTGTTTTTTTTTGGATTATTAGTGACCATTCGATAGCGTAGATCTTGAAAATTCTAACGGTGTGCTTTATCTAGAAAACCGTTTTACTGCAGTGTAGCAGGGAAAATAATATCGAGCTTAACAATTTCGGAGAGCTTGTTTACCATCCAACCCACGGGTTATAGGGAGCGGGCCGACCGACCGATGCCCTCACGTGTTAAAATGTGGGGTGCAACTTGCTTTTAATTGAGAATTTTCTCTTCGTTTTGAATCGAACTCCATGTAAAATGATTGACTCAGATAATACGAGATTCTCTACACGTTCATATGCTTTTCGTGCTTCCCACTCATTATACGCGTAAGAAAGATGAAAGCACATGGAGGGGGTGAAAGATAATTTTATTTTGAATGTTAGTGTTAGGAAAAGGCTTTTTCCAAAACCGACCACATGTGACTCAAGCCAAAGATTTACGCTCTCGATTGATTACTAACACTCTTGCGAAAAAATTTTGTTGAGCGAATGAGGTCGAATACTCTTTTATCGCCATGCAACACATAAGTATCATCTACCATCTTTAATCATTTCCAGCCTCGTTACATCTGCTCTGTTTGAATCATTTTCTGAACGGCTCTAGTTAATGAAGTAAACAAGGTATCTAATAGTGCATGTGACCGTTCGTAATTAAGAGACGACAAGTCTTTGAGATACGTGGGTGTTGGACAGCTTTTCATTTGCATATAATTACATCTCATTGAAATTAGAGTGATCCTACTATTGGCTGAGTGGTAAATCTCAAGCGACATACTCGAATAAGAAACACGCAGTGCGTTTTGAAAATGACAGATGTCGAAAGATTGAAAACCATGAGGATTGAATAAACGCTCGATTTCAACCGGACTTCCGTTTCAATCTAAAATAAAAGCTTGGTCATTTGATGTGAACGAAAATCAAGATTAGAGTACTGGATCCAGTGAGTTGAGTCATACGCAACTAGCGCTTGAGCCGTTGACATTGCTCGTGGAAAAACCGAAAGTAAAGAAGAGTCAAGCAGTTGTGATACCTACGTCAGAAGCCAAACAAATACAAGAGTTTCGGAATCTTTCTAACAATTACATATTATTTTACACAGTCCGTCATCACAATTTACTGTGAAGATCCAAGTACTACGTGTATTCGATTCGTTTCCTTGCATTCATGCTCCGCAAATGTTTTCGGATATACCATGACTTGCTTCTTCTGTTGCTTGAGGACCTCTACTTCTTCATGAATGTCATAGACCTTTGGTAGAGACGACTGCTCTTCTACTCTGGAGGAACCAAGCTAAGGCGCTTCTTAAGGCGTTCGCTGGCTGATTGCAAGTGTTGGTGAAGGATATCACACTAGATTGTGCGTATCACCCTGCATCCCGGTAGGTTCATGATGCTAACTACATATGAGACTTTAAAAATCAAAACAGCATTACTTATTGCTGCATAAGAATTCGAAAGAACATTAAAGCACATCGTCGATTTCAAGAAATATGTTCGATTGCACTGGTAAACTCCTACGATGTGGAATCTGAAAAAGCGTTCTGAAAAAGGAGAGAAAAGAATAATCTTCTCACACGTGGACTATAGAAGTAGTGTACTGTGGTATATGCAGATCATGAAGCAGTACCCATTCTCTCTCTTATCAATTCATGCCGACACACTTCTGCTGTACACAGTTAAAGCTCCTTAAGCTTTTCCTCACCGATTTAGTCACCTTAACTTAAACCTGGATTCATTCAAGAGGACTGGATCCTCCAACGGCCAGCCTTCTAAGAAAATCGGCTGCGCTAACACTAAAAATCATCTTGCAGCAAGGATCTGAATGTCTTTACATAACTCTAATAAGAGGATCAAATTTCGAAAAACTCGGTCGCTGACCCAAGTTCCGGATCAATTTACGCACATTCTAAGCTGCGGTAGCTTTTTACACTACCATTTGCTTCCCCCGCATCCAAACATAGAAAGGCAGAATAAGCATGGTGTTACTATTGTAATATCACCTAATGAACAATAGCTGAAAACTGATGACACTGTACAGTAACATTGAACGATGTACATAGAAATATTAGCGATACCACGAACGACGAGTTTTATTTATTTCACATTAGTCGCCTTTTCAATAGACGTTTGAATATTCGAGGATGCCAAGCGATGTGCAGGACTCCAAGCCTTAGGCGGGAGTTGGACCTAAGTTTCACCCATAGCAGGGGCGTCAATCACCACACCATCAAGGTCATGCTTAGCCTTCAAACATTTTATTTGGCAGCGGCAAAACCAACTTTCAATTTAGCATGAAAAAACTCGAAAATTGATCTCGCAATGAGTGGCAGTGCTTCCATCACGAAACAGATGCAAGCTATTCTGGGAATCACACAATCTATGAAGGCGCAACGTCAAAAAAATAAACTAATCACCTCAAAGAAAAAGCGATAGATGTCACACCTTACAACTCTAACCGCAACTAAATTTCCAAAATCGTTTTTATGGGACAATTCTATAACTACACTATTTTTCCACTGTTATGAAGCTCCTCAGCGATGGACGTGGGAGTCTCCTAATGGAGAGTACCATAACGAAATAGACCACATCTTAGTAAATCGAAGGTTTTGCCTGACCGATGTCGCTATTGTTCCTAAGTTCTACACGGGATCAGACCATCGCCTCCTTCGCGCAACGTTCCGTTTTTTGAGGAGAGAAGAGAAAGCCGCTAAATTCGAACAATGAAGCTCCATAAATATCATAAACTGGGATGTATTCAAATTATTAGTCGGCTCTTTGAAAGATACCGTTGTCGACAACATCCACGAAGATTACGATCGGCTCGTTGAATATCGCCACGTTAGAACTATGAAAGTCGAGAGTCCTAAGGTCACGAAGAAACGCATCTCTCCGCAGACACTCGAGCTGATACGTCAACGTGGAATTGTACGAGCTACAGGCAACCGAAACCTTACGTCCGAACTTGCCAGACGCTGCAGAGAAGCGATAAAAGAAGACCTCAAAGAGAGAAGAGCAGCAGTTATGGCGGAAGCTGTAGAAGCTCGAAGGAGCATTCGCAAAGCCCAGTGAGGCCTCGCCAATTCTAAAATCAAGGTGATTGCACTCCAATGTCCTGAAGGTACACATACAGCTTACAAAAGAGCAATAGAGAGAATCGTCCACCAGTACTACTCGGATTTCTTCGCTAGCCATGTCCTCTTACCGTCATATGACTGAAAAGAGAATGAATTTGTCTTTCCACCTGTCCATCCTTCGGAATTCGACATGCTATATCGTCGGTGAAGAACATCACAACACCCGGTTCAGATAGGATCAGACCAGAACACCTGAAAAACCTGCCACCTCTTCTCATCAACACCCTGGCTCGGCTCTTCACTCGCTACCTGTCAGAATGCAAGGTCTACATTTAATGGAAAACCAGCAAAACCGTATTGTTGTTTAAAAGGGAGACCTTCACGACATAGGCAGTAATCGCCCAGTCTGCTTGCTGTCCGTTGTCTACAAACTCTTTAGTCGAGTCATCCTAAACAGGATTGACAGAACATTGGACGACGGACAGCCATGCGAGCAAGCAAAGTTCCGAAAAGGATTTAGTTCCCTTCAGACCACATCCACACGATTACAAGACTCATTGAAGTTTCACAAGAATACAAACAACCACTCTATCTCACTTTCATCGATCTGAAGAAACCTTTTGATTCAGTGGAAACAGAAGCGGTTATAGAGGCTCTGGATAACCAGGGTGTCCCTACTCGGTACATAATGATCCTTCGTGAGTTTCATAAAGATCTCACGACCAAAATATCTCCATTCTACAACAGTATCACCATTGACGTAAGAAGAGGGGTTCGATAAAGCGATGCAATTTCAAAATCATTCACTGCCACCCCACAAAACGTCATGCGAACATCAGATTGGGACCACATGGGAGTGAAAATTGACGGTCAACATTTAAACCATCTTCGCTTTGCTGACGAAATCGTTCTCATAACACCAAACATCAGCCAAAGGGAACGAATGTTGGCCAATTTCGACAACGTTTGTGGAAAGCTTACTAAATCTAAGCAAACGATGCTCATGAGGAAATAATGAGTTTTCAATGCCCCATTCAGGCCCAACGAAACAAAATCTCCGACAGCTCCAGTCACGTCTATCTAGGCCGTGGAATCAAAATGATGAACGACCTAGCTTTAGAGTTGAGCAGGAGGAAATGAGCGGCTTGGGAAACGTTGAAAAGCATCGAAGATGTAGTGAAGAGAACAAATAACATCCAACTCCGTGCCTACCTTTTCGACTCGACGATTATCCCTGCCTTAACGTATGCAGCAGAAACCGGGTCGCTACGTAAGCAGGATGAAAGGTCACTTGGCGTTATCAAAAGCACAGTCGAAAGGACGATACTAGGAGTATCTCGTATTTCGCGAATGAGACAAAGAATCCGAAGTTCCGACCTACGTCAACGATCGAAAAGCAGAGACGCCGTTCTGCACGCCAGGATATCGAAAATGAGGTGGGTCGGACACGTGATGCTCTTCAACGATAACCGATGGACGAGAGCCGTCACCGACTGGACCTTGCCATCGAGCGCTCTTCAGGAAGGCCACTGACCCATTGGTGCGATTTCTTCACGAAAGGTATAGGAGAAAGATATGATGCTCAGCGAATCCCTAGAGCGAGGAGGACCCGCTGGGCTACTCTTTTACGCGATAAGGAAAAATGGAAGAGTTGCTGGTACCCGCTCGAGTCACTCGATGATCAACGGGACGACAAGTGATACAGGTGATGAAGCTCCATAAATGCTTGTAGCGCCGTGGTTAGAAGTGTCTTCACAGCACAAGTGCGCTCGATCTTGCTCCGCGGGCTCCAGTCCTTCAACCAATCATCGTGGGTCGACATAGCGGTACCAGAGTTGTCTAAGAGAATAGCATCAGTGATCTTATTCATCAATAGGCCACCGAGAGTTATTGCATAGGTCAGATATGCATTTTATCACCTAACAATGTTCGATGAAGTTGAATGCGTGTGCTATCATGCAGAGATTGATCAACACTGGACTTTTATCATTCGTTTTCTCCTTCAGAAAAAGTTTTGCTGGGTATTTGAAGTTGCCCTTTGCGATATCCTGAGTCCCGGGCTAACCAAGCCTCCGTTCCTATATGGTCTATCAAAAGCTATCTGATTTTCCTAGCTAGACAGAAGCACTGATTAGATAAATGAATTTACTACTGTAAGCCATTGCAAAGGTCGAATATGTATGAAATCACCTTTAAAGTGCTGAATGGAGCCGAGGACATGGTGAATTTCCCAAGATTCGGTGAACTCTGGAAGTTTCATCTTCTATGCTGTTCTGAATACTACACATCTACACGTTTTTGTGAGTGAAAGCAAATAACTGATTTTTTCCCCCAAATTGAATTGAGAGAAGAGACTTTATTTTGGATGCACTGAACTGACTTGTTCGTGTGATAATTTAGCAACCGCTACCCAGCAAACATGGAGACACGCTGCTTTCTGTTAATCGGGTTGGGTGTCATGGACGTTCTGTCCTGTCATAGGAAGAGTAGCAATTATGGGTTAACTTCAGAGCATATATCTTGTATGGTAACAATGAAAGGATCGGACGAGTCAATTACAGCTAAGGTCAATTTTCCATGGCTCAATCCAGCGAGACATAGGAGTGCTTTTGTACACAAAAGTACAATTAAAGGTATGATACACAAAAATGCAATGCTTATCGTCGTCTCCAATGAATAATCACCTTTGATAAACCCATGCTTATAGTTCGCACCGTCTTAACAACAATAGTTTGAGGCACTTGACTATTTGAACAAAACTACGCATGATATGGATAAAAGTAGCATCAGATTCGTTTTCGATAGCGGTAGGGTAGTACTGAAGTATGTTCCAATATGTGAAACGTTCCCCAGTTGGCACTTTAGCTTAATTAGAGGGCAAAGACTCTTTTTTGGGTCTGTTTCCAATTCGATTCTATCCACTCATAAGTAGAAACCTCAGTGTAGGAAAAAGAACTGCGTCGTTGGTAACACAAGTAGCATTTAGATGGGAGGTAAAATCCTTAGAAATTGTTACATAATCATCGCTCCCTATACTTACCTTGTATTTCTCCTTCTTCCTCTAGAAAAACCGCTTCACAGTTGAAAGCTCAGCCAAGCATTCACATGGAAAGCTTATCTCTAATTACATATAGCTAATCGCACGCTTGTTTTCACCGAACACGTTTATACGACCAGTGGGAGGAAAAAAGTAATCTCAGAGTTAGATTTTTTCCAAATGCCCGAAACATTTATTAGAAGAGAAACTTTGCTTCCTTTAGCAGAAAGAGGAAACTATCAAAAGGAACTGAGACTGAACATGAGACTGGACACCTCATGCGCTGACCGACTGCGGCCGCTCTGCACTCGACACCATTTGCAAACGTCTTGCGCTTTGACCGCTCAGCCAAGACCGATCATCACCGAAAATGAGTTCTCGGTCTACTACAAGGACAATACGCACTAGGCCTATTAGCTATCTCATAGCATAGACCCTCCATAGACTCAACCACAGTCCAAGTTCAATGCTCATGAGATGTAGTTCTCGGTTTTTTGGAATCGGCAAGGCATGCTGTTCGGAAACTTCTCGACATCAAGCAGACAATCAATATCGCCATCGAAGGGGAACACCTCTATACGTTGGCACAGAAGGACGGTAAAAGAGTCCAAAATGACTTGGTGTCGCCGTTCTCCAGGATAACGCTCGACTTCACATTGCAAAGCCGCCTTGCCACATTTTCGGATAAGTGGGCTGGGCCACGGTACGGCAGCCACCGTATAACTCTGATATTGCTCCATCGGATTATCATCTCTTCTAAGCTCTGAAGCAGCATCTGGTAAGAAAATTTCTAAAACTACAAGCAGCTTAAAGGTGACTTCACCGATTTCGTTGATCGCAAGTCTTATTCTTTCCAGGAGGAAGGCATCCAATCTTTTTTGTCGAGCAAATGGCTGAGTATCATCGATATAACGATGCTTATGTTAATGATTGATTGACTACCTTGGATAAACACTAGGGGAAAAAGTCCCTTGACACTCGCGAAAAGTTCAGATTATATGCTTGTAACACATTATTGGTTATTGTAAATTTATGGGATTATTTCATGAGTACTTACATGAGAAACTTGTTAGAATAAGAAATAAGAACTTACGATGCGTTGAAGGGAAAGTACTCGACATTGATTCGTAGAGAACGCGCGCCGTTTCAGCAAGACAATGCCAAACTTTACACCGCAAAGAAGACCACGAAGAAGCTTGACGAATTGGAAGGACTCGCGGTCTTGCCACACCTAGCCGACACTTCAGATGGATTCTGCGCCGTTTGATTATGGTCTAATCCGCTCAATGAAACTTCTTCTACGCCGATTCGAGAGATTTGAGAAAGTTGAACAGGCACGTCAGGAGTTTGTTTTATTCAAAGTCCAAAGAGTTCTAAAAAAAAGACGAAAGAAAGAAAAAAGAGTTTGTGAGAAGATGCAGAAGCTTACAAATCGATGGCAGAAGATCGTGGATAAGACGGCCTTTGTTTTGAAGAATAATTATTGTTGCAATTAACTGAATTTATGTGTGAACTATCAATCTTTCTATGTCAAGAAACATTTTCGTCAACCTAATAAGAGTTTAATTAATTCATACGATTAAGTAATTTTTTTTATTTATTCTTACTGTTTTTTTTAGATGCCTAATCGTTGGATCGATTACCGGACTTAATAAAAGTGCCAAAATATGAAAGAAGTTATTGTACAACTCAATTAATGGTGTATGTTTTTGATCGGTTATTGTGTAATGATGTGAAGATTTAGTATATTTCCGTGAGACTAACGTGTTGATAAGCTGCAAGATGTTTCAAATTACTGGAAAATCATGTGAATACAGTTTCCTAATAACTCAAAAGTTCTAATATCTCTAAACCTCGGCATAACTGAAGAAAAGCAGAATTTCTCACGACCTATCTTTCCTTCATTTGAAACTTGTACAAGGTTGGTACTTTCTTCTTTTTCTCGAAACTCGATGGCTAACGTTTCGGCGGCAACGCCTTCGTCAGAGCCTAGACGTATAAATCATACCATATCTGATTACTTGGTCAAAACTTTTGGATACACCGCAAACGACCTGAAATGAATAGGTTGGGGAATGCCTGAATATAACAAGTAATATGGCACCTTATCTCGATTCATCTTCTAGTCTGAGTGTAGTTTATTTTGTAATTCGTGTCACACTATAGCGGTCTTGAAAACAAAGGAGGGGGGGGGGGGGGGGGGGAGGTTTAGGTAGCCATTCTATAGATTGTTGATCTCTCTTCTACCAGACTTTTGATGCCTGCAAAATGTAGTCAGATATGGTTTGATTTATACGTCTAGGCTCTGACGAAGGCGTTGCCGCCGAAACGTTAGACATCGAGTTTTGAGAGAAAAAAGGAAATACCAACCTCGCACAAGTTTCAAATTAAGAAAAGGACAGCTTTGTCAATCACTACCTAGTCGTATGCGCAGCGTTGCGGTTAGATGTGCACCATAATACATGCTGGGTCGATCTTATAGTTTGAGATAATCACGTCCTCCCTTCCCTCATAGCTCGCAGAATTTCTAGTAGACTTGTGAGGAAGAATGAAAACACTAACTTTTACTAGCCTTGTGCACCTTCTAAAAGTCGTTGTCCTTACGCCTGAATAGAGATTAAGTCGCCCTACAAATGCCCACAATAAAAAGACCATTGATACCAAACAGTCAGACTCGTCTATAAGAATTTTGAACGAAACATATGAATTGTTTCTTGCGCTATCTATCGAGCATCGAGCTAACAAATTGCAATGGCTTACAGTTACGTGTCCTACAAGTGATTGCTATCTTCAGTGGGCAGCACTTGCGTACAACAGCGCCGAATGAAGATCTTACGATCGTTGGAGCTCTAATCGTCCAACTGTTGACAGGATGGCGATATAGGTTATGAAGAGTGAAAGAATGGACTTATTTTATTAGAACAATTGCTTAGAAACTTGGAATGTATTCACCATATGAGTCGCAGAGGTGAGTGAATGCGCATTTGGCTCATACAATGACTTGAGGCGGTCCACCGATTTCTCAAGTCAGTGCTGCTGTCCTTTGAGAAGAACCCTCCCAAGTAACAGATACCGACATCACAAAAATGGAGGACTCAGTTTGTACTGGGTGCGGATAAAGCCACTAGCAACTTACAAATTTAAGTAAACCTCAACCTTTGCGCTAGTCACTTCCTTTGTACAGATGATAGTAGTCCATATTTTTTAACATCACCTACCATCCCGCTGGTCGTCGGGTGACTCGAACGGGCATCACAAACACTTCCTTTTTTCCTTATCGCGTGCGGGATCAGCGCATTGGGTCTTTTATGCCCTGGAAATTTGTTTGAGCATCATATTTTTCCTCTAGGCTTTTCGTGAAGAAATCGAACCATCGGGTCGGCTCTTCTCGTGGACCGGCTAATATCTCGAGAAATCCAGGGATTTTTTAAATAGATGTGGACACAAACCGATTATTTTTTGAAATTCTGACAGCATGACAAAGAGCGGATTGAACAGCGTTTAACACTCACTATATAAGAAATTGTTTCTTGTCATGTTCAGTTCACATCCAATCATTTGATTTTTATGTGTTATCATATATCGTGTTATTAATCGTTAGAACCATATATAGTACAAAATAGGTGCTATTTAATTACTAATAATGTGTAGAATAAATGTTATCACAAAAAACTATGAGTTATTATTAATAGAAATTTTTTTGGGTCGTGCACTCTGCACACATGTATGAAAATCGATACAGAATTCGCACCCTCTCCTTTCTTCCCCTCAATAGAATGCTCCAATAACCGTGGTAAAGCACTAGGAATATCAACGATGATGACAGGATGTGACAAAAAATATTCTATTACAGTTATTAAATTCTTGCTTACGAAATGCAACTTTATCTAAACCATCGCCCCCAAGAAATTCAAAATCACTAAAACTCAGGAAATTTTTGGAAAGCCACTTGTAGTTTGATTGTGGGAGATTTTTGTAGTTGCTGCCTACTGAAATGCCTTGACAGTTTATGTGGATGCTCAGATATGCGCTTCTTAACTAGTCATTCTTGGTGACGGAGACTGGCACAAGCCTCAACAGAGTTGAAACATTGGAAAGGGATAAGCAAAATATTGCTTTCGATTGGTGTGGTGAATAGCACGTGAGTCTTGAGTAAGGTCAGTTGAGAGTTGGAATCACATTTGAGCTCACAAGTTTGATTTGAATTTCGACATCCTTTGATCATGATACAAATCGTGGCTCTGCTATAAAAAAAGAGTAGGTAAGAATTGAAGTTGAAGCATTGTAATACTCTGAAAGCATTTCGTCATTGTGACTGTTTTAATAGGATCAAAACAAAACAATTTTTACACAGTCTCTACAACTTCATTTTATTTATCACTTTTTTTAAAAAGTATTTCTGACTTCCCATTTTTGTCAAAACGGTCCGGCACTGTCCCGTATAGTTTGCGATTAGTTTCTTTATAACAGATCGTTTACATATCTGCTTCAACTAACGCTTTGAAGTGTTCAGCGCCGATGACACAGAGTTATTCCCTGCTAAGTCCAATTGCACGACTATCATCTTTACTACGATATTTCGATTCTTTTCGGTTATAAGGGAACAAATGAATATCCGACCTCGTTGGGTAGACAACGATTTTTCGTTGGAGAGTGTTAGTAATCATTCGAAAACTTAGAATTCTGGCTAGAGTCCTGAGTAACCGGTTTTCGAAAACTCCCTTTTATAACGCTATAATATCCAGAATAATACCATGTCTCAGATGCACAAATTTCTCGTCGAAAAGAGCTCTTTTATTAGACTTCTAGTGATCATCGATAGCGTAATGTTTGCTGAATCCAGCGCTGTGCTTAGTTTCAAGAAAAACCGTTTTCTCTGCAAACCTGGAAGGGAGAATAAGATTGATTCACATGAGCAAGCAAGGTGGGATTTGGCCGGTTTAACGGCCGCCAGGTGAGGCAACAATGGGGGCTGCGCACTATCGATCGATTTTCGACTGGTCCTATGTTGATGGGAGTCTTTGTTATTCAAAAGTTGTTTTTCCGCTCTGGAAAACTCCAGATAAAACGTATGACTTTGTTACAAAGAGGCATCAAATACTTTCATTTTGCTATGAAGACGGATAAATCAATAATCATTTTGATCACTTCGATTGATTTCAGGAGACCAGAGCGTCCCAATTGCTTCCAACAGTGATTCGAAAAAACATATTCAGATACTACGAAATTTCCTCTACACGTTCACATGCTAGAAAAGCGATCGGTCGTACGTCAGCCGATTTTGCTGCCTGACCCAAAGGCCCGTGAATTGGCCTCTCGCGCATGCGAAACACCTTGTTTTTCTTGCTGTGTTGCAAATGAACGGTTTTTTTCAGAGTATAAGCACAGCACCGGAATTAGTGGGAAAAGATTACGCTCTTGAATGATTACTAATAATTCGAAGAAAGAGCTCTGTCCGAGGAGAAATATGCGAGTCTGAAACACAAGGGATTTTCTTCTGTAACAACGTCGAAAGAAGGCCTTTTTGAAAACGGTCACGAGGGGCTGTAGCCAGAAATCTAAACTTTTGAATGATAAAAAACACTCCTATAAACATTCCATGTTTAGCGAATGAGGTAGGATATTCATTTGTTCCTTATAACCAAAATGAACCGCCTTCCATATAGCCTTCTCCTCATGACGCTCTCCATTCATAGCACGACACTTATCTTCTTCGGCGGTAGCCGATGAAAATTCAAGTAATTTTAGGGTAAGTGTTGAGCTTGTGTGTTTTACAATTTTATCACATAATCGATATTATAATTAAAGCGCAGCGAAGGATTTGTAACAAAATTGCACGCAGAAAGAATAGATAAATAAACTACAAAAGAGCGGCTCGCTAACTGATAAAGCGTGAAGGCAAAAACTGTTTCTAAATTTTTGAATTCCATATCCTTTGTGGATTCTCCTTTCTACTATGTATTTAAAAATTCCTAGATAAAGTACGGTATTATAGATCTTAGGATCAACTGCTTTTTTCAAGCGCACTTAGGGGTGATCTGCCAAAGATAACTGAATTGTCCATTTTTCTAATCAAAAGCACTCTACTTTTCAAAGCTCCAAATATCGATTCAATTTCGTCAAATTGCATTGCAGAGTGATTGCAAAACAGTGGTTTAAAGTGATCTACACTACGAAAATGCGCATTGGCTCGATCCTACTCAAACTCAGCTGACCCAGCTTGCAATTACTGAAGGGTTTATAAATCGCTACTTAAGTAGATGAAAAACGTTGACATGATATATCCTTAGATATCTGTGAATCACCACATGCGAGTCACCACACAGCTGAATTATGAGCTTGACCACATTTGCGATGCTTAATGGAGTCGAATTCATAGCGCATTCTTCAAGGTTTCATCACTGCCAAATCTTTCATGCTTTAACCTCTACTGGCTGCCATCGCCTTCCCATCCGAATTATTTTGATTTTCAGAAAAATCGATGGACTCACTGATTTACAAGCACACAGTACGTATGGACAGTTAGGTGCGTGATTTTTCAGTATTACTTTCTCCCCATGTCCTTCGCACTTGCGACAATATAACACGCGTGTCCTGTTCGGCAAAACTATTCGGTGATGTCGGTGAGCTGCGAATTTCTTCCACTGGTGCGTCCTCAGTGATCATCAACGACGTCCAGATGATCATTTGGCGTCATGCCAAGCTCTGAATTTCAAAAGATGAGCGAAACTGTTTGAGCCATCGGCAAAATCCGTGAATACTTGCGAATTTAGACACAAAATTAGCAAAAAGGTGAAAATATGAACAAATAGATTTTGAAGAATTAAGGTATTCAGTACAGAGTGTAAAACCATGGCAAAAATTATGAAAAATAGACAGTAGAGGTAAGGATGGAAAAAATTGCACGTTGACACTTTTTTGTGATGCACAATGATTAAATCCTATTGATGAGATTTCTAAGAATTGGGATAAGAAAGTGTTGTAACGAAGAAGGATATTGATAGTAATAGTGTTCAGAAGAAGAAGAAGGGTTGGAAAAGATTATATAACATCACATTGTTTAACAAGCCTCATTGTACGACAAAATAAAGAAGGAGTGTTGCTAAATGATTGGAAAAGTAGGGAGTTGCGTGAACGCAACTAGAAGCGAAGAGAAACTCATGTTGCCGTTCTGATTGCCTCCGCCGAACGCTACAATCTACTAGGTGCACTTGATAACGAACTCTGTATTAAAATCACTTACTTACTAAGAGCATTTACAAACATGTAAATATCTACCGGAGAAGATCTCAAATCGGTTAGTTACTATGTCACAAGTTGTGAATGAAACGGTGTTGACTGCGAGTGGGACATCGACAAATTTAGCCGCAAATTCTGTATCTGAGCCATATAGAAGTGCAGTAAACTTCTGAACTTAGATAGACACATATACATGCACATGTGCTCACGTGACTTCAAGGAACTGGGAAGTAATTTGGGGGGTGAGGGCTTCACTCGCAGCATTATGCTCCTCATTTAGTCCTCAAGCATTTCAGAAATTATCCTTGATCAACATCGACAACAAAAGTCAAAGGACCTCAAAAAACCTTGACGCCTCTCATATTTCTCGAGCTCAAAGGTGTAACATTGCTGAGTGAATATGGTGGACAGTAGCTAAGATTGGAGACTTTCTTGGTGGCCGCACTGATGAATAAGCAGATGACAATTAGGGATAACGAAGAATTGATGTAGTAGGCTAAAGAGAAGAATTAAACGACTGAAAATGTAATGCAGTTAGATTGAAATTACTTCCAATAAACCTTAGGAATAGGAATACTGTTTGAAACACGGCTTGATTGAAATGACCTAAATGAGATTCTATATCATTTGATAAGTTTCCGTTAAAACTTTCGCATGGACTTCATCATTTCACTATCAAAATAATGACTTGTAAAAAATATTGTGTGGCATCATATCAGTGGAACTGAAGTGACTGAGTCTATTCGAAGTGCCAAAAACAGATTGATGAAGACCGATGGAACTATGTATCGTAGTAGCCAATAGATTAGCAGAGAGCACCTAAAAAATCTGATCACGCCTTCTTAAAGGAATGTCTCGAACGTTGTGATTAGTTGTAGATAAACCAGAAAAAAACAAAGAAACGAAGGATAGCTTCGCACAGAATATTGATATTTTCTGTGATTATCAAGTAATTATGAGCGCATATGGCGCAGTGGTTAGAGGTGCTCCGCGTCGCACAAAATTTCGATGGTTCGATCTCGCGCTCATGGCACACCAAGCCATCCATCCCTCGGTAAAATGGTACCGCACTAGTCGCAGACTTGCCTGGGAGGATAAACAGCACTGACTCGATTTAGCGGGAGGCCACCGCGAGTGATCGGAAAGGCCAGATATGCGTTCAAGCACTTATAACGAACTTAAAAACTGTAGACGAATGCATGGCGCATCCCTCAGGGATTGACCAACACCGAGAGCTTTATCCTTTGTTTTTTATTGAGTAATCATACAGCACGGTTGTCTGCACAGAAGCGTTTAGAAGAAAACACTCGGGTTTGACTGTACAGTCATAGAAATCAGATTTTAAGTTGTGAATCACTCAGTCTCATCACAATGGGTCACAACAAGGAGTATTTCTAAGCAATAAGACAGCAGGCAGCGGATAGTACAATGATAACGATGCGGTTCGGTAAGAGCAATGCGGTAGTTTGATCTCATAAAGAGTCCACGAACCCTTCGACACGTCCAAAATAGGGTATTGGTACGGTCATACTAGGATTTTAAAGAACAGAGACGAAAAGTTCGAGATGTGATGTATAGATGTAAAGATATGAATCTGATAGAGGATGTACTAGGACCCGCATGGCAGATGGAAGTAGTCACGTAGAGAAAGAATAATGAAAAACATGCAAGATCTTCTATTAAAAAGGAGTAGAATGTGGAGGTATTTTGGAATAACTCTCGATGAATTTTGAATGGTTCCTTTATTCGTTCCACCTGATGTTTCAAACTGGTTAAAAATACGGAAAAACAGATATACATCAATACGTCATCAACAAAACTCGCTGCGTTAGCTCTTCCAGCTTCACTTCGAAGCTGCAGGTGTGAGTGGGCTCTGAGGGTGTGTGTATGTGTGTGTGCGGCAGGCATGGCTTTGAAAACCATTGTTTTGTTTCCGGGAACTTCAGACTGCTTCCCGTATAATTACATGCCTACTTAGCATATCTAGAATTAGACGCAGATCAAGATAAAAACGGCTCCAGAAGGCTGAAGATGTGGAAGAGTGGGAAAGACTCCTCTCAAGGATAAGCTTTTGCAATAACGGTGGTGAGTGAAACTAGAAAAAAAGCCTTTGTTTATTATATAAGTCATTAAAGTGGCCCTAAGAATAGAAAGAACAAAGATTGGAACATAATGACTGATTGTGAATAAAGCTGGTCAGGTGATAAAATTCCGTTCCACACCTTGGCAGTTATAAAGTTTGCAGTAGTCGCATAACGAAAGATTTGGAATGCGAAATTATGATGTTTTTAAGAAAACACATATCACAAGAAATCTCGACTGAGAAAAGAAGCAGATCGCTTTCAATAATGTCATTGAACTTCTCTTCGCCTTGCAATCACGTTTTTCATTTCTAATAAATAGTTATGGCAGCGCCGTGGCCAGGTAGTCGTGATACTCGTCACAAAGTGCGTGGGGCCAATCTCCATCTCCCAATACTCTCCGACAGTCAACAAGAACGCCTTATGAGATGCCTCAGCCAAGCTATTAGATTGCAACGAGACTCGCTCAACCAGTACTCTACGATGTTCAAAAGGACGAAAAACGGCATTAAATGCTAGAAATACTGGGATCGGTGCAGTAAAAAGAAAACACTATGAAGATATATCATGTAAAAGCAGAAAAAAGGAAAAATGATGGAAGGTAATCAACAACAAACTAACTATATCATTTTTAGTTGAAAAAATCAGCATGAATTCTTATCGTTTAGTCGAATATTGGCGGAGCCACCGTGTCACAGATCTCCATTGCTTTGCTACTTACAAGTTTTAGTACTCAGCTTTCCTCCAATGTAAGCGATTCCCCTACACAAGCACACCAACTATTTTCACTTTATCACCTTGTTTGACCCGTCACATGCAGCTCTTTCTTTCTTTTCACGGCGCGGGTCCCAGCACTGCAAGCATTCAGTTTGTCTCCTCGCATTCATCGCTTGATTAAGGTTCGTCTTTTTCACAAACGTTTTAGAATAGTGATTGAGTCCATCTCCTTGAAAATCTCGATGATAGCCAACGTGGGGCGTTCCACAGAGCGTTCGTTATCACTTGCCAGAGAGTGCTAGGATTGGGGGAGCATTCCCGCGTTGAGCAGCGTCGAACATTACTACCCACTCGACCACAGCCTCCTCCTCCCTCGCTTTCCTCTCTCCTCCCCACTTTTGCTCTTCCCACAAGCACTCTGGTCAAAACCTCAACAATTTAACTCACCATGGGATTATGTTTTCATACAAGCGGTTTTTCTCATTTAGCGTCATTGTCACAGTAACACATTATTATGTTGTCTACGTATCGATTTTCAGAACTAAAGCATACTTCATTAACTTAATGATCCGCACTTGATGGCTAAGATGGATGTCGTGCAAACATACACATGATTGTTGTTTTTTGAGCGTATTATGATTATGTTGAGGATGACGTTGAGAAACGATGATTTTAAGTCGTAAATGAGAACTCTCACGTTCCCATAGCATAATTCCAGCATACTTAATGTAGCTGCAAAGTTCAACACTAAAAAACTCATAATAAACATCACAGTGTTTTGTTGACGCCAAGAAACGGCTGGTTGAACTTCTGTTGCGTAGTGTCACGACGTAACAATGAGATCGAACCAATCAAAAAGCATCATGCAGATCATGCAGCTTCGTCAGCAGACGACGACATCAATGACGTTGAGTCGTCATTCCAATGATCGTGAAAACATTTGTACAGATATGATACCGTCATCAATGCATGTACAGCGACGACTTTTGGAATTCGATCAACGACGAACCGATGACGAATACGTGAAGGGTACAAATAAAATTACACCCTCAATCAAGTGATTCCAGGTGTTCTTTACGAGTTATCATTGTTGAGACTACAAAAATGTGTGACATCATGTGTTAGTGATTCTATTGCATGTGTCGAGACAGTAAGCACAATACATTCATCTGAATTGTGTTTCTGTGGATTCATTCGTCAGATGGTTGAAGCTCACTTGACTCGATACTGTTTTCTTCTTCGTACTTCCATTCGTATGAACTTCACACCTTACTCCACCTATGTCATAGTCATCGTAATCGTTTTCTGATAAATGTACATGAGGTTGAAATGAAGAAGACGAAGAAGAAATGGAGAGGAATTGATCAGAAGAATAGGAGAAAAACAGAAGCGCTCTTACTAGCAGTTGAATAACTCTAAAAAAATTCTTTGATTTTCCTCAAAACTTCATCGTAATTGCAGGATGCCATGTATTTTTTGTTGCGATATCAGGTTGACCACGGTGAACGAAATATTCCTATAGCCGCAACTAATACGATGATATACAATTTTAAAGGTTTTGATAAGAGGTTTCGGTGATAAAGGTCACGACAAAGAGCTCAAGCTAAAAATTAATGGCTCTGAATACGTTGGAGTCGGATGAAGTGCCATTTTTTGATGATCAATGACCATCAAAGGCAAATATTATGAGATTACTCGAAAAAAGAAACAGAATGAAAAACATTGACAGTTTTCCTTCAATCTTTAGCGTTTTCCTTCATCATTCGAAAAGCTAATAATAGTTAAAGAAAAGGGTAATAATCCAAAAATATGGGGATGTACATAGCTCATGCAGTGCTTCGCTGTCGGAATCTCACCTCCTCAAGTGATTGTGCCTGATATTAAGTCCTTCGTATGCTCAATGGGAGTATTTTTCTCATTAGCTTGTGAAGAAAATTTGGTGAACTTGTAAGGCGATAACTGCGAATATCTTTTTGGTTATACATTTTGAACAGGTTCACCAAATCCTTCACTGGTCTAAGACGTTTTTCATTTGAAAGAGGAGGCGTTGTATGGGTTGCCTGAAATATACGTATGCAGTTTACAGCGCCTTCTTATTATCAATCTTTTTTCAAATCTTATAGAGTAATGGATACAATCGAAACTATGTTTTGAATGAAAATAGGATAAACAATGAACATTAAGATCCGAGGACAATAAAATCTCTGAAGTCAGGAGAACATAACGAAAAATTCCAATCTGAAGTACTGACATCGTATTTGATTCACCTTCGTGCCACGAGTTAACCAAGTTCTCTGTTAGGCTAGGGTTGCAAGTCATTTACCACTTGTCTGGGAGGATAGCAGCACAGACTTGATACATAAGTAGGTCACCGCAAGTCGCTGTGTAAGTAAAATATGTATTCAATAACCTCTTCAATGCTTTATGAAGTTGGAAATATTACGCAACCCTCAAAGGCAATATAGACGTCAAATGTTTTATTCTGTTTACGATGAAGATGCTCCAAAAAGGTTCTGAGGAATAATTGCTGATCGCAATAACTGCTTCTATTCACTCTTGACAGGAAAAAAAAACGAAAAGATGTGGCCGAGAATCAGATTTTTTTCAATATGAAATCCAACGAGGTTGTGGTTTGCCGTCATATGAGACAGATCCAGCGATTTTCCACCTAACATTACCAAGATGATTGGAAGCAGTGCCTTCGGCGTTGCTTTAGTGGGATTGGATGACGTAATAGATTAATCTTACTAGTTCAAAGCTTTCGAGTACGAACAGGTTTTCCTCTGATAATTTTAGGCTATTGAAGACACTACTTAGCCTGTACTATCAGACTTAGGCACGCACCTGCCCTTTCGAGTCGTCATATGAGGACGCCGTAGAAGCCATAGCGACAGGAGACTAAGTACAACTGCGAATTCATATCTGTGAGAAAACTTTGTGTGCAAATGTATACGTGCAAGTATGTATGCTTTATGTCATAAGTGTATTGACGTCTGAGTATGAGCCGATGTTTAGTGAAGGTGTATGTAGGCGCGTGTGTATTCCTGTGTGTAAATGTGAATGTAGCTGTATATGAACGTGTACCTGTGCAGGTATGCATTCCTTCTGTGAGCGACTGTTTTCCGTTATCCGCAATAAATTAATATTCGATCCCATTCGCTAACAAGATCTTTTTATAAAAGTGTTAGTGATCATTTAAAAGCTTAAACCCTTGGAAACGCTGTACGTAGCCGTCTTTCGAAAAGATCCTTTTATACTGTTCCGACGAAAAGAAAACTTTCGTTTCACACACGCGTTTTTCCCGCAATAGACACAGCTCTTTTTTAGACTATTAGTATCATTCGGTAGCGCAAAATTCAAGAATCCAAACGTTGTGATTTTTTTCTAAAAAGGTTGCTTCTTTAGCAGTGTAGCAAGAAGGGGGAAGGGGTGGCAGGGGTCGTCACGATTGTCGACCGAAGGTGCCTATGTGAAGTGCGATTTCTGTTATTAAATCGGAAACTGTTTTCTCTGCTTTGAAAGAAATTTTTGCTAGGACGCATGATTTTAATACTAAGAAATTTTTTCTTCACCTTTATGTGCTTTGCGCGCTTTCAGCGAATTAATAGTTGAATTGCGCGGCCGATGCAAAACAAACTTTTGTTTTTAATTCAACAACGTTACAAAAGGGTGTTTTAAATAAAACTGACCAAGTATGGCGCTAGTCAGAAACTTAAGATTTTGAAGGAATACAACCCTCATGTGTAAAGTTCTTGCCCAGCGAATGGGATCGAATATTCATTCATCCCGTCATTTGTCCCCGGTTAACCGAAAAAATCCTATGAGCTTATACGTGTGAAAGTATGACACGTAATTGATCCTCAAAAGTATATCAGTCTCGTAAGGAAATCGACGGTATTTTATAAGAAGCATTTAGGAAAGGAAAAACGTTTGCCAATGTATTCGGATAGGAAATACTAATTGGCAAAAATGACTAGAATGTTGAAGAACGATTGGGCCACGCCTCTGAACACCAACCGGCTGGATGACATCCCAACCATGCATACATTCAATTTTATTACCTGTTTACATCGATAAAATAGTCAAAAAAGACACTTGTAAGACGCGAAGATCAGCGGGATGATTGAGTAAAGGCAACGAAAGCTAGTTAGTAAAGTCGTGGAAAAAACTTGTCAAAGCGAATGTGCGTAAGCCTTTTTTTTGCCTTGTCAAGCTCGCAATAATTACACTTTATTCGTCCGAGCTCATCGAAGTGTACCACGATTTTCTGCTAAAAATTCAGCTGTTTTTTCCAAATGATATTACTTATATCTTGCATTCCTGCGCATTCGCACTTGCAAAACAAGTAATTGCCGTGAAGATCACCTGTGATTTCTCCTCGTAAAATGGTAAAACATCACCATCGCCGGCTATTATGTAAGGAGATTTTCTTAATTTCCTTTTTTGGACATAGAGTCGATTTTCCAGTTTATTCATTACATCGAAAACCCGTACTCGAAAATCAATGTAAGTCACTGTTCAAAGATCGATACCACATAGCTGTTGATTTGACCACGTTTTAAATCAACAAAGCCTCCCTATCCCTTTGAGATCAGGTAATCAGTGCCAGATTTGATGGGAAGAGCTCGTTCTGTTCTTTGAAGAATGGCTATCACCCGTACTGAAGACCTGAGAACGCTTCAGGGGAGGTACCAAATAATTACAGGAAAAAATGATCGACGATATGAAATATTACAAAAGCAGTGGTCTCACATCTTACAAAAGGCTTTGTAAGAAAGTGAAATTGCCGAGACTTTAGACCTCGAATCACAATAAAAATTGATACCAACCTCGCATTAACTCAGTTAGAGTATTTACATTTACACATTTTGATTATTACTGCCAAGGTTCAAAGAAAGTCGGTCTAAAACGATCAGTCAACGAAGACTTATGGAGAGGAAAAAAATTTTCGTGTGGCGGCCTAAGCCACAAATCCGATGAACCTGATGGATGGCGGATCAGAAATAGTAAGTTCAGTGCGCGAGAGAAATGTTGAAACGACATAGTACATGATAACCGACGATATAAATCAAAGTTGAAAACTTAGTAAAACTTTATCAGATAAGAGTAATGTTCGAGTATTTGTCCAATCATTGGCAGCTTCACTATCCTTCTATGACAGTTTCCAATTTGCCTTTAGCTTTTGATCACAAACACAAGATACACACATGACAATCGACGATGAATCAGAAAAAAAAATTCGCAAAGAATAAACAACAGTGGACGCTTTCCTTGGGACTCAAAGGTCAACACGATTCAATAAAATGACGTGGACAGCTTTACAAGAATCACATGTTCATTTTTGATATGTTTTTAGGTATTCTTTTTTTTACTCAAAGCGACTACGAAGTCGATCAGGCGTTACATTGGTGTTGACGTGAAAATGACTTCTTCATGATTTCTACCGTTTTCAATGCCATTGAGCTTGAACTCATTAGAACGTTATGAAAGAAGACCAAAAAAAAGCAAAAATCAACGTAACAAAGTTATAATCTATGAGTAATCCTAAATAGCATGAAAATCATGAGCCTAGCAAAATATGATAACTATAGGAAAGGTTATGGCCATTTTTTAACTTAACCATATTCATAGAAAAATCCATACCGTGTAAAAATGAAAGCCCCTTCGACTTTAACTTTTATGTGTTAGAAAAAAGTAGAGGATTGTCAAAGATGTTGTCTGCCTACTTAACTGACAGAGATTTTAGTTGAATGATGGCGTATTCAATTCACGAAGTGATAGATTAGAGTTTTTGCCCTTTTTGTACTTTTTTCTTAGGCAAATAAAATATAATCACTTGAAAGAATGTATTCTGAAAGTACAGATCTTCAGAACTGGTCAAATAATAGCATTAGCCAGTGTGTCGCTTTACGATAAATCCCGAGGATTCGTAAATTACTAGACTACCTGAGTACTTGAGGAGTGCACACGCTTTATAGAGGAAAATCTTGCGCTACAAGTCTAAAAATGTGCTCGTAAATTAGACATTTAGAAGGCGTTATTACGGAGAACAAGTTTTTCCTTGTTTCTACGCGGTCCCGTTATCACACTTTACCGTGCGAACTCCAACAATTTTTGCATTTGAATAGTTTTTCTTGCACCCATTCTCTACAAAGGTCTGCAAACGTTACACTCGTTGTTTCGGCTGCCGTTCGAGAATTTTGCCGTTTTTGAGAATGGCGAGGAATGCTGGTTTAGTTAATCGTTGAAATCTTAGAGATAGCCCAACTATGGCGTTTTTAGTTGAATGATTGCAAGAGAGTGTTGGAAAGGGGATTGACCTAGCGCCTTGATTATGACCTTGTTTCCTGAGACATTCCATCACTAATCACCGCCCTACACAGTCAAAAAAGAAAATGGAGACTTCTAACAAAGTAGGACTGGCTAATTTCACCCAGATGACAAGGAAGTTCACACAAATTCTGATTATTTCGTTTCGATCAAAGCAAATCGCTATGACTCGAAGTAAGCTCATTTAAAACTTGATAGCCACATTTTTTTTAGTGGCACACGAGTTAAGCTAAATTCATCCGTTACGATTCCTTGTAAAGTAAGAGCGGCGCCTTTCGGATAGGAATTCAAAGTGTGAACCGGAAGCGAGAGTGTCCTCCAATGATATTCAGATGAGGTTTAGAAAACAGGATGACCGAATTACAGGATCGTATCTGTTAGGTAGTATTATTAGGTGCACAAATATGTCTCTGCGGCTTTTGTTTCTGCTGTAATGATCGTAAAAAAAATATACAAATTCTTATTCCCATTTGAAACGCGTTAAAAACGATATCTATTTGCATGATTTTATATACAAATATTTTATATGATGGTTTTATAGATTATTGAAAAAAAACGTTGTATTCGAAAAACGAGATTTTTCTAAAAAATTTGCTAAATTGCATATTGAATTTGGCTATTTCAAGGGGTAATCTGACGGTACAACATCGGAAGAGTAAGGCGAGTAATGCGAAACCTCCTAAAACCTCTCAATTCAGCTCTTTTACGATGTGCTTGATCGGTTTTACAACATGAGGTCGAGCTTTATCATGCAGAAAAATTGCAAAGTACGTATCGTTTTGGTTTTTCAAAATAATTTCTGCAATGAAATGCATGACCGCTGTATCGTTCAGTTACGCATTGTTTTACGAAGATTCACTTGTATAACTTGCCTGTACTTGCTTTGAAATGGAGCCCGCTCCGAGCTCCATTAATCTTGTATGCCGCTTTCACTAATATTTTCTCCTACGCGCCATTCGTGCCTGAGCAGCAAGCGAATTTGTTCCCACGACCATCTTAGAGCATGTATCGGAAGTTACATATCAATATGTTCGCAAGAAAATGTGCAATTTAACAATATAAGAAACAAGCAGTTTCAGTAATTCTTGGTTACTAAATATGCAAACAAAGTTCCAGCAAATGGCGTTTTTCGGGCGCGGAAGTCGTCATCTTCATAGTTCTATGAAAACCATGGCATGAAACATTTTGTGATTATAAAACATATAAATGAATAGCATTTTTTGCGCACATTCACACAAGCAAATTTACATATCATTTAAATATCATTATTACAGTAAAAAAAAAGAAAACGGCGGAGTCTTATTTATACACCTAATAAAACAGACGGTGGCTACACTGGTACAGTACACTAGTTTAAGTGATGATTATAACTCGCACGTTGATTCGGATAAAAGCCTCAACATAACCACGTCACTAAGAACTATATGTGAAGCTATTCCATTCTAAGTCACCGTCAGCAAATGAACTTCTACTTTCCACATCGGAAGAGCACGCACGAAAATCCCCCGCGGCGTCGTCATGCCATGAAGAATAGAGATAACAGGTGTCTTTGAAAAGTTTGACTTGCTAGCTGCCTCTCAAGCGAGCAACATCCATTCAGCACGCTTGGTGTGCGACAAGAAAAACGCTTGAATCAGTTGGTGATTAACGTTGAGGTCGGTGGGCGGTTATGGTGATAGAGAGACATGTAATACCGTAATGTTCCACAGGTTTGTGCTGCCATCATCATATAGTTCATGTCAACTACAGAGGGAAAATACCCTCTCACACTTGTTTCAACAATAGCTATACACGACATCAGTGGGCAGAATTATTTTTAAACCATCCACATGATGTTTCTGGTGCGATGCTAGTGAAAGGGTAACATTATTAGGTCTCCAACTAAGTTTCCGAACTTGATTCAGAAAACTACCACAAAAACAAGTTTTCTTCTACCTATTTTATGTAGAATTTTCTTGCGCATCGTTTGGTATATTTTTGCACATACCTGTTCAACAATAGAGCCGTCACAGGAAGTCACTCGCAACTTACTGCTTTACGGGTTTCAATTCGGGCACAATTTTCAAACTGCATTTGACGACGTCAATAGTGCAAAAGCTGCCAAATTGTGGGCAGGACTACGGCGTATGAATGGCTTATAGAGTTTCGCAATGGAGATACTGATTTGGCCGATCAACCAAGATCCGGAAGACCGCGTGAAATTGGTCGAGAAGCAATCATAGAACATAGAAGCGTTCGAAGGAGATCCGACTTTGTCAACCGGCGATTTGGCTCTTGGTTTTCCCAATGTTCAGATGAGCAGATCCGGAAGATTTTGAAAGATGCAGGTAATTAATGTTATTTGATACTTTCGATTACTTGGAAAAATAAATTTTTGATTTTTTGGATCAAGTTTGAAAACCTAGTTGGACACCTAGTATTTTGACAGTTTCAAAAGTAATCACATTTCGTTTATTATTAAGTGATTAATTTAGGAAAGGAGCAGCCAATATCTTCCAGTGATCCTTTTTTCCTAATTTCCTTTTATGAATGTCGTTACTATTGTACTCCTTCTTCTTGTATCAATAACGATTATATTATCGAGACGACAGCTTATGACGTAACTGAGTATTAGGGTGATGAGCTGGTGATTGCAAAGCAGTGATCACACTAACAACACATGACGACAGCGGTTGTGCATGCTTGCAAGAAATCATGTCACTCAACTGTGATAGTTCCGGCATAGGAAAATTATCCATGCTGCTGTTCGGATAGCCGAAATAAGAGGATTTTTGCCTGAAAGAGGCCGTTTTTTTATTCGATTTTTATCGAGATTCATATATTCATATACAAAGTTTGGTCAATCCCAATTTTCGAGCCGATCAAGCTTTCCATTTTATCACGCTCACCCTATTAGTACGAGACCTAGTGGAAGGACGAAAACCCTAACTTGATACACCGATAGATCACTAAAAGTAACTGTTAGAGGGCTCAAATGCATTAAAACGTGCCAACGATCCTTTTGTCAAGTCATTGGAGATGCAAGTCACAGCAGATCCCTAAAGGTCTCATCAACACCGAACGCTTCGTACATTTGTCGTTCTAAAGTGTCGAGTTGACAGACAGATACTATTGCTATTCTCGCGTTGCAAATGCAGTAAACAGGTGCTTGTCATCGATGTAATTCGCGAAGAGAATCTTGCAAAAATGATAAGAATGGCAAGAGATCGGAGTTCATCGAATCGTTTTACATCGAAAGAACACAAATGTCATATGTGACAAGAGTAATACAAAATTATATGAAAGCACAAATACCATAGAAAATGAAACAATGAATCGAAGCAAAAAGAGAAACGAATATTTTTGGAGAAAAAGACGATATCTGTGGAGATAGCGAATGAGTGAAGAAGAGAGAAAGCAAGAGCAGTATAGGAAAGAAGACTATATAGAAGTAAATATATCAGTACGGAGATGCCAGCAAAAAAAAATTCCTGACTTAGTCTACCTTTTGATACTTTGTTCTTCTAAAGCGTTTTAGAGATATAATTTGCTGCAGATATATTTTTTCCTTCACTCTGTAACTGCTTGGATTTCTTTCATCACTATATCCACATAGATAGCTTCACAGAGATTCAAGGTGACTAAATCATCAGTGACTTCATAGAGATTTGAGGTGACTGCAATATTTTTGATTACCTTGATAGTAAACAAACCTAGCCGACATGTGCCAATCGAGAATTGTGTTGAGGATTCCAAAAAACATAACATATCGTTAAGAGTGTAAAAGATCGAATTTCATGAAAAAAAACATATCTTTTTGGTTTGTAGCTCAGCATTTTTCGCCTACTAAAATGTAATTGAAAACAGTGAAGATAGATTACCTATTTACTCAATCACACAAATGACACTTCGAATAGACTGCTGACTCGAAAATTTTCATCTGTTTTGTCGTTCATCAATGGTGATAACTACTAGAGAAAAATGGCTTCATTTTAGTGATTCGACTCCACCTGAAGATCTCTCGTCTTTTCTCCTTGCATCAGAGGGGTCAAAAATCGTTGTACTATTACAAAACTCCGAAATACACGTGTTGGCGCGCTCTCAATTCATCAGCAAAAGCAGTTGCTATGCATTTATTTTTTCAGTTATGAGTGTCTTGTTCTGCAACTAGAAATCTTCATGGAGGCAGCAATTCCTGGAATTTCTAACCGTACTGAAGCGTTCTCAGGTCTACGAGCAAAAACTGTCGCTGTTCTTTCACCTTTTGTGTTTTGCAGCACAGTTTTCTGCTCTGCAACTACAGTTGTCCCAGGATGGCAGCAATCCCTAGAATTCCAAGATAATCGTGCTGAGATAGTTTCAACGCTTTAACAAAGCAGACAAAGTAGCCGTAGGTCATTCATTCTTTATGTTTCTCACGAACTGAATGGTATTCTTCCTAACATTAACAGCCACTACATTGGTCAGTCCTACAAGTCGACGGTGATGAAACAAACGGACGAATACTTGAGAACAAATTAGTCCGGAAACAAAAACGGCTTGTGGTTTGTGTCAACGAAGTGCTTCCTATTCTTACTCACCTGGTTTGAAACTATTAGAGTCAAGTAATTGATGGTAGTAGTATCTCTGAGAAAACTACTGATCACGAATTTGGTCATTGAAGAGCATCAATATTTCACCATTGCATAGAATTAGCTTACTTATTCACACTGAACTTTTACTGCTCCGTCTTCACATCACTTTTTTTCCACTGTGGGGATCCAGCACTTCTAGCATGCAATTCGTTTTTTCTCTTCTTCTTGAACATCGTAGAATACTGGTTGAGCGAATCTCCTTACAGTCTCCAGGATAGCTTCAGTGTGGCGCTCTATAAGGCGTTGTCAATGACCGCCGGAGAGGGTCGGGGGTGGAGCTCAGCTCCACGCGCGCTGCGACGAGCATCACAACCACTCGGACACTGCGGTCCTATCCACACTGTAATGTCCATCAAATCAATGAACATGATTTGAGAACCACGATACCTAATCGTTTATAATTCCTACCTCTTTTTGATGTTGCCATTTATTACGAATTCTTCGAAAACTTTTCAAATGGTAACAAATTAGAAAGAAATGGATAAAAGGTTAAGAATGAAGCGACCGGTACTGATGACTTTCTCGGCACTGTACGATGCGTTAACTTATTCGTAACTTCGTAGTGGTGACAGAATACATATATGACCTGCACAATAATTTGCATTGGTCCCAGCGATGTATTGAGTGATGTTTTTATCCTCCTAAGCAAGTCCGGGCAAGTTCAGCGACCCAGGAGGGAGAGGTGAAGGGCTTAATTGTCCGGGGCGCGGGACCGAGCCAGCCACCTGTGTATTGTACAGAATGTTTACTTATTGAATCAAACAAGCTTTGCCGTGAAAAATGACAGTTCAAAAAACGTAGGCACGGGATATACTAACAACGCGAGAAACAGGCCGAAGCCAGATCCAACAGTGAAAAACAATGTCACTAATGGCTTGATATTCATCAAAAACATGAATGGTGTAAGAACTGAGAGCGAAGAGTAGACGTATATCTTAACCTTAGAGAGCGCAACAAAGCAGTGTCCACAATAAACTAAGAGAATGACTCATAAGAGAAGTTTTTCTCAATCTACTGGGTTTCGAAGAAGTTTCTCCAGAAGCGCTTATAAGAACGACTTTTCAATGGGAAAAAGCTTCCAAATTTCTATCATCACTTCGAAAACATGCCGGCGACATTTCATAGTTACAGTTGTTTTCGTTCATGTGTGCTATGAATAGATTCACGAAAAACAATACGGACGAAAAAACTGAAAGAGAGAAAACAAGGAAAAAACAAGAGAGGGATACAGAAAGAGAGAGAGAGAGAGAGAGAGAGAGGATGAGAGAGAGAGAGAGATGGAGGGAGAGAGAAAATGTTAAGTGAGAATAAAAATACAAAGCGCAGATTGAAAAAAAACCAGAAAAGAGAATTGCAAAGACAGATACAGATTATGGAAGGAGATAAAGAGCAACTAGTACACGCAAAAGGTCCGAGACAAAACGAGAAGCGTAAAGATACAGAGAAGAAGCAAAACAAGAGAGAAAGGGAAATTTCATTATTTTCAGTTGAGCAACTGCATTTTGCAAGCATCGTCTGTGATTAGACTATCAATGATTAGTGGCAAACAAATATTAATGACGTGATGGTCGGTGGTAGCAAAGTAGATAGCAAACATGTGACAATGGGTGACAATGGAACACCTTTTTATCTACACAGCTAAACAGGGCACATTCAGCTATCTTCAGAATATTCACGGAGAGTTTTTATTTGAATTTTACAGAGAAAAGAGAGCCACGAAAAAAAAATATGTAGCATGTGTTGTTTTGCTCTCATCAATAGAACGAGAAGACCGTATGTGAGTGATTGATGTAGTCGCGTTGCAGTAGGACATTTGAAAACTAACCAATCACATGAAAAGAAAAGTTTTTCTGTTCAAATACACTTTACTTTTACGTTTCTCTCCCATTCTTTTCCATTCCTTTTTCACTTCTTTGCTGTTTCTTATAGCAAATTCTTTTTTCGTCTATATCGCTGATTTGTCGTTCTTTCCCAATTTTAAACACTTTTGAAATAGGAAATAAAGCTTTGAAATGAGTTTTAATTTCCTGGAAGAAAGCTAGAATTAAAAAAGGAGAGCTTGGAAGCAAGTTCTTGCTGAGAACAGTTTTTTCGCGGCATGACATTCTTGTTAATTATATGTCATGAAATTTTATCAATGAGAATATAGTGATCAGCTCGATTGTATCCAATACGTTTTCTTTCGATCCAACGGAATATCTGGATTTTTTTCGAAAGTAATCAGGGGCAGGCGGGAGGAGAAATCCAAGGGGTTTCGAAAACCAAAAACTAGGGCCTCGAACAACAGCGTAGACTCTCATCTTTTCATCACCACAACAACTTTTATTACCACATGACTAGTTATTGGCCTAATAAGTGCTGATTTGCAAGGCCGTGAATGAAACCTTTCCTGGACGTGGGGACGACCGTTTGCAGTACTATTGCGGTTCATAACGTCACGAGGGTGGGCTTACCAGTATACAGACAGAGCATAAAGCTCTCGGCATTGATAAATCCGTGAGAAACGCGCCATGCATTCGTCTTCAATTTTTAATTCGTTTGAGGTGATTGAATGCATATCTGGTCATTACACTGACTTCACCTGTATCGAGTCAGTTCTGCTTATCAGCCTATATGGATGGTGATCTGCAATGAAATACGATGAGGGCATTCGTTGGGACAGAACAAGACGACAATTTCAACCTTTTCTTTCGGCCAACTAACCAACCAGCGGTTTATCTTTTGCAAGAAGTGCATATCGGCGATAGATGAGTGGGGCTGAACGGTAGATGAGTAGGTGGATGTCCTGTTCACCGAACGAACGCTCGTAAAAACATTATAAAAAAAAGGGTTTGATGACAAACATTCGCTGATCATCAGCATCTAAAAATACAATGTCCTTTAGCAAATAAACGACGTCATTCTGAACATTTTGCAGAAAAATAAGCTCATTAGCCGCTACCTTATCAAAAAATCCATTCAAGGATTCAACTATTATTCTGTAAATAAGCGAAATATTAATACAATAGATCGAAAGTTGAAGACGATCTCAAGCTTAGATAATTGTGGCCCATGACGATTTTCCGAAGATTAGGAAAGTTAACATAGCTTTGCGGAAAGTGAAGGTGTCAGTGAAATTGGAACAAAAATCAGGTATCAAGAGTTATCACAGTTTATGGTTCAATTTTTGAAACCGCACCTCAATAAGATATTTAATAATTTACATTTCATACTCTGACACATTTGCCTATTGCCATACCACCTAACAAAATGCGTTAAAAATTCGATTAGTCCATTCGGAATTGCAGTCACAGACATCTTTTTATTTATTGATCTCTAGGATTTGCATAAATATTTGACAAATTCGAAAAGTAATACTCAAAATTTATAATATTTCTACTGCATTTTTCGCAGTGTTATGATGCTTCATATATATCTAGGAGAATTGAGTGATGAGCAATAGTACGACCTCAGACGGGAGTTGAACCCGCGTTTCATTCATACCGGGGACGAGGCCGCACATCCATCATCCATAGCCATATTTTTGCTCACCAGTCAATTCGAAAGTGTTTAAAGACCTAACGCTTTGCGCAATATTTGCTAGATATATGTGGCAACGATGGACTGGCATGGTTTTGTTTTTTGCTTTTGTTCATCATCAACCTGAACAACAACACCGAAAAGAGCATTGATCGAATAGCCGATGAAAATATAGAAAAACTAATCAGACAACGATCAGCACAGGGACATAAAACATCAGCATGAAAGATTTTGGAGGCGTTTTGGATTGCTATCACCAACCCAAACATGGATAGCAGCGAAGAATGCTTCGCATTCACACGTGATATCAGACAGTATATAAGACAGTTATCTTGATGCGAGAGGTATATTGCGAGCCCATGTGATCTGTACTCGGTAGTCTCCACTTGAACAACGCAGTAAGAGATATGAAAAGCGGTGAGTATGTTGAAGGTTAATTTTTGTACTTGATGCGCATGAAAGGTTTGGTGTTGTTTGTGTCTAGGTTTGGAGTTTTCTAATGAAGTAAAGAAGGCATTTAGTCGATTGGGATGTGGACAACCTGGTCTTTCCAGGCTGTGAAGAAGGCGAAACCGCCGAAACGTCAGTTGTTTGAATAATTAATATTGTAAAAATCTCCTGGTAAGTTCACTAAGGAAAAACAAGGACTTCTTGAGTAATGCCGAGGTCGAGAGATAGTCGGTCTTGGGACTTGATCAGACAACTTTAATATACAACTACTAGTAATATGGAATGTTTGACCAGAATAAATGCACACTATTGGAACAACGCTCGATGGGACAGCGAAAAAACATCATGAGTGCAAATTAATGTAGTCTGAATAATTACTAATAACATGCACGCTGTTGGAACACATAAATGCACACAGCATAATAGAACAACGGTAGTCGAGGCAATAACCAAACGTTATGACTGGGGGTTAGTGAAGCGAAGAATTACTAGTAACACAACGGTATTCGTAGGCAAGAAAGAACTGCGGAGAATTATGAAACAGCAACGAAGTCAGTACGGCAAATACGACGAGTTATGAAACTATGAGTCCGTCCGAATTACTGTAGTCTATCTACTTGTTATTCGACGGCATTCCATAGAGTCCGACAACTAGGAAATGTTCTAACTTAGATAACAACGAGTTTTTGATCTGTTAAGGAATTAAACACGATATATAATCGCATTAATCGAATACTTTGCTATCGTTGACAGACGAAAAATGATACAGATGAATTTCATCATCCCGTAAACAAGTGTGCTGCTAATTTGAGTCGTAAACTTTGGAAAAAACATCATCTTAACACTTGCTATGAGCATACGTTTTTGCTCATTTGATCGCTTGATTGGTTAAGAAAGTAAAAAATCGATCGAGGAAACGAGAAACTACTGAATGGATGAAAATTTTGATCGACTAGCTTAATGTGCAAGCGATGCAGAAACGCCTGAGTGACGATAATATTGAGTAAAAAGGCTGAATAAAAATGCATCTATTGTTGGTTAGAAAGTATTCCTACTGATGATTTTTCTGCCTATAGAATAATGAGTCCATATCAGTAGTTTTCCATCCTTTCCTTTCTTCTTTCATTTTGCATCTGTACGTTAGAAAACGAGGTGATCAGCCAGCAATTTGTAAAAAATCAGAGTCGCAGTTGTAGAACAATAAGATCAAGGTGATTAGCAAATAAACATAACTCATGGAGTAGCATAGCTTTGAAAACTAAGTCTAGTCATTTCCAATATCAATGATAATGGTAATGATTGATCTCTGAAAAAAGAAATTCTAAAATTTATGTGACACTGTATGGGTAGCAACTCATGAAGACTAATTGTTTTTTTAGGCTGACAATCCGATTACAATATGAAGAGAATAGCAAACGAAAATGATGTACGGAAGAATGTGAAAGAACAGAGAACACTGAAGAAGAAAACTGGATTTCATCAGTACCTTCAGCGTATTTGTTATTATTTGGCTTAGGTGGTGCAGTCTCAAACTTGTTATACTTAAAATACAGTGGAATCATTCATTGGCATCAAAATTTGAATCATCAAGTGGAACACACATAAGAAAAGCGGCTCTGAAGCAGGTGAACTGCCGAAACGTCAGCTATCAAATAAAGTTTATTGTAACACTTCGTGTTTTGCTTAAAGAAGAAAATCAGGAATTGCATTGAGGCATGTCGAGGTTAATAGACAGTCGGTCTTGCGAATTGCTAAAAAGCAATATTAGTGGTATTGGTTGTACCGATTAAAAATTGCCCTCATAATATCACTGCTTTATAAAATGGCAGTGATATTTCTATATCATAATCACTATCATAAGTCTGGGAAGATTAGCCTACATTAGCAAAGATTAACCAGGGAGTGGAAAGCGCCGTGGTTGGAGGTGTTATTGAATAAATATGAGTTCTGGCTCGACTCCACGTCAAAGCGATAAGCCTTTTCGTCTTTTCACAGTCCGCAAACTGTTGCTAGATTAATCCTAGGAAGATCCTTCTGATCCGCAAATTTCGGCGTTGTTTGTAATGACTGAAAACGCTGATAAAAGCGAATGTATTGGCGCTCTAGTAGAGTGATGCCAAGATCTCATGAAAAATCAACTTGCCTACCAGTTGAAAGTACTCATAACAATGTCAGAAAATGCCAGTCAAACTCACGAGCAAATTAGAAAATCTGCAAGAGATGTGTGACGGCTTATCGAATTGAAGAAGTGTACCTATCACTGAGATATAAGCTGTGACCTCATGTTGGAAAAATTGAGGCATGCCTCGCGAATGAGAATAACGAAGAGGACGTCAGGTGGCGTGTGATGTAAAAATGCTACAGGTTTCAGCGCTCTACTCTGTTCAGCGATATCCTTTGCATAAATTAGAAACCTAGTCCTTGTAAGAGTTTCAAGATTAACAAATGTCGACTGTCTAATGCGATCAAGACGGCAAAATGATAGCCGATTGATAATGAAAACTATTCGTATTAAACTCGCACCAGGCATTTCCGCAGCATCGCCCGCCCACACTTGTTGATGGCGATGTTTGATTTTTCGATCTCTGAACAGACACGCGCCACCACGATCAGTGTCGTCGACGTCTCGATTGGAATCGGTCGCGACGGTGGTGGTGAACAACGGGATCAGATTGTTTGATTCTCGATACGAGATGGATGACCTCGACAAGCGATCGCGTGAACACTAACAACACTGGCAGCGCCGTCATCATCGCTATCTGCTACACTAATCGCTCGTTGAAGATCGTTGACGTCGTCGTTCAAGCGTGTCCCATTCGATCGACCGCAACCGATGCGATTTGTTGCCGCACAATAGAACATATGGTATGCACATTATGCCTACATTCTGGTTTTTTTTCAAATTTTTTTTTCTTTGATCGTTTGATGCATCACAGGATAGATAACACTCGCTGTGTCAGAACACATGAATACATGCTATAAAAAAGAGACCGCTGGTGATCAATCCTTTCGGAAAGAATCTTGCGTTGCGTCTACCTTATATAAATGGTAGGCTGGTGAATATATAATTGCGGTTTATGCATTGTTGGAATATGCAATTTGATATTAGAATATAGTCTTGCATACAAGTGCTTTGCCATGCTTGATGCGCATTTCTTGCTTTATGGTTTGTTGCTAATGACGCAATACTTGCTGACTAACGTATAATTATTTAAAAGTACAAAAAGAATGTTAATCAGTGCAAAAGTAATTACGGTTTCAGACAATGAGCTCAAAATGGGTGATAAAGCTGCCGTGAAAACTCGCTATATCGAATAACGCATCTGCTCCAGGAAACGTTCTGTTAATTGCTATTTACTCCATATTAATCTGAGCTATAAAAAGAATAGTCTGATAATGATATAACCTGTATTGAGCCGTTTATGAGGTCTGATATGTGCTAGACAGACGCCTTTTTCGTCATCCAGGACTCGTCAATAGCACAGTCTCCTTCGGTCCAACCGATCCTTTGGGCTATATTCCTCTATAAAAGATTCGACGCCTAATTTATCACCGCAAGTCACATGACAGAATTCTCTGACGTTGCACTAACTGTGCAGTGATTTATTATTCGGCGTCGGTTCCTTTATAGAGGAGTACAGCCCAATCGGCTGAACCGAAAGAGAGTGTGCTATTAACGATTCCTGGAGGACGAGATAAACGCCTGTCTAGCACATATCAGACCTCATAAACGGCTCAATACATGTTATATCATTATCAGACTATTACTGCTTTTGAGCGGAGTCTATAAAAGCTGTCAAATGAAGAGGTACGACTCTAATGCTAGTTGGTGCAAAAGTAGTTGCGGTTCAAATCGTGAGTTCAAAATGGGTCTAAAAGCAGCAGAGACAACTCGCAACACCGATAGTGGATTTTGCTCAAGATTTGCTAATGAACGTGCAGTGCGATGGTAATTTTAAAAAGCTCCGTAGAAAAGAGGCATTTCAACAATGCATAATCCGCAACTACTTCGCACTAGCTTCATCAGAAGTCATGGAAGAAGCAATCATAGAAATTGCCTTTCTCAAAACTGTGCGAAATGTTGCAAAAAAACTTAACGTTGACCATTCTACCATTCTCACTATCTGAAGAAAATTACAAAAGTAATTGCGGCTCCAGGCACGGTCTCAAAACGCAATCTCTTTACCACTAACAACTGAGTCAGGTTATGAAGTGGACGATTTTGTTGACGAATATGAAACCATTTCATATGCAATTTTTGCGGAGTTTTACGTTTTGAACTTAACCTCTTATAACTTTTCACTGCAAAATGAAAAGGTCTTCTTTTTCCGAACAATAAAGTCAATAATCAGTTATCAAACTTGCCTATTATCTTGTAAATGACCCTTCTCAAAATCGTCATGAATTAGTGAGGATAAATATGCGGACAAAAAAGTTTTTCTCTGTTTAGCTAGGGACAAGACAAGATCATTTGGCAATCATCGTTATCGAATAAGATTTTCTCAAAGACTGCACGAAAACAAAAAATTGACGGAGTACTCTCAGCGCAAATAAAATCGAGATATTTTACCATAGTAGGTCTAGCGTTATTTACTACTATTGTTATTATTATTTTCATTATTCGAATTCCAACTTCATCTCCTTTCAAGTCATTGATTGGTTATCCTGAAGTTATTTTCTAAAAATTAACTTTTGTTATTAGATAAAATGAGAGATGCAATAGATGGTTTGGATGTTGACGAGAAATTCTTAGTATTTGGTTTGATCGTCCTTGACGCGTCCGTCATGCTGAGAAACGTTTCCGTTCTAAATATTTGCGTGATACGCAACTAGCATTTGCCTTATGTGATATTTGAGACGTCATGTGGAATAAACAGAGACCGAACTCACTGCAAAATAACTGCAGAACTATCGTCGAAAGCTATAATTAACACAACCATCCAAAAAATAGTGGTCAATTGAATTACAGCGCCTTCTGTGGAATATTTTCTCATAGACTGTCGAGATTTTGCTCTTTAGAAGACGTGTTTTCCAGACAAACGAAACGTACAGGTAATGGATGGGTACGAGATACAGCCGATGTCGCGAAAACTCCGCCATTTTGGTTTCCTCAACTTTTGCTAGCTATCCTTTCATCAAAACTATGTGCCCACTAAAAATTCCCGCTTTTCATTGCAGTGACCTGAATGCTTTGCTGATTTTCAATGTTAAACCAAAAGGAAGCACTAGAATATGGAGAATGCCAAGAAGTAATAGGCGATATTGAGAATGAACCTAAAGTTCTCAACAACCAATCTAAAATCAACAGAATAACAAAATCGACGTAATGCAAGATAACTTTGCTACAACAGTAAGCGATAGAGAAATGTTTACTTCTATGAAACCGATTTTGCTCCGTAGATGAGATCCAATACGAAAGAAAACATTTTAAAGGCAGAATCTGATAAAAACACCAAATACTCACGTATACCTCATTTTTTTCAAAATCATAAAGTAGAGGCTAATTATGAAAGGAAAGAAAACTGTAACCATATTTGGCTTATTAGGGAATTCCATTGTCGTATGGATATGCCTGATAATCATTTTTTGAGCCACGCATGTCAGTAGTCTACCTAAGAGGGTTGACTTAATTTGAGCTGTGGTCCTTAAGAAAACACTCGAAACGAATGTATGTTGTATGGATAATTGCACCACTGAAAGGTCAAATGCTTAGAGGCTGAAGATTTTTTATAATTTACTCGCCTTATGTCTTGTATAGGCGGTAAAACTGTGAACTTGCGAGTTTCTATCCGTGGAAAATAATTTTAAAGAAGATCCAAGTAATTTTTGTCATACGGTTCTCCTCACAGAATGTTCCACACCGATTCACATAATACGAAATTTTCTCCAATACGCAATGTTAGACTAATTTTCAGACTCCCGTTTTTAAAGCAAACGTTTCAGGAGTTCATCGATAACTTTTTCATTTCATTCATAATGCTATGAAAACATAGATTGAATGCCCATGATTGCACAGCAAACAGTACAAATCAAGCAGAGATGATCAAGACGAGCAAAATCACAGAGCAAAGCTTTGATGGTTTCCATTTCAAGAATTTTGCTATGATGAAAAAGATTGACATCAGGGAATGATAAAGTGCTGCACCACCCATTATATAATAGTTGCCTGAGAAAATGTGTATTCCTTGAGATAATCACATATCAATTTCTGACACAGAGTAGAGGATATGGTAACCTAAGACCATTTGGCGTCCTCAGTACTGATAGTATGAGCATCTGGAAAACTGGATAAACTTCTACTTTCGAGTGTTCTATTGAAAAATCTGGGTATGCATCTACTGTGGATATGCTTTATAAAAGGATTACATTATCTCAAGCGTCCAATGAGGTGATTTCAAATTAGAAAACTCTGGAAAGAAGAGGTTTCCACAGACAGCAGAAAAAAATGTCGAGAACAGTTTGCTTGAAACTTGCGATAATGAAAGTTCATAGCAATCTTACTAGACGAGAATGGTTATATTGGTGAGAGAATACTTGTGAACACTTTTCTGGCTCCCACTGTGTGACGTTTCGGTGATCTCATTTTCTTATCAGCTTGAGGGAAATTATTGTTGCTTACCCTTATTCACTCAACATTCTTCTGTCATAACTTCACATAATTTCGTGGACTCGAGTCGGTCAAAAAGCCTCGGCATTCCTCAATTACTTCCGGCTCGTATAGGATTGATGAGATGCACTCAATTAAAAAGTAGAATATGAGACATGGTGTTATGTCGTGTGGGGACAAGCAACTCATTTCTGGCTTTATTTTAGAAACCCTTGAAATCGTAAGGCGCTTACACTCTTGATTTCATATCGTCATAGTTCTGTGCCCCGTGATCCTATTGGAGTGTGGGATATGGTGTATACCCGTATTCGCATGTAATTAATGTCTCAATACCCTTTCATTCATTTCGCTGATTTGCAAGCGTTATCTACAGACGTGTTCGAATGCGGTGTTGACTGTGCTGCAACTCGCGGATCTCAAGGCTCATTCCTTCATTACTTGCATGCTTGGATATTTGGACGATTCGTTACTTGTGCGAACCTCAGCACATATTTCCTTCTCCACTTTACTTCATTTTATTGACAATCTCAATGCTAAATGAGTGAGACACTCTATAGAAGCCAAATATAGCTAAATAAGAGCATTCATAGGTAGTCACTAGGCATATGTTGGCCTACGTTAATCGAAGCATACTGCATTACGACTTCAATTTTTCCGAGCGATAGCTACTACTGTAACGGTGACACCTTGTAATAAGTTGTAGTGTAACTCTCATTCGTAGCACTAATGCCAACAATCACCAACAGTGTATGTTAGAGCTGCTCACTCGGCTGTATTCGTTTGAGGGTGACAAGGATCTCTAAGCTTTCCTGTGTGCCCCGAATACGATTTTGCGAATGAAGATGACATTGATCAATCAGAAAACGGCAAAAGAAAACCACAATTCGAATCAGTTCACTTGAGCTGCTTGATTTATAGACAAAATTTGTGCTTGCTGAAATCCTAAAAATTTATGCCAGCTTGGGGGATAGATACTACAAAAATTTGTACACACAGTAAGCGCAATTTACCGACTTTGATGAATAGCTGATGTATGAAATCAGCGATATTCATTGACGTGCATAGGCGTGCCGATGTAGCAAATGCGTGTTTGCACTCTCGCAGACTGATTTGATGGCAATTTACCGAACCAAAATGGAAAATTAGTTAGTGCAAAAAGCACGGCAAGAGATCGAACTAACAAGCACGCTTCACAGGCACACCTAAATACTACGCTATACGTACCTTCTCTAGCGTATTAGGACGGTTAGTTACCGTAGCTGCCGCCAAAGTGAATGTGCTCTTATACTAACTATGCAATATCATACCACACATCGCATCCCTTCAGAATTTCCCCTTTTTTGTATTCCCTTCCGCCTTCCACTTGTATGAGGTGTGAGAAACACTATAAATAGAAGAAGGGAAACGCAAGCCGACAGAAGAGTTGCAATCCATCAGAAAGGTCTTCAAAAAAAGAAGAATAGAAAAACGAAAACATGAATGCATGGTAAGAGAGTAGTAGATATCAAAGGGCCTGCTCTACTTTTTCACTGAAACACTGCCGATAAAACATTGGAAAACAAAAAAAGTCTATTTTATTCTTCTCCTACAGTTTATCGCCATGTCAAAGTCTGAATACGTTCCTAGGTATCGCGTTCTTATGTAAAATTCTTCCTTCAACTCCTAAAGGATGTTCCTAACCAGGTAGCAGTTGAACATTTTTTTAAAGTAGAGTTGGGGTAAAAGTCCCTCGAGCTGATGGGCAACGTGTCACTACGTTTGTGTCAAAAAGAATGGAATAAGATACCTTAGAAAAGTTATTCAGATTCATCGGAAGTGATTGGAAAGTTCTGAGGCGCAGAAAACTCATTCAAAACCGCGAACGAGGTACTTGATGATCACCGCGATCACAGGGAATATAGATAGTCGAATAGGTGCATTCCGTTATCAGAAATATTATTGAAGGAACGCTTCCTGTTGGACAAAAATCTTTTGCCAGTTTAAATTAGGAAGATTCAAGAATGTACTTGCTTTTCAGGTAAGCCTTTTTACAGCGTTGTAGCACAGAAAATATTCGCGCATTATCGCACCTATAGTTCGCTGTAAAGAGCTCATCTCCTGAGCTGTTACTAAAGACGAAATGGCGTAACTTTGGAAGGTTCAAAAATGTAATTGTTTTCAGAAAGCCTGTTTACTGCCCCTTAGATAAAGGATAAAGGATAAAGCTCTCGGCGTTGATCAATCCCTGAGGGATGCGCCATGCATTCGACTTCAATTTTTAACTTCGTTTGAGGTGACTGAATGCATATCTGGCCTTTACAATGACTCGCGGTGGCCTCCCAATGAACCGAGTCAATGCTGCTTATTCCCTCCAGACAAGTCTGAGACCAATCTGCTACCAATTCACCGACCCTGGAGGGATGGATGACTCGGTGAGCCATCAGCGCCAGAGCGTCAGAACCTACTTTCTTAGAAAAATCCTAAATTGAGAATCAAAAAGGCCTTTTTCGATGAATACGATCCTCCTCTACGAAATAAACCAATGTATGATTTTTTAAGAGTAGAGTCCGTTAAAAAGCAAATTATAATGTGAAAGGTGTGAAATGTATAATAAATGCACAGAGGTGGCATCAAAAATCTGATATTATTTCGATAAACGCACAAAATTTCTCAATTGGTGAGAAGTCGCAGGAGTTATCATTCTTCTAGTATAAAGTGAAATTTGAGTAATTGTGTTGTAGGGTGATCAGACCAAGACGTGAAGTCGCAGAACTGGATTAAAATATAAAAATTATATTTGCCTAAGAAACCTGAAATCTCTGATGTTGCAAAACTTTTAATGTAGGTACTTTACTGTGCTGTTCCTATCTTCATACCTGCAATGATTCAAGCTTTTAGGAGCCAGAATGTAGGTGCAATAGACTTTTTTCTTTTTAACTACTTTGGATTTTATATGCTCATGAGTACAACAAAACTGTTAGCTCTTAATAACCCAATGTTGAGTAGAAGTCGATTTCCATGACTAGACCTTAACGAGCGCACAGTGATGACATAGTGATTCGAAACATTCACGATGTGATGGACTGAGAGTAACGAACAAAGACCGCTTTCAGGAGGTAAGAAGTGTACAGTTCGATGAACATGTATGTGCGTGACAGTTTGAAAAGAATTAAGGAGACATATCACTTCTGTAGACTCTAACTGAAATGAAATGGTAAGAAGGTTGACACATGGGAGAGTCTTTCACATGAAATTAATGGAATGCGAGCAGACACTTGTGGTAAAATCTCTCCACGACTGAGAAACAAACCGAGCTTCGACCATATTATATCGTATAGCTTGCGATAAGTATGCACGACAATCAAGGGTATTGCGTAGAATATTTCTGAAAGATCTGAAAAACCACTTCATGAAGCTTGACAGAAGAAATAAACCATAATCACTCTGCTTCATTACAGATGGATCAGTTTCTTCAAACTCTTGACTCGTGGAGGAATCACTGCAGTAGAATAATGTTTTCAGCAAATCAACATAATGCACTGTAAAGAGCAATGCCTATAGTCAGCACTGATCGCTTGACAAGTGCCGATTCTTCCGCATGAGAACCCACGCTGTCATATCTTATTAGTGACGATCTTAGGGCTAAGAAATTTATGGCACAAATCTCCTGCTCTTGGTCTTTTACAATAAACGCGTAAATAACATATTTTCGCTGCTTCAAACAGTTGGAGGACTCTTCTCACGAAAAGGCCTTATGACATCCAGATTACTCAATGAACCTTTGAACACAACTTCAACTTTTTATCTACTTCTTGATCCGGAACGATTCTCAAGACCGACTGTCTTTTAACCTCACCATGCTTCAATATATCCTGTTTCTCTTTTTTAAGCCATACACGAGGTGTTATATAATTTCTTTACTCATTCAACAGCTGACGTTTCGGCAGTTCGCCTTCTTCAGAGCTTGGAAAGGTCAAATCGTCCGCAATCCAATCAGTTAAACACCTCCATTACTATTTTAGAAAAAATTTCACTAGACCTAGATTTCATTCGTATCAAGCACAAAATCAACTGTCAACCTACTCACCGCTTTTTATATGTGTTCCACTGAATGATTCAAGTGGAGATCACCGGAGATGCAAAAAGCGGTGAGTACGTTGAGAGTTGATCTTGTGTTTGATGCGATTCAAAATCTAGGTCTGATGATTTTTTCTTGAGGTGCAATGGAGGTGTTTGACTGATTGGATCGCAGACGATTTGGCTTTTCCAGGCACTGAAGAAGGCGATCTGCCGAAACGTCAGCTCTTTGAATGAGTAAAGAGATTATATAACACCTCTTGTACGGCTTGAAAAAGAGAATTGGGATATCTTTGCCTTTATACTTAAGTGCAGGGCACCATGTGAAATATAAGCACAACAGTGCTGAGATTCGAATAAAAACATGGGACCTGATATTCTGCTGATGCTGAGGCTTGATATGAAAGCCGAAACGCTAGTCTTGCACTCGGAGTGTCATATCAGACCTTTAAAAGGATCGAAATATGCTATTAGATAGTACTGATCTTGAAATTTTGTGTCATGGAGTCGAACTTCCACCATGCTTTTCCGGTGCACTGCGTACAAGCCACCGAAAGGTTGACCTTCATGGACCTAACGACCTGACTAAAGGTCGCCGTGTGCGGTAACTATGTTTTTTGGAACCATTTTTCTGTGGAAAGAAACGATTTTGCAGTGACTTTGCTGACAACTAAACCGAAAATGATTTCAGTGCGATGCTTTGCTTGGTGGCGCTATATGGGTTGAATTACGGTTGAGAAAAGCAGAACGAGAGCCTTTTGGACCACTTCATTACAGAAGAGGATCCAAGAATCTACATGGAGATAATAAAAAAAATTAGACTTCAAGTGATCATTCTATTGGAAGGAGTTGACCGAATGGTTGATGATGCAGGTCACCAGGAATTTGTCAGGAAGCAAGGTGCTAGTACGATTGCCCTCCTCCAGCACTCTCTTGCAATTATCTGAAAATGCCTCAGCCTGGCTATTTTCAAGACTGCAAGAAGATTTAACTTGGTGTGTATTCTACGACATTCAGAAGATGACGAATTGCTCGAGCGGCAGCTGAAGTAAAACGTAAAATAGCTGAAGACCTCCAGGACGATGAGCGCGAAGGAATGGTGCGAAGTCTAGTACTTAGACTCGCACAGTAAAGTGGGATAAAGAATAACGTAAAGTTCTTGGCACTTTATTGATCCATCTTACAGTGTTTGTTTTTCACCGCGCGGATCCCAGTTTAACGTCGTTACATATTGGTTGATCACGTCTTCTTGCGATCAATCTCGAGGATAGCCTGGCTGTGGTGTTTCACAGGGTGCTCGTTGTTAACTGCACGGGATTATTGAGAAGCGGGGTTCAACCGGAGCGCGCCGCGACGTGCGTCACAACCACTCGACCACGGCGCCCAGTGTAAATTTAGAAGTGAATAAATATTCACTGTTTTTAATGATGAGGCATGAGATTGTCAACAGCAAGATTTATTCAATACACTGCAATGTTGACTGAGGTTTCAACGCTTCACCTTTACAGAGTTCGCGAAGGTGGATTTAATACAAGTTTATTTAGGCAAGCATTTTTAATGGTAACAAAACTCAAGACCTGGAATTCAATCACCCCTTCCTTCACTAGAAATTTTAAAAAAAATCACATCTCAGCACAGAAATTTGAGACATCTACGCAAAAAACTTCTGGAGCTTTTTGGCAAAATTCGAAATCAAATTGTCGATACCTCAAACTGATTGTATAGATCATGGTCCTGGCTCATGTAAAACTCTATGCGGCTGGTGTGCAATGAACAACTAGGAGACTCAAGAAGAACAGAGCGACGAGTGTTTATTTTAGCAAGTTCTTTCTGGTTATGTTATGAAAGTGTTTGACTGAGTGTAGTGCATGTCAATTTGACTTTTCCACGTTCTGAAGAAGACGAAACAGTCGAAATGTCAGCCAATGTGTCTGCTCATCAAGAAAACAATGACTGGATGCTCTTTATTCAAGAAGGAATTATTTGCCATCTCTCAGGCAGTTTTCGACAAATTCGGCTTCTCGTCATTATTATTTGAGAAAACATGTCATGTGGTCTGTTAAATGGGCTGACTTATAGAGCCCGATACACGTCTTTCAACCTTGACGGTCGCATCAATCGGGCGGTACACTTCTCGCCTTTTTGCCAATCCTCTCGGGGGAGCTCAGTTTCTTATATTAGGAGTAGGCGACGACGAACATTTAAGCACTGTATGTCAAGTGAAGTTATCACCGGACACACAGCGTTGTACTTGCTCTTAGCTGTTATCGTTAGTATATCATACCTTTGGTTTCGAGTGTTTTCTAAAGACCACGCTCAAATTTCAACATATCACTTCATTATTATTTGAAGAAAAAAATTCACTTTCAGTTGTTGACTTCAAATCGTGGACATCATGTGATTATAATCGCCGTCAGGACTTATACGAAAATTTCTATGCATCTGAGATTCACGCACATAGAAAAAGATCTCTAGCTTGATACTTTGATGGAATTTCGTCTTGCTTTAGTCGTGGTAAGTCCAATTTCGAACTTATGAAATAATACGATTTCAAATCAGCTACTTTCTTTTGAAATATCAATCAAGTTTTAGGAACAGCACAGAGTATTTTTGAAAATCTATGCCGAAATTCAGACCTTTCAACAATATTAAGCGAAGAATGAGGTTACACGAACGATCATCGTCTGTTGGTTGTATCATGATCTCAAGTCTGATGACATCACAAAGTATCACCTGAGCATAAGAACTATCAACTGCTCACGACTTATTCTGTAAATGTGTGGAGTAAAAAAAAGCAGAGTACAGTTTAGATAAATTACAATCACGTAGAGGAAACAATAACGAAACGATCAAACCCGCCTACATATTGACGACACCATAGTTCTTTATCATGATGGTACGTATGAGTCAGAAAACACGGAAGTTACATTATATGCAGACGGCTGAATAACTTGAAGTGACACTGTTTGTAACTCGCCGGCAGGATAGTACTAACAAAAATCAAACATTGTAAACAAGTTATACCATGTGTAGGTTGGTGCAAAAATCATGTCGGTTTCAGACCGTGGATGTTAAATTGTTATAACTATACTAAAAAACATCTTCATCAACCAAGATAAGAAAAACTACATTCAGCGCATTTTTGACAATGAGAAACGAGTTTGTTTTTTATTGTAGCTTGGAAATTGGTGCCTCGAGATTGGCGAAGTGTTGGGAAGCTTTCTTAACATCCTACTGGTTGTGGAGCCACTTTCCCTACAAGAAGTTGTTGGGAAGGTTGAAGAAGTGGTAGTCGGTGGGCGATAGGTCCGGTGAAATATAGAAGATGGAGCAAAACTCCGTAGTCTAATTCGTTAAACCTGTTCGTTCGTTAGGAGAGTTCATTGCGCGACGTGTAGCCGAGCGTTGCGGTGAAGAAAAGTTGGGCCCTTTTTGTTGACCAATGTCGCATACAGGCGTAGCAGTTTTCGGTGCACCTCTTTGAACTGCTAAGCTTACTCGTCAGTTAAAAAGGTTTCACTGGTCTTCAGAAAGCCGCAGTTAATCAAATCGGCAGCAGACCACCACGCCGTGACGATGAATTTTTTTGGTACAAGTTTGGTCTTTGGAAGTGTTTTGGGGTTTCCACTATGTTCAACCAATGAGCTGATCGTCGCCTATTCTCGTAAAATATCCACTTTACGTCGCACATAGAATTCGATGGAAAAATATGTAGCGATTGTTGCACAGAATAAAAGGAGACAATACTTTAGAGGGAAATTTTTTTCCTTTGATTGTTGCTGAGTTGACGAGGCATCCACTTATCGGGCTTACATCTATCCAATTTGCTTCAATGGCGGAATACCTAGAAAGGTCAGCGTTGAGTTATGTTTTTTTCGGCAATTGGTCGTTCTCAAGTTCCCATGGCCAACCATTACTTTCCTCATCTTCAAAGCTCTCGTCTCCCCTACTAAACTTCTTGAACCACCGCTGGCACTGATGTTCGTTTGCAGTTTCTTGTTCAAATGCGTTGTTGATGTTTGCGAGTTGTCTGTGGTGTTTTTACGATCCCTTTTAACTCAGAAAGAAAATTGCTTCAACCTACTTTTTGTTTCAAAATTTTCATAGTCTAAAATAGATTTAAATGAAACAGCAAGTACTTCGTCCTTAGCAAGAAAATATAAGGCGAGAAATGCGCCGTAAAAGATACACAACATAATAACATTTATCTAAGAATTCGTTTCAATATCAAATGGCAAATTTCAATAATGCATAAACAGACATATTTTTGTACCATCCCGGTACAGTCCAACTAAATATCATTTATTCCTGTATCGCCGAAAAAATAAAAATATTCGAAAGAAATCAAAGTGCATCGGCTTTTTCGTATGTGGAGCTAGAAAAGCTCAAAATGTAGATTTGATGCGCCATTTGAGAGCGATAAAAGGTGTTTTTTGGTATCAAAAGATCCGTCGGATGTTCAGCAAGATAAAAGAATAGATAGAGATGAAGCTAGCATGAAATTAGATTTCCATGAGGTTCAACGCAACTCAAAGACTCAGTGACTGTTGAAAAAATATGTATTCAGCCCAATTCGTGTAGTTCGGCATAGTTTGGATATGTTCTTAGCTCTTTCTTGGAAAAATCAGCTATATATTCTACACAATATTATTTCCAGGCGAGTCACGGAGAGTAGAAAGTGTAAATCTAATTATTCTGGTGACGATGAATTTAGAATTTGATCGATGGGATATAAGTGACAATAACAATCTGAGAATCAATCGAATGAAGAAGGAAGTAGGAAACAACACAGTGTTGCCGTAGTGCCGGTGGCTTCGTGTTTGTCCAAACTTCGCTGTTGTCTGCCTAATTATATATCACTGACCAAAATAGGCAGGAGAATCAAAACTAAAACCAATATAGGTATCTAAAAAAAAAGCGTGGTATTGAAATTTTCCAAACAGTTCCATTATTAAAAGGCAATGTTTTTACTCTACGTTGTGAAAACAAATGAAAAAAGATAGAAGAATAACTTGCAGAAGAAAAAATGAATAGCGATTGATTAAGTGGTAATGATATTACCAATGGAGCGCGGAAAGCGCAGTGAACAGTTACAGATAATGCACAATGATAGATGGTAAGCCGATTCGACTTAACCCCGGGATACGTGCTAAGCCTGTTCAACCTGTAGTTCCCTCCGTTTCAAGATTCGGCGACTACCTGTAGTGAAGACCAGGGAAAGTTTCAATGGAACTACGCCAGAATTCCACGAGGGAGAAGTGAACAAGTGAATAAGCATTATCTCCGTTCTGCTGATTGAGTCAGTTCCGAGAAGTTGCTAAAAACAAATCTATCCGACTACGTTTCGACGTGTTTCGTCTTCATCAGAGCCTATGCTGCGCAGTCATTCGTCCTCGTTGTAGCCTACGTTGAGTCAAGTAGAGAGAGAATACGACTCAAAGAGAACGAAAGCTACAACGACGACAAACGACTGCGAAGATCGGCTCTGAAGAAGCAGAAACGCGTTGAAACGTTAACCCAATGAGTTTGCTTTCTAACAACTTCCTGAAACTAAGTCCATCAACAAAGTCTGTAAGCCCGAAATTGATAGAAAGTCGGTTATAAAATGAATAAGTATCGGTTTTGCATTGTCGAAAAGCTTCATAGCTATCAAAACGGAAAAAACCACCAATCAATTTGTAAATAGTATTGCCGAATGCAAAATGGCTACCATAAAGGTGCTAGCTACCTATTGAAAGGTAACATCAGAATAGTTTTGAGCATTCACCTATACACTTGTCACCCCGTTGATCGCCAAGTGACTCGAGCGGGTACCAGCAACACTTCCATTTTTCCTTATCATCTGCAAGAGTAGACAGTGGGTCCTCCACGTTCTAGAGATTTGCTGAGCAACATATCTTCTTTCTCTGCCTTTTGTGAAGAAATCAGGCTATCGAGTAGATGGTCTTTCTGTAGAGCGCTTGATATCCCGAGGAATTCAGTCGGTAAGGCTTTCGTCTATCGGTTGACGTTGAAGCGCATCACGTGTCCGGCCCACCTTACTAGAGTGGAAATAAAGTTTCCATCGCATGATAAAACACTCAAAGCTCATGCATATATTCAGACAGGAAACAAGGCAACAATTTTCCAAAATACAGCTCATCATTATCCACCACTTTCTGCCATCGGTCAGCCAGTTTTAGGATCTGATCAAAGTACCACTCCTTCGGCTTTGAATCAGAGAACTCTTGACATGCTTCTTCAACTTCATCGAATGATTCAAATCGGCCGACTTTCCAAAAAGTGTTGCACTGATCGGAAAAAGGCCGTAATCAGATAAAACATCGCTCGGACTATAGGGTGGATGCGGTAGAATTCCAAATCCGTCCAATTCCTCAAACTTTGCCTTGGTCTTTTTGGCTGTGTGTGGTTTTGCGTTGTCCTGCTGAAACAAAGCGCGCTGTCGACGAACATGTTCTGGGTACTTCTCGGCCAATTTGGCGTAAACTCGGTCCATTCTGCAGCAGATATAGACAAATTATATATAACTAGATGCGCAAGAAGTAGAGCTTTCAATGGTATGAAAACCACACACAATTCATGCGAAAAAACGACATTCTTCTCCAAACGATAGAAATCTTCTTTCAACCTAATATTTGCGATATCCTCGCGTGTAGAACGGCGTCTTTGATCTTTAATCTTTAACGTCGGTCAGTACTTCTGATCCTTTCACCCACTTGCGAAATAAGGGATACTCCTAGCATTGGCCTTTCTATTGCGCGTTCAATAACGCCAAGTGATCTTTCATCCTGCTTACGTAGCGACCACGTTTCTGCTGCATACGTTGGGGCAGGTTTAATTGTCGACTCGAAAAGGTTGGGACAGAGTCGGATGTTCTTTGTTCTCTTCACTACACCTTCGATGCTCTTAAGCGTTCCCCAAGCCGCTCGTTTCGTCCAGCTCAACTTTGGAGCTAGGTCATTTATCATTTTTATTTCGCGACCTAGATAGACGTAACTGGAGCATTCGAAAAATTCGTACCGTTGAGCGTTAATGGAGCATTCAAAACCCATACGTTCCTCATGAACACTTTCTTAAGTTTTTAGTGAACTGTTGCATCGAAATTCAACGAAAGTTGGAATTGAATTATTCAACTGTCAATGGACAATGTGGTATCAAAGAGATCTTGGTTCGGCATCACCATGTTATCTGCCATCCCTCCACAATGGAAAATTGGCACTAAACTCAAGGGAAGAGATTAAGAAGAATTTCTTTTGATGCATAAAGGTAGCGAAAACTTATGGTCGAGGCCTGTTGACGTTTTAGGAGAGCTACCACAGTATTCCATGATGAAGAGGAACTTCATGTGGCATCCCACGGCACTCGTGACAAAGACCAAGACTGAACGAAGTGCAAATCGGAAGACCAATGTGGATCGTGGATGTGAAAAACGAATGTAATATGAGAGTGCTGAATCCACAAATTATTTCGAGGTTTACATGAATGAAAATATGATGATTCCTTGTCACATCATTGATAAAGCATGGTCTTGGGCGTCAAATTCAGATGAAACTTGTGTTCATTTATCACCATGCCAACCCAAATTTGAAATGAGCTCAATTTCAAATTGGAAGCTCAATTGTTAGTGAACCTTTACACCGGCTGATCTTATGAACAAGTGGAGTCCACTGAACATTAGCTAGGAATGCGCACATAATGGACTTACGAAAATCCTTACTGGCGTCCACCTGAGGTATTAGATGGTTTATAGGATCAAAGACTCCACACATGGTAGCATGACTCAAAACGCATTCTTTCAACCAAGAATTATCATCATTTCTGCATCGCCGTCAAACTTCACAGTGTAGCATAGGGCAGTTATGCTGTAAATTAGAGATAGCAAGTACGGAGACCAGATTGGTGAAATAAGCATCAAAAACACTTAAACCGAAAGCTAGTGGATAGGGCAGCTTAGATATTAATAACGCTTCCCCATTGCGAAATTCATGAATGTATTGTTGTGTCCTGCTCAACACAAATGAAAAATAACTATCACTTAACGCGCAGACCGTATTTTTGATGACGGGAGTGAAATGTGAAGGTTACCGTAACCTTATGGAGTAACATTCATTGAAAGAATTGATTTATATATTGAAATATGATTGCATTTACCCTTGCTTACTATTTCCGGCGTTCCATCACAATAATGTGATCACGTACACAGATGTTCTAAGTAAATGGAGTGAGTGGCTCAAGAGTAATTGCTAAGCGATGCCACAGAAAGAATGAGATCAAATAAACAAAGCTGTTTCTTTAACAAAACTATAAGTAAGTCATGAGGGAAAAAGAGAGAGAGGAAGAAAAAGAAAGAAGGGCTAATGAATATCGCGAATACAACCGTCGCGGTGTGCTTTTACAGGATATTCTACACTCGGAAAAATAAGACAGTAAAATCACTTGAGAATGTGCGCAAAGCGGTCGAATTTTTCATGATTACTACAACTGAATGGTGACGGTAGTGCAACGATTCGAGCACCAGCTCCCGGATAAAATGAAGTGTGAGCCCGAGTCCCACCTGACGCAAAAGTTTTGCACATCACTCTACATCACTGGCGTATTGAAACATCATACTACCGCTAAAAGCGGATAAATGAGAAGAATTCTCTTTGATCATGCAATAGCCAATATGACTGTTGCTGACAGATGTGTTGTAGCGTAGAGTGATGTTAAAACAGGCGCCGGTAGTGCAACGGTTTGAGCACGCGTCCCCGGATAGGGTGAAGTGTGGACTCGAGTCCCCAACTCATGCAAAAGTTTTGCACATCACTCTACATCACTGAGTACGCTGGAATGGTTATCTGTTTTACAAAGATTATACAGAACACATCATCTGCGAGTACGATCAAGTCTACAAAACATTTTGCTTCGATCAATTAGCTAAGCCGAAGTTGTGAGAAATCCTTGTCATAAATAACGTTTTACCGCTGCACTTTCAGAGGCCACAACGATTTTAGTCGAGTGTCTACAACGGATTTTTTTCTTGAGATGTTGGTCTTCGTGGTCGTCGCATTGTGGCGAATCAAATGGGGTGGTGAATCAACAAACGAGCAACGTTGTCTTTTTTTTTACACGACTAGAGTCAAGCTGAAGTGAGCAGGCATCATTCGCCAGTTCTCCAATATACAGGACGGGCGACTGTTAACCGGACATTATGTGCTCATCTTGTTACAATTCATGCTGTTTCAGTTGGATTAGTATTGGCTAACATACAGGAACGCAAACCTAAAATTTCGACTTTCGTTGAACTGTGCTGAGGATGAGCAATATTCCATTTCTGTTGGAAAAGGTACGCTAAGGACTCCGTTTGTCTCAGTGCGACGGCTATGAAGATCACCTTCAAAAGAAAAACAACTGTTGTGTACTCTGAACTAGATTCATCGTGGATCCATTGAAGGCGTTAAAACGTTGGCCATGATAAAGGTTTATAACAAACTGGTGTTATCTCATCGCTAAAGACAAAAATGATTCGACATTTTTTGCAGACTTTCATTTATTGAGAGAAGCTGTCAGATAGGCAGAAAGGAATTTCCGGAGCGACTATTTAATAAAATAAAACCAACCAATAAACCAAATAATAATCAATAAAATAACCAATAAAATAAAAAATAAAAATAAAACCAATAACCAATAAAAAACCAATAAATATAATAACCAATAAAATAATAACCAATAATATAATATAATAATATAATAATAAAAATAATAATATAATATAATAATATAATATATATAATATAACATAATATATAATATATAATATAATGTAGTATAATATATATAATAATATAATATATATAATATAATATTATAATATAATAATAATATATAATAACCAATAAAATTGTGCACTTCACAGCTATGCTTTTAGCAGTATAAACTGTTAGGCTGTATAAAGGAATTATAAAAGATTTTCGAAGGATTTGCTAGAAGTAAAAAATACCATGAACTGTAAACATTCAAATGGAGTAACAAGAAAGCAGCCAGACATGAAAGAAAATGCAAGTCATGCGAAAGTGAGGGAATCGCATTGGGTTAGCCAGCTAAGCGCAGTTTTACAGTAGTGTGAAAATGTATTTCTTAACTTACAAACATTCTAAAACATTTGAGCAGAACGATGTTGGAGTCCACAATGAAAACAGTATGTTAGTCGATCAGTGATATCCACGACACCTCGTCATAGGCATTACAAGCCAGTATAAATTCTAAAACTGCTCTCGGGGTTTTTTGACGTACAATTAGTGCTTGCCGTGGAGCTTCTAGAGGTCAAAAAAGTGGAACTCAGATTGCAAAGATCCTTAAGTGAGGATTGATTCGTTTTCTATTCGTGTGATTCAAGGTGCTAAGTACACTTTTCTTTGCTGTGGAGGACTTTTGTCTAACAGTAAAAATTCGGAGCGACCACGTTGCTTCTCGCTTTCTCTCTTTCTCTTCCATTGAAATTTATCTGGGCAAAGTTTGCGCAATCGCTCACGTCAACATGGACATTGTTAAACAAAGGTTTTGAAGTAGTTCTTGCAATGACTGAGTCCGGTGCGTAATTCATTTTCTCACTCGCAGTGCTCCATTTGCACGGATACGATCTGTGGATCGAATTTCATTAGACTATACTAAAACTTACTCGACGGCACGAATCTCAGCCTTTCTGAAGTTAAACGCACCTTTTGAAGAAATCTTCATAGTGCGCTGCACGATCGAAGATAAAATTACATTTCACTTGAACGTTTTCTCATGTTGTGAAGACTATATTAGCTCAAAAAGTATATGAGCGTGTATAGAAACTATGGAGTATCAGACTACTACAAGAACCCTGAAGTTTATTCTAAAATGAAGAAAAAAAATCCCTATCAAATAAGGAAACTCGCGTGTCGCAAGCGAAATCGATTACGCCACCGTCCGGGTTGAGGGATGAACGTACTGTATGCGTCGACGTCACAGGGCACTCAGATTTTTTTTCATACGAATCTTCTCATGAACTCTCTCTTCTACAGGTTCAGCAGTGAATAACATTGACAAACTTAATTTGGCTCACACTGTTACAGCTATAAATAGATGTGTAATACATTGGTGAGATAATCTTCAAGGTGGCGCTGATAGATTGTCCGACAATGGTCAACTAGCTAGATTCACAGGGAGCGAAAGGTACCAGATAGATTCAGATTTGCTGCCATCTCAAAAATCGTAGTTGGTAAGCAGAAAATCATATTCTAATGACGCGCCCAAGAGTACAGAGACAAGTGATCATCAATATACATATAAACGAATACGCAGAAACAGAATTACATTAGCAAATGATGATTGCAAGGCGACGAAACGACTGGAGAGAGTAGTGGACTTTCAACGATAAGTGAAGTTTGTTCATGGGCATCGAACTAAGTATACCGTACGTTCCGAAACTTTGTGAAAACCCATCTATAGGCTATTACTTTCTAGTTTCATTTGGAGAAACCAATTCGATAATTTTCACGCCGATTTTCAGTTATTGCTTTTTTGTGATGTTCTCGCTATGTTTAGCCGCTATAGGCATCATTGTTATTGTTCCAGTTCACTGCTGGACCAATGGCATGTTTTGGTGTGATTTCGTTGTACCTATTGAGGTGTTCCTCAAAAAGGAACACAGCATCGTCTCATCGTCTCACCGTTTCACCGACATGTTACTCCCAAAATCAAAGCCAAGAATATCTCTTCATAGTTCATTGCAGCAATAACTAAGCTGCTGCTGCTTTCGGAAAATAGACCTTTTTTGTCTTCATGTCTACAACACTATCTTCATTGTTTAACCGCCTCGCGTATTCTATTGCAGCCATGCTACTTCGAAATCACTCAAAAACTAAATAATCTGACAATATATTTTTGAGATTGTACATGAGGTCTTCTATCCGCACTTACACAGTGCAAGACACGTGTTTCGGCATTGCAGACTCGTCAGTTGCATAATGCCTTTCGTCTGAGCCAATTCCTTTTAGGGTAAAATCCCCATACATAAAGGAATCGTAGACGAACATGTTATACTGGGCACGCGTAAAGTGAACGTTTCACTACACGCTGCAGAGATAACATACCATTACAGATCCAGTGACAAGATCACCGGACAATGTAACGATTAGCAATCGATTGTCTCAAGGCTGGTACTTTTGATATTACCTATATATCAGTCTTTCGATTCGAGTGTAATCTTAAGACCACAGCTCAAGATTCAATATGCCTGATAATCATTTCTTGAGCCAGATATTTTGAATATACCAGCCAAAAGCAATCGAGTATATAACACTCTGTGTTCGGTGAGTTTTACTGGACATAGAGTGTAAAACGTCCGTCGTCGCTAACTCTTTGTGTGGGACTGGAGCACCCACAGAGATTAGCAAAAGACGAGAAAGGGTAACTGCCCGACTGACGAGATCGCAAGATCGAAATGCGTGTATCGGGCTCTATAAGTCAGCCCTCATTGACAGACCACTGACATGCGTGGCTCAAAAATGATTATCAGGAATAGCTATATACTTTTTTTGCTTTATGAGACCTTGCTTAAGACAAAACATGTTCGTCTGCGAATCCCTTGTGTAAAGAAGTTCTCCTCTAAAAGTGATTGGCTCAGACGAAAGGCACCTTGCAACTGACGAGGCTGTAATACCGAAACACGTGTCTTGCACTGTATAATTGCCGATAAAAGACCTCATGAAAGGCTGAAAATTATTGTCAGCTTGTATTTGATAAACATTAGCACATTTTCATCACAACGTGGGACTTTCCACAAATTATTAACAAGATTTTAAAATCAACAGAGAAGGAAAAGCAACAGAAGAATAGTTTTGTATGTAAAAAAGGAAGCAACTGATCAGAAGAAAAGTGTAGATCACAGCCTTAATGCTTAGAACCTTATGATAATGGGCAGATAGCACTAAGGATAGGAGTTCTGTGTCAGCCACTAAACGATTATCAATGAAAATTGCTACAATTATAAAAGAATCTGCTGTACTGATGTTGTTGTTCATATGCGATTTATCGATATGCACATGAGGAACAAGTTCAACGTATGACAGACATAATTTAAAAAATGAACGCACAACAATCACATTGGAAAGAAGCGCACGTATGATAGAAGTGCATGGAAATTCAAAAAAAAAAAAACGCACGTATAAGAGAAAGATTTGAAGCGAATGAAAGGAATGATAGATGCACAGGAGAAAAAATAGAGTGGTAACAAACATAAAGAAGAACACATATGAGAAGTGTGGGATAAAGTGGAATAAATGACCACTTCGGAATCATAGACATGACTACGGTAAGTAACAATAAAATCAGGAAACTATGGAGAGAGACAAAGAAATTTGATCGAAGCGGTCTTTTACCGCGACTAGAATGTTTTGTGTAAAACCTGTTCTAAAGAAGGATTTATTTTCTAATATGACTGTGCCTTATGTGATACAAAACATTTCGTCATCGATCAATGAAAAGATATCAACACATGGAGTAGTAAAACTCGAAAATTTTTTCTCTATTATGAACAGTATCAAAAAGTTAACTATATTTCTATTAGAATGAAATGTTGCTCATTATTCATGCTACATAAGTGAAAGTTTGCTCTAAAAATCGGAGCTCTAAAAACTACAATGTACTTCCTAGAGATATTTTGTACTTGTAAATTTATAAGTCAGCTTTCTGCATATCGACTTTTCTCTACCTCAGCGTTATCACTCAGCAAAGGTTTCTTATATGACTTAGGTAATGACACGAGGTTGAAAAAATTTTCTTTTGTAAATGTAACGGCTTGGATGTCTCGGTCTTTTTCGAAGCTGATGAATCCAGTCGATAGTTCACAGCCAATCATCCTCGTAATGCGGTTTTTCTTTGTCGTTCAAGTGGAATCTTCTCCAGACGAGCACCGCTCTTCACTACTTGTGGTATAAACTAAATCAAAACAAAAAAATCATTGATACAGCGGTTGTCGCTAAGAATTCCTCTCATAAGGTGTGTGTTACTTCAACCATAGAAGTTGAGATATTGTTAAAAGTTGCTATTGTTATTGTATTGTTATGAGTTGGATAAGCGGTGCTATAGACTTCTCCACGGGACTTGTTGTCGGCGTCATCATGGTTGATAGAAAGCTTGATCAGATAAACTATCTTGATCTGATGAACAGCTGTCGTAAAAACGCAAGCGAAATGAACAGGTTGTACTTCATTACAGTTTGCTTATTACATCAACTCATGCAAACACGAGAAAATTGATAACGACAATAATAATTTGCGAACATTTCAAACTAATATTTCATAAATTTTTCTGTTTCATTTGATGCGCCTCAAGAGATTTTTTCGACTGTGTGGATCCTCTGTAGATCTGGTCTTCCAATCTTTCTTCGTTTTCCTGAAGTCGTAAAATACCAGTTTGAGCGCGTCTCCTTGCAATCTCGAGGATAGCCTGGCTGTGGTGCTCCATATGGGTGTTTGTTGTTGACTACCGGTGAGTGCTGGGCATCACCCTTTCGTTCCGCTACGCCGAGCATCACAACCACTCGGCCACGGCTCCCTAGTTAATGTAGCAAAACAAAATATAAAGGATTATTGAAATCGCCCTGCTTCATAGTTTCTTAGCCTTCGTGGTTTTGTGAGGTCCTTTTATTTTACTCTTTCATTTCGTTTTTATTTCATTTCATTGTAACGATTTCCAAGACCGACTGTCTATTAACCTCGGCATGCTTCAATATATTCCTGATTGTCTTATTCGAGCAAACACGAAGTGTTACCAGTTCGCCTTCTTCAGAGCCACCCTATTCATCTCCAATAGTTTGCCTTCCAAATACTGATCACAATAAAATTCCTTCGCCGCGCACTTCTTCAGCATAGCGTACAGATTGTTTTGCTTGTTTCGTAGACAGGCGCGGAATAGGAAGGATTGTCTTTCGAGGAGATCGATTGGCTCTGAAGAAGGTGAACTGCCGAAACGTCAGCTGTGAAATAAAGTTCAATGTAACACCTCGTCTTTGGCTTAAAGAAGAAAATCAGGAATTAAACTGAAGCATGCCGAGGCTAATAGACAGTCAATCTTGGGAACTGTTAGAAAAAGTACCAGCAAGATTCTTCCGACTGACAAAAGAAGCATTATCATTAAGGCAGAAAATTGTCCTAGCTCGACAATGTGTGAAGTTTCTCCGACGCTGCATAGAACATCGAATCGTTCCGAACTTCATAAAACGAAAACGATTTCACGCGATATGTGGTGTACCGGAGGGTAGCCATCGAATATTGGATATCAAAATGAAAGTGCTCCGCGCCTGTCTACGAAGCAATCAACACAATCTGTACGCTATGTTGAAGAAGTGTGCGGCGAAGGAATATTATTGTGATCAGTATTTGGAAGGCAACCTTTGGAGGAGAATAGTTGGCTCTGAAGAAGGCGAAATGCCGAAACGTCAGTTGTGAAATAAAGTTTAATGTAACACCTCATTTTATTGTCTCATTAATTTTAGATTTTGTTATTTATTTTTTATTCTATATTGTAATTACGTACAACGCACGAAAGGGCAATGTCGACGACGGAGGCGGCGATTATAACATACGAATATTTGCACGCTAGTTAACATATCAAAAACAAACATTAAACGAAAATAGACGGAATGAAACAGGCCTACGTCACGCTTTTTTTAAGTGTTTATCTATTCTGCGACCGCTTCATTTCAATTTCATAATTCCAATACTCTGTAGAAGAGCACAATAATTGTTCACATTTTTCCCTGGTAATTTACAGGATTAAAAAATTTCAGCTGTCAACTAGAGCAGATGGTTTCCTTTCATCTTCGTTGCATGTTAAATCATTCCCCTTTCGTCTAGTACGAAGTTCATAATGCTCGGATACCAGCTCAAGGTGTTCTGAATTTACTTCGATTTTCATTTTACGCATTTTCTATCGTCAAAAACTGCAAATCGATCGACAATCTCAAATGATATACAATGTCAGTGCCATGCTACCTAAAATACACACCGAAAACAGTCGTCTTCCTACTAGAGGAAGAAATGAACCAGTGTTATGAATACGTTGAACAATTGACAATCACTTGTGTAAGGAATGACAGGAGTGACGATAAACGGGCAATGAGAATGTTTGCCGGTGAGTCGCACATCCATAAGGGCCTGAGCATAGCCTAGCAATACGTTTTTATTTATCATAAGAAAATTTGCACTCCATTTTTGTAAGTTATAAACTAATGAGTGCAGCGTCCTATTTATATAGAGTAGATTAGTATATAAAAATTACTGCCCTCTCATTGATTCTTCTTCAGGAACCGACACGAGATTCGTGACGTCTACTTAGAATGGCCGACGTTTCAGTAGATCTCAACAATTTTTTCTTGTTGACTTCTCGTTTCGAAGAGTGAGCACTTGCACAGTACTAATACAGGGTTAGCATAGCTCTCCTTCCAATAATATTCTTACTTACTGAGAAGCTGACCACGTAAAGGTAGCTCTGATTAAAGTGATGTCTATCAGAGCTCCGTTGCGGTCACCAGCAGTGCTTTTGTACAGTAACTAACCAATAGTACACTTCGTAAAAATACAACAATTTGTTGATCAATTACGAGATTTACTCCTACATCTCTCCAAGGTCGGCTAACTGGCCCCAATTTTTTCTGAGAGGATAACAGCACTGGACTGTTAGATTGCAGAATCACTCGAAGTTAATATTAGGACAGATAGGCACACGACTATCTCTAACTATGCTTAATGAAATCGAATTCATGACACTTTTATCAGAAATTGATAAACGCCTGAGGTTTAGTTTTTTCTTGTCTTGAAGAAAAGTTTCTCAATAATAATCATGAACATTTTAGTACCCCTTTCCGAGTAGTTTGTCAGAAAACCAAGCAAAAAAAAATCGGCCTGAACTGTCGCATAAAACTACAAACTGCAACTGTCGGATAAAACTCAAACTGCATCTTCTTTATTCAGACTCAGCTTTGCATATCAAAAAGATCTCAATATCATCAAGATACGCTAAAGACAGATCGCTTTGAAATATAGTATGATTGCATGCAAGAACGATCTTGCAAGGTAAGTAATCATTGATTTTTTTGAACGAATAACTCCAATACATCAGTTGAGCGTAAATGTCAATGATTTCGGGTAATGCCTAATTCAGCAGCTGATCACAGTCGACGAGGCCTTTTAGGGATGTTCTTAGCTATAGCACATCATTACAAAGTGGAAAACAATTTTCAAGTCACAACCGAGATCATACGCAAGCTCGAAGACCGTCGGGGTGTTATAGTGTAGAAACAGAATGAATGCAAGGCATGATGCGATCCACAGCGTATATATGAAGACAGGCCTTTCTGAACAAAAGTCAAGAAATTTGGGACTCATGATGGTACATTTCATCGAAAAATTCAATTACGAGTGCTAACACGTCGTCATTCAGGACAGAAGAGTTAAATTTAATAAGCATTCCGATTGATGTAACTGACCATGCATGAATTAAATCGCAGTAGCATTTCAGAAAAGACGCATTCGATTTTTACAACTAATTACGTGTATTGGAAAATGAGCATTCAGTGATAAATTAAAAGAGAGAAATGACGACGGCTGCAAACGATCCTGAAGCAACAGGCGAAGCTGATAAACGGAGACATATACGACGAACAAACAGCACTTTGCTTTTTGCACTCACCGACGACACAAGTTCGATAAAAAACCATGGTTGTTTACGCCAACAAAAAGCCGATTAGAGCGACATGCACCTTGCTTTGTTGACGGTCGAGGTTGATACGTTGCATTTGATGAACCCGTTGTTCTCTCTTCTTATGCTTTTGCATTGTGTTCCGAACGATAACAGCACCAAGATTACGAGGCAAACATTTTGAAATATTACGTAATATCGAGTACAGTTAAGTTTCCAACTTCAGTGCAAACGGAACAGCTTTGGGAGGTTCATACTAATGAACGATAAAGCGATCGCTGTTGCTAGGAGCGGTACACAATGGGTTCAACTCAATCGTAGAGGTAACTGCGTGTATTTTACGGGGTTGCTGGAAAAGTGTTTGAGGTTCATGCGTTGTTGAAATGCACTGTTTGATACTGAAATATATTCTGAGATAGATGTGGTTATGTTATACGTAGATTGGATGTGCTTTTCTTTTCTCCATTTATGCTTTGTTGCTAATTACGCACTACTTACAGTAATTGCCGTTCCAGTTCGTGAGTTCAAAATGGGTCATAAAGCAGGAGCAACACTAGAATCATCAACAGAGCATTTTGCCTAAGAAGTGCTAAAACGTACTGTGCAGTGCTGACTCAAGAAATTTCGTAAAATTATGCATTGCAACAATGCATAAATCGCAATCACTTATGCACCACTTCCGTCAGAAGTCATGGGAGAAGCAAACGTCAAAGCTGATCCTTTTAAGATTGCGCGCGAAATGTTGCAGATCGAGTTAGTTTCTCTATCCTTTCAGAGGATGTGATATTAATATAACAATAGTGAAAAGATGGCGAGCGGCCACGGTACTTGAATCAACAAATGACACTGCTTGATTTTTAAGACACCTCTATCTAGTGCATTGAACTCTCCCTTCTAAACCATCTATGTCCAGGCAGCAAGTGAAGATTTGCTCTGCATATATTCGTGAAGCAGGGTATGATCAGGTGAACAATGTATGATTTACAGATATACCTAATGACTTCTAAGTGAACATTTCCTCACAAATCTCCACCAAACACGTTTTTTTGCGCCACAATCTGATAGCGAGTTTCCGCGGTGCCTAAATTAGTGGTTGAGAAGAGGCACTTAGACGATGAGTCTTCTGCCATATTTTGATTCGATTTTCGATAAAACGAATAAATTCTGTTTCAGACTTAAGGTAATTGGGTACAGTATCTGAGTTTGGCAACGGAATGACTCTAGGATTCCAAGTGTGACGGGTCAGATCATCCAAGATTGTGAATCTTAACGTGTTTCAAGTAATGAAGAGCCGAAATACCTCAAAAAAGCGGGATGGCTCTCATGAAAAAAAGACCTTTCTTGTTCTTTTGTGATCCTGGGAAATATACAGCTAATCTGTCCCTTCGGCGAGTAAAGTTGACGGATAGTAAATACGCCGTATACATGTCATCGCTGGGAATAATGCTGACGTGTATCCCAACAGATCAATGATTTTCTAAGCTCATAATGAAAGAGTTCTGGACTAGTATTCATGTCCATGTGGCACCAAGTATTAATTTGGAAAGAGACTTTTGGGGCACTTGCAAAAATTGAAATTTTGTGCATGAATTCAGAAAAAAAACAGTATTATTCTTCAAGCTATAGGTCACTGTTATCGGTGACTTTTTGTCATCGGTCTGCCACGTTTTGGATTTGGTAGAAGTACCATTTCTTCGACTTTGAAACAAAGGACTCTTGACATGTCACTTCAACTTCGTCGAACGATTCAAATCGGCAACCTATCAAAAAGTGGTGCATTGCTCTGAAAAGGCCAAAGTAGGATGAAGCGTGGCTGATCAGGTGCACGTACTTCTCGTCCGAAGTGACAAAGCATTTCCAAAATTGGTCATTCAGCTGATTGTTGAGCAGTTGGTGGCAAATTCGACTCTTTTAACGGTTTGTGCTTCAGTGAGTTTGTGCGGATTCCTGTCGTGGTTTCTTGTGCACAAAGTTTAGGTGGTGGAGATGAGTTAGCACACTTGTATGAGAAACATCGAGTTCGGTTGCCAACTTGCGAGCACTTTACGAAAGTTCATTTTCCAAAGCAGCAGTAAATTTTCGTTGTTCAGCTTTTTCGGACTTCCTAAACGAGGCTTTTCTTCGAGGCCAAGACCTCCGCTATTGAGAAGTGTTGAAATCAACGTCCACAACAGCAGATTTTCTTGTTGTGCCTTCTTCTTCAACGTCGTTGATGTCACGGACTGCAGCTCGCTGTGAAAGCCCTTTTCTCCAATACTGACGCAAAAAAAAACACGGACTTCGATTCTACTGTTGGCTTGACGGGGCTTGTAACGAAGTGTAAATAAAGGCGAATAATATTCAGGCGTTAGGCGGGAAATCCCACATAAGAAAGTGTGGTACTAATCTTTTACGGCGCGCGGCGCCATTTGAAGCCTTTGGTAAGAACGAATTTTTTTCCTTTGCAAAACGCTTGTGTAATTTATCGGTAGCTAAAAAATCAAGTTAATTTCATTTACATGCTCAATTCCCCAAGTAGCTTATTTTTGGTGCCATACCAGTCAAGATAAAATTTGTTTCTCAAGATTTCGCCCTGAATAAAAGTTTTGTTGTAATGTTCCATTGGTGGTTAGATAGAAAATATCTTTCCGATTATAATTACCAATTTGACTTTCGAAAAGGACTTCTTCGAGCTTTGTAACGACAGAAAGAATATTGAGTTTCACACTCAAACCTTTCAAACCCACGCTTCTTGTGCGATTTGCAGAGCTCTAAGAAGTTTTTTTTCAAAGAGCAGACACATTTTCTTAATTAGAGAGATTTGCTCTGTCTAATGGTCGAAATTTCGTTATAAGAAAACCTTTATTAGGCGGGAAATCTACAAATGTGAAACAAAATCCCATTTTTAGCGGTGCGGCGTTGAAGCCAAGCAATATGAGAAATAAAATATACCTTCAAAATTCACTTCATTTGAACTATCAGATAATCATGCATTCATCAGATAATAGCAAATAATACGCTTTTACCGCAAGCCTCATGGCGCCGCCATAATAGAACAGTACCGAAACTGTAATATTCCCATGATATGCATGGGAGTTTTCTCATGCTTATGAAAGTACCTAGAACTTTCCTTTTAACAGTGTATTACCCACACCGTGGTCAAAGTTGTTTGAGACTTGTTCTGGCTGAGATGCCTAGATATCTTGGAGCCAACTATGACTCATATCTTGGAAAAGTGTTAATTTGGTGAACCGTGTAATAATCAAAAAAGTGTGGCGATACAAAATTACGCGCAATATTGACTCATATTTCTTGTGATATACATGCTTCACTCTGATGGTTCACACACCAGTTTCACAAAATCTGTTGTTCGGATTAGTCTTTAATACGATTAGTGCTGAACTTGATCCGTGTTAGGTCTGCAAGTCTTTTGTTTATCGGCTTTCACGGTCTGATAATTATATAACATGTTTTGAGCCATTTGTGAGGGCTGAGTGATAGTGGCAGATAACCACTTTTTGAGCCACGCATATGGTCTGTTATATAGGGCAGACTTATAGAGCCCGATACACGTATTTCGACCTTGACAGTTTCATCAGTCGGGTGGTACCCTTTTGTCTTTTGCCAAGTCGAGGAGCTCAGTCCCCCAACTAGGAGTAGGCGACAACTACATTTTACTCCGTCTATCGGGTGAAGTACCACCGAGGGCAGTGTTGTGCACTCGATTGCTCTTGGCTGGTATCGTTAATATAGCATACATTTCGTTTCGAGTGTTTTTTTAAGACCACGCTCAAATTTCGAAAGGGTGCCTCCTAACTAATGAGACTGTGAGGGTCGTAAGACGTGTATCGGGCCCTATAAATCTGCCATATGTAACAGACCACATGCATGGCTCAAAAAGTGATTATTTGGCATATTTAGATTTAAGCATGATCTCAAGAAAACACTTGAAACGAAAGATATGATAAGTGTTAGAGGTCTAAGCGCTAAGCTCTATGAAAAAGCGATCGAGCGGAGAAGTTTTCAAGTTTTGAAGAATTATTCTATAGCTATAGCTCAATATTGCTTTGTAGGTAAGATTCACATAGAATACAGATCGGTTCACTATTAATCCGTTTGCAATAAGATCTTTTTCGATCTACCTCAGACTTTTTCTTATTGCTCGACAGCTTTGATTTCGGAAATTTCATTAATGAAAATGAATTTGGAAACCCTTTTTAGTGTGCTGCAGCAGAAAAATTAAGATTTCATTGCACCATCAAAGCTCATTTATTGCTCTGCGGGGTTTGCAGATGCCTTTTCAAGATAGTTCTAGTACTTACTTGATAGCTTAATTTGAATGATGATTTTGAGACTAGATTTTCCTTTCGAAAAGGTCCGCTCACAGCAATAATAACACGACTTTCAGCACTCTACATATGCACCAAAAACATATGAGCGTGTAGGGAATATCGTGATGAATCAGAATATAGAAAAAATTTCGAAATTAAGTCGAAATGGAGGAAGAATTTTTTAAATAAAAAGCGGAAATCGTGTGTCTCGTGAATCGTTTCAAGCGCAGCGATTTTAGCGCCACCTTAAAAGAAATCGATTTTCTTCCAGTTGGCTGTTTTTAAAACTTGCTATAAACGTTCATTATAGTCTGTAAGAATGTTTAGAAACTTTTCGAAGTTGGTGCATCAATGGCTTAACTACTTTTCGGCGACATCGTCCATTCTCCCTGTTCCTTCGGCAATCTCACAGACTATGTTGAATTTGAGTTCCAAAAACAGTCCAATGAAAGGATTTCTACTTATTCACTTTCAAAAGTGAAAGAGTGGTGGCAAAACAGGCGTCGATAGTACAGTTGGTTGGCCTGCGCCTTGGAAAGGATGGGATGAGGGCTCGAGTGCCGTTTAACGTCAAAGTTCTGCACATCGCTCGACATTATTGCGTATATTTGCAACATCATACCACCGCTAAAAAGGCAGTTGGATAGAAAGAATTGTTCTTAACCAAGCAGCTTGGCAAAAATCTTTGTGAGCGAATAACGTCTCAAAATATTCGTGTCCTCTAGCAAGTATACACTGAGGCGAAAGAGTCAACCTAAATAGTTACTATAGCTTATTATCATAATGTGCTACATTCCATTGAGATCGCCCACAACATTGGTGGCGCTTGCGATTTTCAGTGGTAATGAATCGCATCTCATCTGCGGCATTGCTCTTGAAAGCAGTGGATTTTTCCTGTTAGTGCTAAGCAAGAGTTCATTAACATAGGCAAAAAATTCAAATTTTATGTTTATCATACCTGTCATCTGTATTACCTACCGTCCCGTAGTTCGCCGAGTGATTCGAGCGGGTTATTTCATACAGTATTGATTTTTATAAATTCTTAGGATTATCTCAGGAATATTCCATGAGAAATTCTCACGGATGAGAAGTGAGTGTACCTGGTCAATCAGCGATCGGGGTTAACGTTAAATTCTGAAAGGTCAGTATTCGCCATAAATTGCACGTCAAAATACGTTTAGCAAAGAGGTCCTAATCTGCGTTTGGTACGTTTGAAGGTGTCCTCTATTTCGAACATGTTTTAAATAGTCGCGCCATCATTGTTGAACTTTGCTGCGAGCAGTCTGACTGACTCTACAATGTGTTGAGGGAAATGTACCAGACTCTGATTTGTCGTCTGCGTCGAAAGCGCAAGCTGTTTCAGCAAGACAGTACCAAACTTTACACCTGAAAAATTGACAAATTGGTAGGGTCGGAGTCTTGCTGCACCGGCGCAGTCTGCAGTCGAGATGCTGCGCCGTCCGACTGTAGTCCGATTTCCGCTCCATGAAACATTTTTTGCATGGACGCCGATTAGAGACGCTTGATCAAATTGAAGAGGCTGTCAGGAGTTTTTTGATTCAAAGCAGAAGGAATGGTGGAATCCAGAATGGAAAAGGTTTTTCGAGCAGAGCCAGAAGTTTGCAGATAGTTGGCAGAAGATCGTGGATAATGATGGCCTGCAAGGGGAAGATAAATTTTTATTGTTTAATTAAATTTATATATAAACTTTGATTTTACAGCGGGTTTTAAGGAGCGTTTCCCTCAAACTAATACCACATGTATCACATAGGTCAAAGATAAATCTACTGATCGATCTTTATGAGTTCTACCAATTAGGCACTGTGAATGTAATTACAACAAGATCGAAACCACTGATTAGTCAAAATTTCTAACCTCTCACGCAGCCTTGCGTCATTTTGGCGAACCCGAAGATGGAGGGTTTAGTTAAGACAGGACGTGGATTCGTATCAAAGACTATGTAGGCGCTCTTTCTTAGGCACTTTTAACCACCCACTCGTACTCTTCACACACTAGCACTGTTAGATCACTTGCAACGATCCCGTAGAAGTTATCATGACTATATTATGAGAAAAGTACGATAAAGGTAGAGTGAGTTGTTCTCGCATCTTTATTCATGGGAATCTACTGGAACTACGACTGATGAGAGAAGCAAAAAACAAATTACCTGCGTCATGACAGCATACAGAATAACAGTCACATTCGCTGGATCTAAGGTAACTCTCAGCTAGATGATAAGTATTGCATTTTGTTTAAAACCATACAAAGTCGTAATTTCTCATCTTCCACTGAGTGAGAGCAAAATTTGAAGAATATCAATGACGCAGTCGTCCTCATTGAAATTTCAATGCTCCCTACGTTTTACGCTCCCAACCTCTATTTTTTATGTAGTTTTTTGATGCTATCTGTGAAGTGCCGCCAGTTATCTATCTGTGGTAGAGAGAATTAAGAAATGACACCTCATATTGAAATTAGCCCGATGTGGCCAAATGACGCCTATTTGCTTCAAAAGGCTTTTCTACATAATAATTTAAGAATGGTTAGAGCCTTGCTCCAGGTCATCACATGCGTCTCCCTCCTTGCCACAATGCAGGGCATGATGTGGGGCGTGGGCTACTGACGAGGGGAGCGAGACCTTCGAAACACGCCTATACAGCCCTGGCTTACCAACTTCAGGTGAGGCTTTAAACATTCTTAAGAATTTATTTTAAATGTTTATCACGAGGTTTCAAAAACACTCGATGCCATGGATCAGTTTTGTTCTACCAGCCGAGATCCATCGACTGAGAAGTGGTGATGGCATAGTGTTATTTTACACTGTTGCGTCACCACATACGCCTTTATCCTTGCTACGGTGCAAGGCTTAACGTGTGGCTACTGACGAAGGAGGTGAGAGCTCCACATGCGTGTATAACCCTGGCGTACCAACCTCGGGTAAGGCTTCAAACATTCTTAAAATTTATATTGGATGTTTAGTGCGAGGTTATAAAAACAGTCAATACCATGGATCAGTTTTTTCTACCAGACTTTTCTATTTCAAAATTAAGCAGCTTTGATGAGATCAAAATTAGGAGACTTTGATAGGTGTTGAGCACTGCTGCAGATTTTTTCAGTTTTTCTTACACCGTTTCAAATGGTAAAAAAGGGAGCAAGGTGACCGAACGGCTTTCACGAAGTGCAATGGTACGACATTGAATGCTTCGTAATTTATTCTTTATTCACATATGATAGTTCCAAAAGTCTGACGCAAACAGTGTAAAGGAACGTTCTGTCGCCTACAGTAGTGCTACTGTGCCGTATTTACTAATTCTCTCATTTACTTCAAAAACAAAACTTTCGCTGTTGGTCACTTTCTCAGTGATGCTTCATGCATTCGACTCCACTAAGTATCACTAAGGCAATGAATGTTCAGTTTGCCTCCAAAATGAGTGCCGATGGTTTTTCCAAGTATCAAATCGTTGTCACGGCCGAAGCACGTGTATCAGGCTCTATAAAGTCCAAAACAAGCCATATGCATAGTTCGAAAGATATTTATCACGCATATTGAAATTGCGCCACTAGGAAACACTCGAAACGAGCGGTATAATACTTCAAAAATATCAGCAAGAACAATCAAG